>PKMM01021303.1:0-52515 GCA_002933915.1 Eutrema heterophyllum
TTATATATTTTCCCGGATGATCTAATTTTGTTTTCTATTTTTTCGTTTTTAGTTTTTTTTTCACAGGTTATAAAATATTAAATTACAAATCCGCATATATCGAATACTTATTTAGTTAATATATAATTTGAGGTCCAAAACCTCGGGATTTTATTCACAGAAGTTACAAAACTAATTTCATATTAAGTCGGTTTATCTTTTTAAAATCATTATTTTTACACAAATATCTTATTTTTATTTTTCCTTAAAAAATGTCACGGCGCACATCGAAGTTTTTTTCTCGATTATTATGGCTTTAACATTCAAATCTGAAAGGAAAAAAAAAAGGTTTTAAATAAGACTAACAACAGAAAAGGAAAAGAAAAATTGGTTATAAGTAACTGGGTCATTTTTTGGACGTAAATAATGATTTGGAACTGTATAATCATACTTGCAATTGCAAATCCACTAGACACCGTTATTAAATGGAACAATACAGGCAAAAGTACAATCTGTGGGATAAAATTTAGATGTGGATTTGCTTTAACTTACGAAACACCCAACAAAATACAACATAACACTGTTTTTTTTTTTTTGTATTGCATTCAAAGTCAGGATTTTTTTGCAAAAAAAAAAATGTTTACAAACACTTCTTCGTGAAATTATATTTTTACATTTTGTAAAACAGTATTACTTCCGCAAAAACACTTTCATGATCATGTCGTAAATCATAGTTGTGTTTTATCGCTCCATGTACGTACTACCAACGAAATCATGTACAGTATGTTACTAACAACGTGTTTCATCGTTTTCATAATTAATACATCATTCACGCAAAATATACATTATTACCGTACAATGTATTACTACTACACACAAATCCTTAGGTTTTTTCTAAAGTAATGTACGATATTTGCTTGTACTAAAATAGTCCACGTATAGTTTTGAATCTCGTACATATAAATTTGGAAAATAACTTTAGAGGATGCTCATGCTCTGTTGATAGAAATAATTGGAGCGTGGTTATCATCATTGTAAAGTGTTTACTTACCCTTTTCTCGCTACACCCCAACCCAAACCTCCGCGACTTTTGTCGAGCTGTCTCTGCTTAAACACACAATTTTTTATTTTACAATTATTCGTTTGTAAAAAGAAACAAAAAAAAAGTAAATTACAATTTACACACAAATCTACCCTCTATAGCACTATGATTACGCTTTTGCCACATAAGTTATTTATAAAGAAGTCAAATATAGCTATGATGAATCTTCATTCGTAAAAATCGTTTTAAACTCTTTAACCAACAAAAAAAGCGTTTTTTACTTTTAAGATCAGGATTTCGATGTCGTGTGGTGCAGTGTTTTTTTTGTTTTTTGGTCGGTGTTTTACATATAGAAAGATGATTATATTTAGTGAATTATCAATAGATGTCAATAAATAATAGCAAAATTATGTGGAGATTCTGGCACATTTTTCAACAGTATTTTTGGGTTGGAATTTACACAACGGTACTTCTAAATTATTATTATTTTTTAATTAAAAAATCATTTCCTTCACTGGGCAATCACATCTCCGTTTACTGTGCAATCTGGGTTTAATTATTTCGAAAGAGGAGTCAGGTGAATAGGAAGTTTGACGGAGAATGGTGGCGGAGACGCCGAGAGATGGAGAACAATTGCGGATACGCCGGACGACGAAGAATAGTGGAAGAGTCGCCAAAGGGACAGAGAAAGGTGACGAAATCGCCGGAGGACGGAGAACGGTGATGGAATCGCCGGAGGACAAAGAACGGCGGCGAAACGCTGGATGACGAAGACCGGTGGCGGAAACACCGGAGAACAGAGTACGCATGCCTTCTTGTCCGATGGTACGAGATACAATGCTGATTATATCTCCGCCTCGTCGTCAGGTTGCAAAATCTCTCTCTAAAAAATTGGAGAGAGAGAATAGACGGAGAAGAAAGAATGTCGTGTTTTAGAAAAATATCGGATATTATTGTTATCACGTTACAAAATCAGATATTATTGTTAGCATGTTAACATTTTATATAACATGTTGTTATAATTTTTATCATGTTAATTACATAAGAGAAATATTAAAAAATTCTATTAAACTTATTTATACACAATTTTAAAAAACATTAATTCACAACTTTAATTTGAATTTTCATATTTTGTATGATGTGATAACTAGGTTAACATGATAAACATAAACTTATTGCGAAATCATATTATTTAGCATGTTAACAACGTATCGGATATTAATGTTAGCATGATATAAGCATCATATAATATTGTTAGTACGTTAACATTACATATAACATGTTATTATAATTGTTATCATGTTAATTACGTAAGAGAAATACAAATCATTTTTATTAAACTGATGTATATATAAATAAAATAAAATTAATTCACAATTTTAGTTTTAATTTTTCATATTTTGTATGATATGATAACTATGTTAACACGATAAACATAAATTTATCTCGATATGATAACGGTGTTAACACGATAATTGAGTTAATTTCTAAATTTTTATGATATGATAACGATGATGAATAGTGTATGTGACTTTGGATGAACAATCTCAAGCCGGTTGATGAACAGTGTCGCCGGCAAACCAATATTAGAAAAGAATTATTTGTGATGAATGGCATTTTCGTAATTAACATAAATTAGAAAGATAACTATGGGATAAAATTTCTTTCTCTTTCATAACTACCTAATTTCCAAATTAATTTTATTATCGACCTAATTTTTTAGTCAACCATTGATATTGGTTAAAATCACCCTTATATTTATACGCATTCGCATATGTTACCAATGGTTAATACTGAACTTACAAAAACTATGGATAAAAAATTCGAAACTTTTTAGATAAGAAACAAAATTCATATATATGTAAGCGTAAACTCGTTGTATTATAGTGTTAGTAATTACATTACTGGTCTGAAAAATTCAAGAATCGTTTACAAAAATAGAGAGTTTAAACTTTAAAGTTTAAAGTACCATATTAATACTTCATATTGTTTTTGTTGGGTGGCTTTATAATTAATAGTGATAGATCAAAGGATATTGAAATCAGATGTCGATTGGTAGCATCATGGAGCTTCTATGCACCATAATTTCTTCGTTATTTGTTACAATATTGCCACATTCGATAAGTGGAAGGAGCGAAAAAAGTTGATTAAAAAAAACATCCAATAAAAGGTGAAGAAAAAGAAAAAGGGACCAGCATCCAACCCCAACCCTTTAAACTCATCTTTAATTTCTTATAAACCCTTTTAACGTTTTTGTAGTTTAGTAAATAATGAATATTTCAAATTAAAAGTGTTGGTTAAAAAAACTTCTCAACCTAATATTACTTATATATAAGTGAATTAATGATAAATTAATAAACTAAACCCTGATTTTTGGGTTGTGTAACGTTCCACCTTATCGATAATGTGTTGTACACTCGACCACCACCATTTCCAGATATATTTTATATTTTGTTTTGGAATACATTTAAAGGGATCAAACGTTATAACTTATACGTAATTTTTTAGTTTCTTGTAAATTATTTGCGTAACATGTTGACGTTAAGAAAATCCCCAAAAACTATTAAAATATAGTGATTACAAGTTAAGAACACATTTATGCTTGAAAAATTTAAATTTGATAGTCCTAAAATTATGGCCATCGCCACCAGCTTTCTGTCTTTGAAAACGAACTAAATTTGATATTTTGAAAATTGGCTCTTATCTTTCTCATTCAGTGTCCCACTAGTAAACCTAAAGACCAAAGAAAGAAAAGTAAGCAATTAACTAAAAACATATACAACTCTTAACCAAGAAAAGGAGGATGGCGCGATTTACATATAAAGAAAATAATCGGTTTCGGGAGAATCATATTAGGTTCTCTAAGATTTTATTTATTAATCAATAATCAGGTACTGATTTACGTGGGTAAAAGTTAGTGAAAGAAAAAGTGATATATCAAAAGTTTATTATATATCCAACCAAATAATTGTTGAGCCATCGAATCAATAGTTTCCATAGATCGAAATTAATTTCAGAAAATAAATATGTGACAAATCCACCAAAAACCAAATGAAATACTAATTAGGACTGGGCAAAAAATCCGGATCCGAAAATCTGAACCAGTACCGAACCGAAAATACCCGGACCGAACCCGATCCGAATTTTTAAAATATCCGATCGGATCCTAAATTTCTATACCCGAAGAACTTAACCCGAACCGGTACCGAACCGAGAACCAAATGGGTATTCGAAATATCATAAGTGTAATTATATACTCAAATATATTAATTATATTTAGATTTGATATAAGTCAAATACCCAAAATTACAATTATAAACCCAAATATATTAATTGTTTTTTTGGGTATTTCAGGTATTTTAGGTATATTTTCGATATTATGGATATATCGAATACACCTATAATTAATATATTTTGCTTTTTCTGGATTTTTCGGATATTTTGGATACTTTTGAATTGAAAGTATATTGGTTTTATTTAAATGAATATTCATGTTTTTGTGTTTTGTCTCGGATTTCGGATTCTTCGGGTTTTTTTGGGTATTGTGGATACTTTTGGATTCGGATCCGAACATATCCGAAAAATTTCGAATCTTAAAAAAATACCCGATCCGAACCCGAACCGAACCCGATCCGAATTTTTAAAATACCCGATCGGTACATAAATCCCTAAACCCGAAATACCCGATCCGAACTCAATCCGATGATCCGAACGCCCACCCCTAATACTAATACTGGACGTGTTAATAACGAGAGTTGTATCTAGTGATAATATATGGCATCATGAGTATATGTATCACAAACTACTTGTGGATTGAATCAATACATGATTTTGAAAGAAACTACCTTTAATACTATATATTACTAACTATGCGAGAATCAGCTACCATTTATTCAAACTCGATTTCCGCTTAAAAAGGTTATAAAGACCGAAGAGACGAAATTTTATGTTTTTTTTTCCTTGTTTGTTGCTAAATACAGTATAAAGAATTTGTTGTTTTTATTTTTAAATAGCAAACAAAGAGTGATTAATGAAATAATCAAATAATTGGACACAGATGGACATGAATCTGGAGTTTAGGTACAGTCTGTAATTTTGGTCTGGAAGCGAGCCACAAGAAAAAAAAAATATATATATATAATTATCAACTTTTTAAACAAGGAAAAAAGAAAGAAGAGAAGGAGACAGGCTGGGAAAAAAAGAGCCGCTAGATGAATCGGAAGTATCGTCTAAGTTTCTTCTTCAAACAGCTATCTTCCAGATACACAGCCTGTCTCCCACACGTGCGATTTACCACATCTAATCGTATATTACGTACATGTCGTCTTATTAGTAGTATTGATTTAAAAGTTAATTTAAACCTCTTAAATGATTCGTGTTTCAATTATTACTTATTAAAAAAATGGAAGAGATCCACACGTTTGTCGTGGCATTAACCTATTGGAAGCTTTTGTCGTGGCATTAATCTGATTGATAAAGTACCTATCATTGGAAACATCGCTCCGTTTAAGATTCCGGAGAGAAGCACATCACGCCGTCTTGAAGTTTTGATAAGCGCACAAAACAGCTTGGAGTGTAGTCCACTACCTTATGACCGAAAAAACACTTTCGTTTCGTTTTGAAAATTGTCAATCAGATTAAATTGGCTGGAAGGGCAATAAACCGGTCTATTGGTTGATTCTTTGCAATAATATTAATTGAACTGTCGAACTTTTTAAGTAAAGTATGTATGGAAATGTAGCTAATATTATGTATGGAATCAACCAATATACCGGTTTTATGTTATATGTATATTTAATTGAGTTATGAACTTGTTAAATATGTTATACTAGGATTCAATCCGCGCTAACTATATAGCGCGGAGTAATTTTTGTTTAAAAATTATTTTGAAATTTAAGAAAAATTGTTTTTATATAAATTTTAAAATATGTTTAAATAATGATTATAAATAGAGCTGTCAACTCGGACTAACATGTCTACTTAATCCGTTTTGCAATAAACTAAAATATTATCCGGGCTAACCCGTAAAAACCTATAATCTTGAAAACATAACTCTAATATGCAAAGTTTAATGACTATGATTTTTATGGTCAGTTCACAAACTCTTAAAAAAATCAATTTATCGTGTCTAACTCTTTATAAAATTAGTAAAATATTTTATAATAATTATAGTGAAAAATATTGCAAGATTTCAAATATATTTTTTCTTTGAATATATATGAATTGGTTATTATTTAATAATATCATAAAAATTATGAAACTAAATAGTAAATAACCTTTTTAATGGGAAATAAATATTTTCCATATTTTCATCAATAATTTTAAAAGANCTGTTTAATAGTATAGATAATAGAAATTTTAATATGTTTTCTTAATATGTGTGAAATAACCTTAAACGACTTATATTCTAAAACGGAGTGAGTATATTTATACAAAAAATGAATCGAGAATATAGCTCTTCTTGTGACTCTTAGTTGTGAAAACTTTCTTGTCATCATTGTAATCTATATTTAATAATGGCAAAAAATGTCAAACGGATATTGTAATATCATTAAAAAAACATATATGCTGGTACATGTGTGATTTGGTCATGAATCATGATTTTCTAACTATATATTAAAATCTAGGGATATTTCTATTATTAAGTTAATAGTAGTTTAGGAGNAACCATAAAAATCAATTAACACACAATTCCATTTGAGTTCATAGTCTACAATTTATGCATATAACCAACCCACCATACACATCCGTAGAAAAGGAAACCATACAATTAATAATCGAGGAAATTGACATTGAGAATAAATGATTCAATGGTAACCCACATGCTCTTTAAAATTTTCAAAATGTGATCACCGAGAAGAAGGTAAACAACGATTTAAAAAAGAAGAAGTCCAATTATAACCAACACTAATTCTATTCGGTAGAACTCAATCGTTGATAGATATCTTTTTGCAATGAGAAGTTTTCAAAAACACCAGCATGGTATAAAATGTTAAAATCTTTAAACCAGAAGAATCAAGTTCTCTTTTATTGCAAAATTAGTGCAGTCTGAAGAAGTTGGATTTTATCAAAGATTAAATTGATAGCAGCACGAATCCAAATCCTGAAAATTGTGGCAGCTTGGTCGTTTTTATTCCGTGCTATTTGGAGTATTTTAGCCGGTTCACCAATTAAATCAAAAAGAGCACCTTCAATGTCCATGTGCACATCTTCTCTATCGATCCTCCATGCAAACTTATTTGCACCCGTCTGTCATCTGATATGATCGAGTCTAGTCAAAATGCTTACTTTTTCGCTATAACAACTACAATAAAATACCTAAATCAGTTATTAAGCCGTCATTGGAATTTTAAAATTGAAGATAAAAGAAACTCCAATCTTACATGCTCAAGGAGCATTGTAACATGAGTTTTGCTCGCATAAGCGTCATAAATGTAGAGCATCTTATCAAATGGAGTAAGCTTCGGATCCACCACATTCAGAGTAATGCTCTTGCTGGCTAGTACTGGTATTTCAATAACGACAACATAGGGGTTTATCATTTCAACAAAGGTATCGATTAACCATGGTCTGGCACTAACTCGTATTCAACCATCTACTCCCCTTCCAATACCACCTGAGACTTGCAACTCCAAGTATCTTACACCGTTCTCTTCACCAGAAGCATAGAGAAGCATAACTTGATTCATACCATGTGAGCTATGCTCTTCTTCAAATGTTATACATGCCTTTTCAAAGAAATTATTAATTTTACAATCAATTGTAAGAATAATTATAAATATATAATTGAATAATTATTAAGAAAAAGGGTTATGTTGGCTTTTATGTTAAGGGTTATGTTTGCCAATAGAATTACCAATTTTTTGTTTTGTCCAAATATGTTGGTTTTTGTTTCAAACATATTTTATTGGAATCTGAATGTATGTTGCATCCTCCGCTTCAAGTTCTTTTTTATTTATGGCTAACCATCTAGTAAACATGTCTTTTTGGAACTCCATATTAGTAACAATTGCTTTCAAGTGAACTTTATTTTCTTTCAGTATTTCTAAAATAGTTTGTAGTTCTTCAATATTAACTTGATTGTATACAATGTTGTTTTTCAAAATTATGAGTTAGGTACAGAAAAGATGTTGTACGGAACAACATAAATAGAATTTGAAAAGACATCAGTATTTAAAAGCAATATTTGATCAAATAAGCGATTTTTTTTTTCATCTGAATTCTTATTAAGATAGAAAGGATACAAAGTCATCATGCAAAACATTAGTTATTACATGGGGTATATAATTATAAAAATGAAAAGCATTGTTGAAAGGGATAGTATGTTTGGCTAATAAATCAGCCGGATTGTTGTAGTTTCGGTTAACCCATTTGAATGCGGTCTCTTCAAATTTGTGTTGCCATTGCCTTGCTTCTCTTATCCAATTATATATACCAAAGATTTGCTTTGTACCTTGCATCAGAGCTGTTACGGTTTTGTTGTCTTCTTCGAATATAATCCTTCGATCAGTTTTGCATAGCTATGATCAGTGCTTGTAGTTCTCATTCTAGGGCATTACTAACAACACGACCACTAGCATGTCCTGATCCACAATACGTTCCTCTCGAATCTCGTATGATCCATCCAACCTTTCCTGGGTTATTAACATCATAGAAGGAGCCATCATAATTGCATTTCAACCAACCTTCCTACGGTGCTTCCCACCGTGACATATTCGTTTGGTGTTAAACTCCCTGTGAGTTACCATTTATGTGGATATTCACATAATCTTCCGTGTTCATCCATTCAATAGCATCATTACGAGCATATCCCAGATTAAGTTCTTCATCTGGGAGCTTCCAGTCGGCGGTTGAACCAGAAGATTACCAGGCAGATGTGTAGCCAACCAGTAACCAGATTTAGCCATATAAATACCATCTTCAGTATAATGCCAGCCCAGAAGGTCCACTTTAGCGTTTGGGCAGATCTTGATGTTCAACACTTTTTCCACATCATCGTCATGAATAATTTCTCTAATTAACTCCTCATTCCAGCCGGTTCTATGAGAGTTGAGAAGTTGACTAACCGTTGTGATTGTCCCATGATTGTTCTTAACTCTCAGCGGACGAGGGGGATGAAGAGGAAGCCACGGGTCTGTCCAAATATTAATGATTGTTCCGTCACCAATAACGTATCGAAGGCCTTGCTTAAGTAAATTTCTTCTGTCAATAATGATTTCCAGCCAAAAGAACTCTTGGTTCCCATCGTTGCATTTTAGACATTATTTTGTCCAAAATAGTTTCCTCTTAGAACTCTAGCCATTAGACAATTCGGGAAATGCATAATCCTTCAAATCTGTTTGCTAAGAAGGGCCAAATTAAAGTTTTCAATATCTCTAAAACCCATTCCACCTCCCTTCTTTGGGAGGCTCATTCTCTTCCAAGACAACCAATGCATTCCTTTATTTCCATCTCCAGGGCTCCACCAGAATTTTGCAATGATTGCATTAATTTCTTCACATATCTCTTTCGGTAGCTTGAAAACATTCATTGAGAAAATAGGCATAGCTAGAGCTGTGGACTTGAGTAGAATCTCCTTTCCACCATGTGACAAGAACCTTTTACTCCATCCTTGTGTTCTCTCTTTCACCTTATCGATAATATATCTGAAGATATCAGCCTTCTTATTACTAAATTGTTCCGGAAGACCCAAATACTTGCCTCCTCCTCCATCATTATAAATACCCAGAATGCGCCTCATGCTACGCTTTGTCGTTTCTTGAACCCTCGCTCCAAAAGTAATGGAGGATTTCCGTAAGTTCACAGCTTGGCCAGAGACAGCTTCATAAGAGGTGAGAATCTCTTTAATGGCTTTGCTCGATCGAGCATTAGCCAACGTAAAAAACAGAGAGTCATCTGCGAAAAGGAGATGGCTGATAGCAGGTCCATGTGTGCTAATTTTGATGCCCTGAAGCTTTCGCTCAGTAGTTTCTCTATTCAGCATGTGTGATAGAACTTCAGCACATAAAATAAAAAGATAGGGAGATAAGGGATCCCCCTGTCGGATTCCTCTTTCTGGTGTGATATGTCCATGAGGTGAACCATTAATAAGAAAAGAAAAGCTTACTGTTGTTACACACTTCATGATCCATTGAATCCACTTTCCATCAAATCCTATATGATGCATAGTTTGCTCCAAGAATCGCCATTCTAATCTGTCGTAAGCCTTTGTAATATCAGTTTTCAAGGCCATGTAGTTGCTGGCTTGTCTTTTCCTTGACTTTTCCTTGACTTCAGGCTATGGAAGATTTCGTGAGCGATAATTATGTTGTCTGTGATCATCCTCCCAGGGATAAAGGCAGTCTGATTTTCTATTATAATGTCAGTCAGATGTTTCTTCATGCGGTTGACCAGAATTTTTGATATGATCTTATAAGATACATTGCATAGGGCAATTGGCCGAAAGTCCATCATCGTTACTGGAGGCTCGACTTTAGGGATGAGACATATATTGGTGTGCTTGTGAGAAGGATCTAGATCCCCAATTTCGAAGAAAGACTTCACTTCAGAACAGATATCCTCTTTAATTTCAGCCCATAATTTTTAATAAAAATCACCTGTGAATCCATCAGGTCCTGGTGCTCGATGTGGACCAATATCAAATACAGCTTTGTGTATTTCTTCCTCGGTTACTCCTTTGGTTAAGTCTTCATTCATATCTGGTGTAACCTTGCTTTGAAAACCGCGAAAAACTTCTGTATACTGTTGCTCGTTAATCGCAACTGATGTAAATAGCTCCTGGAAATATTTTGCTGCTACCAAACTGATTTCAGAGTCTTCCCGATGAACCACTCCAGCATCATCTTGAATGGAAGATAATTTGTTTCTTGCTCTTTTCGCTTTGGTGATGTTATGAAAATAACGTGTATTTCGATTTCCTTCTGATAACCACTGAACTCTGCTTTTATGCTTCCAGAAAATCTGTTCATCGATGTAATCTTGGTTCATATTGTGTCTGAGTTTTGCCCTTTCAACCGGTGTCAAAGTTCTTGTTGCAATTGCTCTGTCCAATTTGCTTCTTAAAATACAGATTCTTTCTTCTGCATTAATCCGGTGTCGTCGTTTCCATTGGAAATCTTTTTCCTGCAATTTGATAGTCTTTGTGTCAAAGGAGTAATCAATCTTCGTGTATGAAATCCAGATCTCCACCCTTGTAGAGCCATATCCTTGAATCCTTCCTTGTGGGTTAATCGACTGTCATATCTGAAATATATTCTTCTATCTTCAACAGTATATGAGATGAAAGTAACTAGAGGTCTATGATCAGATTCAGAGAACTCTAGGAAGAGAGTCTCAGACGATGGAAATTACGAATGCCATTCATTATTGGCCATGGTTCTGTCCAAACAACAAGTGACATGATGTTTTCCCCTCTCACCAGCCCAACTGAATCGATTTCCTGAGGATTTCAAGTCTGAAAATTCACAGCTCCTTACTAGCCTTCGAAAGTCTCTAAATGAAATCTCATGTCGTATTCTTCCACCTTGCCCTTCACTGTTGTCTAGTATTTCATTAAAATCCCCTAATAGAAACCAAGGTTTTCCTCTTCTGTTGATATTCAATCTTTCCAATCTTTCCCATAAGTGATTTCTTAACTTTGGGTTTGGATTCCCATAGACAAAAGAGTAGAAAAACTTGATTTCATTACTTATAATTTCACAATCTACATGATTAGGGGATTTAAATAAAACAACTAGATCTAGATGCTGCTTCCAAAATAAAACTAAACCACCACTAAGACCAGCCGGTGGTACTGAAACATAATTCACAAATCCCAATTCACTACTTAAACCACGAATATAGTCATTCTTCTGCTTGGTTTCTGACAAGCATATGATGTCCGAAAGATATTTGCGATTAATCTCCTTGAGGCGTCGAACTGTGAGGTCAATGCCAATTCCTCGACAGTTCCAGCAAGTTGTCCTCATGGTGGAAGAGGTGGTTCAGGGCCCACCGCGCCTCCCTCGGTCTGAGATGGGGAAGACTGCTGTGCATGTCCACTGCTTTCCCCTTTTTCACGAACCTGCTGTTTATTCCCCAAATTGCCTTCAAGAGATTATGGGAGCTTGCGTTTACGCTGCCCTTGCTGGTTCTTCTCCTGATCAGATCGCAGTTCCCTTGATGTCAGATCTCCAGCTGCATCATAGTCTCGTGTTAACTCTTGATCAGCAATTGTCAACTCCCCTGGTTCCAAGTCTCTGCCTTGGACATCGCCTGTGCTATTTGAGAAAATTGGGACTGGATTGAAGAGTTCATTCATATCTAACTCACCAGCATACATTCCACGATTTTCCCATTCCTCAAATAGATTTCTATTATCATCATTCACTGCATCTTCCATACTAGAAGCCTCATGTTCACTTCCTCCTAATGCATCTTCTTCAGCGGCTTCCTCAGCATAGCCCAAATCTTCAGCCTTTGCAATGTCATGACCGTTCTGACCATTGTTGATTTCACCAGCCTCTCTCCTTATGGCATCTGCCTCATCATCATCGATCTCTCTGATCTGAACTCCATGATTACGAGCATCGTTCTGATGGGGCACCTCATCATCATCATCTCCATCTGATCTATCAGCCTCTCCACCATTTTGAACCAGACAGTTTCCCGAATCATGTGTGATCAAGCCACAAACTTCGTAAAAACCCCGAAGTCTTTCATATCGGAAGCGAAGAAGAGTATTTTCACCTGGGATAAATTGAATCTGTCATTGAAAACGCAAAGGGTTTCTGATGTCCCAATTGATTCTGACGCGAACATACTCCGCACGTGCAGCAGCCTCAGCGTTGTAGTTCACATCCATAAGCATTCCAAGGGCTCTTCCGATGTGGGCTATCACATCTTGATTCATGAATTGCCATGGGATTCCGCGGATTTGGATCCAAAAAGGGATGAAATTGAGGATTTCCAAATCGAGTAAAGGCGACCAACGCTGTAGAACTAACATTCGATCAGCGAAAGCCCAGGGCCCACGTCGGAGAACATTCTCCATGGATTCTTCTGATGGAAACACAAACTGAAACCGTCGGCCAGCCACAATACGCCCATGGATCAAACCGGCATTTCCCCAGAGGCGGGGAAGGCTTGCAACAATCGAGCGAAGATTTTGTCTCCGTGGTATTGTAGGACGACCCATGATGATAAAACGGTTTTCGTTTGCCGCTTGGTTGAACACATCTACCGGCAAGGCAAACGGAGTGTCATCTACTCCCAAATCCAGATCTTGAATTGCACGTCGTAAATTATCTCCCATTTTGAGTAGATTCTTGTAAAATCGTAATGGAAAATGGGATTTTGCTTGAGATTGTGAGAGGATTTGTGGAAATCGCTGATGTTGAACGCTCGATTTATAGACAAAAGGGTTCGCCGATAAAGAGGAGTTATGGGCATCACCATCGATCGTGGAATCGATAGTGGGAAAAACTTCCGCCGTTGAGAAGAGAGGGCCATGACCTCCGGAATCGTCGGCGTATTCTGTATATACCGTCACCGAAATGATAAGACAAATGCGATGTAATAACCGCAAAAAAAATCGCTTTTAGTATCGCCATAAAAGGGTTTTTGTTTACTCCTTGACTTTTCTTCATTGGTTGTTTTATTGTTAAATTCGATGATCAAATAAGCGATTATAAACGAAAAAGTATAAGCGAAAAGATTGTGACTAAATGACAACCGTAGAATCGTAGTTGTTTTTAACTTTAAATAATAGATTAGAAATATTTTTAACTTTAAATAATTATTTTCAGCTAAACAATCCACTACTAAATGGACCAGCCCAAATCAGCCCACTAGAAGGGGGGGAAAATGTCCTGCAAGGCTAAAGTAAATTCTGGACAAATTCATTAGAGAAAATTCTGGACAAATTCTGGACATGAAAATTCTGTGAAAAAAATGGTAATAAACTAATAATCCAATCTCTCCGACTTATTCAGACGATACCTAATAATTACAGCGCAAAAAACAAAACAAAAAATGAGCTACAATACAACCATTGATTTGTGTTTTTTTTTTGTCCTTTGTATACAAACTCTGTAAGTTGGGAACAAAAAGTAATACACAACTTTAAGAAAAAAGATTGAAGTAAAATCATAGGGTTTTATTTGAATGTACATGAGACCAAGTTCCCGTAACTATTCCTTGATGAGCACGGAACTTATAAGAATGCATACTTACAGTTACTTTATGTATCTGAAGATATTAAAACCACCATAAAGCCAAAATCACGAGTAACACAAGAGAGAATCCCATCGCCTGCACCAATTTAACATCGAATCAACAGTCATTTCGACTAATCTACAACAACATTATTAATTTATTATGACTATGGACTAACTCTAACCGTAATATGCATACACACGAAAAGCACATATAAGTACTTACAGTGATTGCGGAAGCAGCAAGACCGGCTCTTTCTCTAGGATCTTTGCGGTAATAGTTCCCAAAGTAAAGAAATGTAGCATAGTACCACAAAAGCGGGAACACAAATCCGAGGAGAAATCTGTTTGTTATTAAAGAGATGAAATCAAAAGATACGTGAAGATTATCAAATCAGCATTGGTCTTAAGACCGATAACACATAATTAACAGGAGAACAATACTCACGAGAACCATCCGATTCCACAACCAAAGCATGGAAGAGGTTTGTCATATACTCCTGTTTCCATGTCGCCTGCATCTTTTACAAGCGTATATCTTCTTTTCCCACGAACCATAAAATCTATCGAAACAGAGATAGTGACTATGGTTAAGAAGTTAGATGAAGGTTTTAACATGAATGTTTCATATTTCACTTCTTATTTATAATAATAAGTTAAGAACAGTCAAATTAAAAGTGCAGGACTTCTACGCATGACAAGACTAGGCGCCTAGGCGCAGGCGGTAATGGATTGAAAAGCGGGTTGTGGTCCTTACCTTTAAGTGCGGAATAGTATCGAACGGCTGGTTTCATGAGATTGGCATGCCTATCAGCAATGAATTTTACCAGCTCGGTTCTACCATTTCCGGATACAAATTTAGTACCTGCAGCGATAAAGATGCGATATTTACTTACACATGTAGGTATGGATGAAGTCGTATATATCCGAAAAAATCCCCAAAGCAATAGATATAAATCTCCTCCTCTAAGAACTTTGCAGTAGATTCCAACACTTGTGAATTCACTCGGACAGCATCATGGACAGGGAAAAACAACGTTTTCTCATGTTCTCATTTCAAGTCATCTCAAATCTCACTTCAGAAAAATGCTATATGTGCATACCAAATCACAACTTAAATGCCCCAACTTGGAAAAACATATAATTTGCAGTAACAAAACTACTCTGTTCCTAGATATGTATGATGCTCATTGATTCTATATTCCACTAAAAGTAACCAAAAGAGTTAGAGGACCAATTTGTTCACAAGAGAGCCAAGAAGATAATTAATAGTTTACTTTCGTCCATGCTTTTAGCTCTTGCTTGTGACCAGATCTTCAATTTCCCTGCATTCTGAATTTCACAAGCAGTAATCAAAACCTAATCATAGATTTTAATCAACAAAGACTAAAATTCAAGTATGCTTCGAGCGAGACCTTAGCAGCAACCTAAACCTCGCTATAATTTGAAATCTCCAGATCAAGCACCGTGAATAGAACAAAAAACGAAGATACGATTCGTTCTCGAATAAATTGAAAACTGAAGATCAGTTTCTACAAGATTAGCCCTAGCAATCAACCAAACTCGTCGATCCAGTGTTCATCTAATACCGGAAATTGCTCTGGAAGAAAAGAGAAACGAAAGACCAAAGATAACTAACCGAGATGAATCTGGTAACTAAACGAATCTGAAACTGATTAGTCAGACGAGAATCGTGTCTCTTCCACTTCTTCTTCTTCTTTTTCAACTTCGTCGGCGCTTTAAATGCGTATAAAGCTGAAGAAGAGATTGAAACTCTTTGAAAGTAAGTACTCTTTTACCAACCAAATAGCTTTATGTTTATTTGTTTGTTTTAGACTAAAAACATAAAACAACTTTTTTTTTTTTTTTTTTTGTCTGGAAAGAACCATGTTATTTGTCTGGAAAACAAATGCTATTTGAAGAGATTAAGATTAAATATCAAATTTTGAAAATTTTAATATGATGTTAAAATGCACTACTTCCTTTTTTTGTATTTGTTTTTGTTTTTCCCACTTTACTTCTTTGTTTAATTGTTGATGTGATGAAAAGATGAAAATATATGGATAAAAACTGCCGTACACAACACTTTGCAATCAAAAACGTCTTGTGTAAAGTATTTACTAGATGGCCTCCATCACCATTAATTAGTCAATAGACTCAAACTATTTGATTCTTATATGCAATATTTTTCTTAAACATTAAAATACTACTTTTTTTATAAAATATTGGGATCTCAATATTAATACATATATATATATATATATTTATAAAGTATTCAGTTTCTGAACTAAGACTATGTTCGAATGCAACAGTTAGACCTTATTACAAAGATTTTTAAAAAGAAGGTAATAAAACATCAAATGATAACATTAGATCTTAACTTATACGAGTGCAGTGATATTACAATCAACCCCAAGAATAAAAAAAGAAGGGGAATTTTTTTTGTTTGGAAGGTTGCATTATCTCATATACATATTCATGTTAGTATAAAAAAAAAAAGATTAAATAATGGTGGGAAAGTAAATAAAAAAATAAAATTTAAGGAGGAAATTAATATTACAGACAATTAATAATATTATTATTACCTGTTGTTTTTTTTTATAAAGAGATTACCCACCATCAAAACTTTTTTTTATTCCAAACCTTCTTCTTTAGTTCATGGATTTGCTCTTGAATTTCCTTATTCCCTTCAAATCAACCACTACCACACTTATGTTGTCTTTGCTTCCTCTTTGCAAAGCCATCTTCGACAAATACTCTGCCGCCGACATTGCCGCCGGATCTTTTCCTTCTCCTCTTTTCTCCGCCGGAAGCAAAGCATTCTCAGCCATCGCATTCTTCTTGTGCCATAATAAAATCCGTTTCCGAGCCATATCGCACACTTCTTCGTTCGTCATCACATCCCAAAGACCATCGCTCGCTAAGATGAGACAGTCATCTTCTTTGACTCGTCTGACAGAAGTCACGTCTGGATCCGGAATTACCGACGGTTTTAGGTATCTATCGCCTGTTGGCAACGGTTTATAATGTAAGGGAACTAACAAAAAGAACCAAAACCATTGGATATTTTCCGGAGAAAGTAAGCATACCAATTGATCTTGACATGGCGAGCACACCGAAAACACGAGCCCCATTCCACTGGATTACTTTTCCTCCAGCTGCTTCTATCCTCGCCGCTTCATCTTCTCTATCCGGCTATACATAAATGTAGAGCCAAACACTATAAGAACGTTTGACCAATCTAATAGATATAGGCTCTGGTTGGTAACACCGTAAAAAAATGAAAAGTATACATTAAGCGAAACTCCTTTTTTAGCTTAAGAAACCGTTGAATGACATTACATAATTGATTTTGGTCACTATACATGCGGAATTGCAGAATGATTTAAACAAAACAAAAAAACATTAGCAAAGAAATTATACGATTAAAATTCTGCCATTCCGCATATTACTAAGTAGAATCATTCATAGAAACTGCGATATACCTAAAATTATGCCATTCCACATATTACTTACTTTGTGATCGACCGACAATGCGAGTGGCGTTTTGCCGCGGCACAGAACCGCTCTCGAGTCGCCGCAATTAGCCACGAAAATATGTGTCGGAAAAACAATGGCAACCACCGAAGTGGACCCCACCGTTTCCGGGACAAAGTCGATCTCTGAGTCAACTTTCATAAAAGAGTTGAACAAAGCTCTCTTCCACTTCTCTTGCCACGTGTCACCGTCGCAAAACTCGGGCTTCTCCTTCACTATCTCCTCCGTCAAAGCCAAATGCATCCTCTCACGGCAATAATTCGCTACCTACAAACAGAAACCCATAAAAGAAGAAGAAATCAGATCTCAAACCCAGATTTTGCAGTTTGCTACGATCACAACACTAATGACTTAGAATCGAATCGAATTGGTTTAACTGGCTTTACCTGAGAACCACCATGGCCATCATAAACACCGAAGAAATGAGCACTCGAGTGAGGATTAATTCCGTTAGTGACTCGACCATCGAGCAACGAATTTGACCAAACTTGAAGGAATCTAGGAATCGTTGAGACAGAATCTTCCATCTCTGGTCGTCTTCCACAAATCGAAGTCACTCCATATAAAGGCACACTCTTGAACTCAAAGAGACTTCTGCTCTCTGTTCTACTGATTACTTTCTTCTCGCTCTTACTCGGCGATCTCGGATCAAACTCATCTGAGCCGTTGATTTCTTCTCCGGCGGAGATATCCACTATAACGTCTGGTACACCTGCCGCAGCAGATGATAACGAGGATGATGACGAATTCTGTCTCGAGTTGATCCCAAAGGAAGAATCTTTCATTGATTCTTCGCCGGAAATTACAGACCCAGAACCGGAACACGAACTTTCCGGCAACGAACCGTTGCAATAGCCTCTAACTCCGCGTGGAGGTTCAGCGAACGGTCTGAATGGAACAGCGACCGCAGGAGAAACATCGTCCATTGATTAAAAACCTAATTGCTTGATATCTCTCGCAAAGACCCCAAATCAGAAATCAACGAATTTTGAAGAGAGAGAGGTGCCAAAATTTATGAATTGGGTTTATGATTTTGTTTTTGTTTTTCTAATTTATGGTTGAGTTTTAAAAACGGTTCAGAGGAAGAAAAACGAAAAGTCGACAGATTTCTACAGAAAATTTAAGAGACTATTAACTTTATTAGAGAAGATGAAGACAAGAAACTCATGACTCAGAAGAGGAAAGTGAGACAACCTTAGCTAGCACATGAAATAGATAGAGATGCCAAATAAAGAAAAAGAAAAAGAAACAAAAAGAAAAAAAGAGCAAAATTTTCCCGAGAAACCACCACCCAGAATTTTGTTTTCAATCAGAGTTTCCTGGATTCTGGGCAATTCGTTTCAACCATTTAGAGATTCGGTGACATCTCTCTCCTCAATTACTTTCCAACGGAACCAATTTCCAGATTTTTGTTCTCTCCAGAAACATTAAGAAAAAAAAACAAAAAAGTTTAGGCAGAAATCGGATTTAAATCTGCCACATATGACATTTGAGAAGGAGAGAGAGAGAGGTCTTTCTTTATTTATTACACAACACAGCACAAAGAAGTTTTTTTTATCAAAAAGGAAAGATGTTTCAGTCAAGAAAAATAACTTGGAAAGACATTTTACTTTGAACTTGCCTATATGGAAACATAAAAGTATATTTATTACTACTATTTCTTTCCATTTACTATCGTGTCATCTCTCCATTATTGCGTATCTTTATCGTAGTTTTCTATAGCAAAAAATATCCCGCATATTAAAAAACGTTTGGAAATTAAATTTTGGATATATCTTACGCTACACATGTATATTATTTTATATTAGAATGACATTTTTTTAAAAATTATTTATTTAATTTAACCACATTTTTAACATTCCCAATTATTGATGGGGTTATACTACTGATGTGAAGTCAAACATTCAACCCAAAGTTCCCGTAACACATCCAGAAACTCTAAACCGAACATCCAAGCACACATCCTATCGAATACAACCTAAGACTTGCCAACTCAAGTCTTACCTGATATTTAATTTGTTCTGGACAATGACTAGTAGTATTATACGAATCCAAGCATTTCAAAAACATTTTTCGTACATATAAATTAGTTATATTAGCAATCGTTACACAAATTATGGTATAAATTTAGACTGGAGCTTAAGGACCAAAACGTGGTACATAATAGAAAACATACTTAGCTTTGCTATAAAGGCACACAATCTACACTAGATTGCCTAAGCTTATTTCTCCAATCAAAAGCTCCATTGTTAATTAATGTGAAAGATTTTACATGAGAAAAATAGTCGCAAGCCCAAAAGAAGGAAAAACTATACATCTCGGAAATAGATGGCTCTACACACTCAGAATAGAGGAACCAGTAAGAGAGAAAAAGAAAAAAGATCCAAAAGCTAATTTTATGGTGCCGCCGTCCTAGTGACCCGACTATCGCAACAAAGAAATCTTAGACTGAAGGTTCCAGGTCTGAAGAGATAATGAATTTTTTTTATCAAACTATGAAACCATTTCCTTTTATTGATTTGTAAACAAAAATGGTTTACTGAATTTAAATAGCACTTATTAAGTTATTATGGTTGTGAGTAATTATTAAATCCAGAATCTGAATAGCTCCAATCTATAGATAGATACATGGTAATCGAAAACGATACATGATTTTTAGCGGTTAGAAAGAGCTGTAAGCGGTTATAAAATAGTTAAAAATTGTAAGAACTAATGGTAAGCAAAAGTAGTATAAGAAACTGAGTGTAATGTTTTTGGTAACGCTTTTTTTACTATTTTTTTTTTGGTTAAAAAGCTTTCATTAATAAAAGGAAGATACAAGAGAATCATAACCAGAACCAAATACAACCATATTTAAAGAGACAAGCAAACCAGAAAGTTACAGAGGGAGACGAAGAAAAGAGGGAGCCATCTGCACATAAAGCATTATGTGGTAACTATTAAAGCGATATATCTTGTACCATAGTAATTTAAAGTTATCAATTAAATCAAGTGTCGTTAGAAAAGTATAAAATGCAAAACCTAGAGATCACATAATCGAATGACGTTTGGGACGGAACACTATAAAATGTTTTGGTTTCCGACATGAAGATGCTCGGCTCTGAAATTCCTAGTAATTAAAAAAAAGTTGTCAATTAAACTCAATACTCTTAAACAGAATAAATTTGTGATTCCAATCTAATAAATAAATAAAAATGAAAATTACATTTATGTATAGACTTCAAAATCATAAAATGACATTCCGGTTGAACCAAAAACAGAAGAGAATCAACGAAAGAAGTATGATGTGTCAACCGATGATTCTTTTTCCCAACAGTACTAATTAAAATCATTTTGAATAAAATAAGAATAACAATCAAGTGGGTCCTACTTTTGTCGAGAAACAAACGGATGGTAGCCACGTAGATAGAGAGATCTATGACTTGGTGAACAGATAGAGGATGACGTGTACGGTGAGAGATCTATTAGTTGGGGTGGCGGGAAAGATGCGGAAGAGGTTCATTGCACTGACAAAGACAGCCTCTTTAACTTCCGTAAATATCCGTTTTTTTTTTTTTGCTATGTTTTGTTTATTAATTTTATTTTTAGGAAAATAATAGTACTTGCTCTATAGTTTTTTATTCCACGTGTTACATCATCATTGGATCACGTAATGATATGTGAATGAAAGTGGCTTTTGGATGGGCAACAAACAAAATACCCAATTCAAATCAAATTCAGTGAACCAATCATATATATATAAACGTACATATAAAATTTATGTTTTGTATGATTTGATGACACAACATATTTTAATGGATAATTGGATATGAGTCACATATTTATTTTTATTTTTTGGGGTGTACGTATATAGACTCATTTAACTTTAAAAAATTCATTCAAAAAATAAAAAAAATACAATATCATATTGCATAATTTGGTATAAAAAAGAACAAAATCAATTCATATTATATGTTTCTCAAATTTGGAGATAATCAATTGCCACACGGATCTGCTAAAAAAATGCTGTGTAAAGTTGTGGTCACATAACATCTAAAAACATATAAAAACTTAATGTCCTGTAGTTAATTTAAACCGATATGATATAAATTGTAAAACTAATTAAATTTATAAATAAATTTTTAGATCACATTTCTTGATTTTTATACGAAGTTTAAAACATGTAAATTCATTAAGAGGAAAGAGGAGTACTAAAAATTCATAAAGTTATGTTATTTTTTTTGTTTTGTCGGTTCATAATGCTATGTTTATTACTGAGTTAACTTATTATACCTCTAAAATAAGAGTAAACTACCTATTAATTTCTAAAAAATATCATATACTAACATATTTACACTAAGTTATATTATTCGTCTTAGTTTTCTATGAATTAAATGTATATTTCTACATATTGAAAATTCGAAACATATTTACCCATAAAACAAAAGTTCAAAACTAAAACTCACACATACCACGATTAATTTCGGTTTAGTGTTTACCGAACGAAGCTTAACCAATTAAAAATGAAACTAAACCGCATTACGACCCGATTAAAATGGAATCGGTGGGTCTAGGAATCGGTGGTGGTCTCACCGCATCGTGGATAATTGAGCTCTAAAGCAACCAAATCTTTAAAATTTCAATAGGGATTTTGTTTTAAAAGTGATTGTTGTGATTTGGTTCTATCGCCGTTCTTTGTTCAATGCTATATCTGTTGGATCAAAAATTAATAAGTCAATGGGCTAATTATTTGGTTGAAAAATGAATGAGAAATAGCCCATCAAAGTGATGGCAAAGTAAGTGAAGTGTGTGTGTTTTTATCCCACATTGGAAATAATTGAGAAAATTCACTAGTATAAATAAAGACATTGTATTGTCTTTGTTCAAAAAGCTAACACCCATGGTGTTATAGAGAGAGGATGGGGAGCCCCCACGCGCGCCGCCGCCTAGCCTAGCCGGGCTCGTGGGCTTGTGGACAGGGCCATCGGCCCAATAAAGAAGTTCTTTTTGAGACAAATTTTTACAAACATTTTGTCTAAAAATTGAACGTTTAATCCCGCGTAACTAAGAATTTTTTCTCGATCTACGGTGGCCCTGTCCACAAGACCACATGCCGTTACTTGCGGTGCCACCTTGCGCAACACTTGCGATGCCACCTTGCGTATCCATATCTCGACTCCGTGTATCCATTTTTCATGGAATAGCTATGTCTCGAATGTTGTCTTTCATAATTCGTTTCTTGTTGTATCGTTTATAATCATTGATATTAATCACAAGTTTTCAATCCGGTATTTTACGGTCATACAATCTTAATTCAATAAATCCGCTTCTAGCATATCGCTAAAATCGGATTGAGAATTTGTCAACTTGTTTAAAACGATTTCAAATCGGCTTTCTTTTTAAAGAATCCCGGAATTGTGTTATCCACTTTCTTAACGGATTTGCGATTCGCTCTTTAGCGTTTCCGCGAATCGTTCTCGAAACGGTTAAACACAACGTTTATGCGAACGCTTTCTAAGCGAGTTTGCAAAACGGTAAGGAAACAGATAAGATCCGGAGCTTTCCATCATTTTCCCGTAAACAAGGATAACGGAAACGGTTTTTGCGAACGCTTCTTAAGTGATTCCGCAAAACGTTTTAAAAATACTATTCTTTGAGATATAACAGTTTAAAACGCTTGTTTAGCATATTAAATCGTATGTTTAATTTCAATCACTTGAAATTATTCTAATTCTCGTTTTGTTTGTGCTGAACAAACTTGCAATTATGGCTGACGAAAACGACAACGTCATTGACGGTCTTCTCGGCCTAAACATTGATGGACCTCCGACTCTAGATGCCGCATTAGCTGCTGATGCGACTAATGAAGGATCAACTGGCACTGCCAACCGAGTGGTCCATTCATACACGGTCACTACATGACCGATGCCGGAGAAATTCGACGGACAAGGCTTCAAAACGTGGCAGCATAAGATGTATTTCTTTCTGACCACACTGAAGCTGGACAAGTTTCTCAAAGAGGATAAACCAATCTTTCAACCTGGGAACACTGACGCTTTCACTGTGGCAAGCGTTGATGCAGGGACCCAAGGGGATTTCTTGTGCAAAGGCTGGATCCTGGGCCGCCTGATCGACCCATTGTACTTGGTGTACAGTTAGTCTAAATCCTCCAAGGACTTGTGGCTCGCTTTGGAGAAGAAATACAAAGCTCTAGATGCCGAATGTCAGAAATTCGCAACTGCGAAGTTTCTTGACTTCCGTACGGTGGACTCCAAACCAATGATGGAGCAGGTTGAAGCTCTTCAACTCCTTTGCCACGAGATAACGGCGAAAGGAATGTGCATCTGTGAGATCTTCACTGTTAATTGCTTCATCGAGAAGCTTCCTCCGGGCTGGTTGGACTTCAAGAACTACTTGAAGCACAAGAGAAAAGCTGTGTCTCTCGAAGACTTAGTCACACGTTTGCAAATGGAGGCTAGGAACCGAACTTCAACTGGCCTTCAAAGTCGTGACTACGACGTGAACGTGGCTGAACACAAGTTCAAAGGAAAAGGTAAAGGCAAAGTCGCGGCTAAGCCAAATATGAAACCTACCAATTCTACAAACTTCAAGAAGAAGGGTTCGACTGAACAGAAGTTCAAAGGAAAATGCCATAAGTGTGGTAAAATTGGCCACAAAGCTGACGTGTGTAGGAGCAAACCCAAAAACACCGGGAATGCCCAATCCAACCTCACAGAAGCTGACTTGTGTGCTGTGGTCACAGAGGCCAACATGGTTGATGACAACCAGATGGAGTGTTGGTATGACACAGGTGCCACAACCCACATATGCACTGATAGGCGCATGTTTAACACGTATTAGAAGAGCAAGTCTGAGGAGCAGCTCTTTATGGGGAACTCCGCATTTTCCAAGATTGCTGGTCGTGGGAAAGTGGGGTTAAAGCTGACTTCGGGAAAGGAAGTCATCCTTCAAAACGTGAAGCATGTCCCAGACATGAGAAAAAATTTGATCTCCGGCACTTTGATGAGCAAGGCCGGATTTGCTGTATACTTCGACTCAGACCTGGTTCTGAAGAAGTATGGGGTGTACCTAGGCAAAGGGTACGTGAAGAATGGCATGATCAAAATGTGTGTTATGACCGTCATTCGTAATAATGAAGCATCGAATTCTAATGTTGTAACTTCTGTTGTTGAATCTGTTTCAAACATTTCCATCAATGAGAAAGATCCAGTTGCTTATTTGCTTGAGTCATTTAAAATTTGGCATGAACGGTTAGGACATGTTAATTCTAAGTCGATAAAAAGACTAATGAACTTAAACCTAATCCCGACTTACAAAACAAGTAAAGAGAAATGTGAAGTATGCTTACAAGCAAAACTCACAAAACTCCATCCCCTCGTGTAGAGAGAACAATCGACCCTCTCGGTTTAATTCATACAGATTTGTGTGATTTAAAATTTGTTCAAACTCGGGGCGGTAAAAAATATTTTGTGACTTTCATAGATGATTGTACAAAATATTGTTACATCTATTTGCTACGAAGCAAAGATGAAGCCTTGGATCAATTCAAGGAATATAAAATCGAGGTTGAAGACCAACTCGTTAGAACTATAAAAGTAGTTCGAAGTGATAGAGGAGGCGAATATGATGGACCATTTAATGCGTTCTGTAAAGAACATGGAATTATCCATCAAACGACCGCTCCCTATTCACCTGAATCTAACGGAGTTGCGGAACGATAAAAACAAACTCTGAAAGAAATGATGAATGCAATGTTGCATGAATCTGGGTTACCCCAGAACATGTGGGGGAGGGGGGGGGGAAGCGTTGCTTACCACCAATGATATCCTCAACTAAATACCGCACAAAGTCACTGGTAAAACACCATATGAACTTTGGAAATGTGTTGTACCTTCGTATAAATACCTAAAAGTGTGGGGGTGTCTCGCAAAAGTAGCAGTACCACTTCCTAAAAAGGTCACAATTGGACCTAAGACGGTAGATTGTATTTTCATCGGATATGCACACAACAGTAGTTCTTATCGGTTTCTGGTTCATAAATCAGACATACCGGATATCCATGTTAATACAACCATGAAATCAATGAATGCTTCTTTCTTTGAACACATGTTTCCGTGTAAAGCTAAAAATCAGAAACGAACTCGTGAAGAAAAAGATGCAATTACCTCTGTAAATGAGGCGAGCACTTCTGGCACATCTTTAGTTGATGCAGAAGAGGTTGCAGATGAACCTAGACGTAGCAAAAGAGCTCGTAAGAAAAAATCTTATGGTGAAGAGTTCTTAATGGTCTTTCTTTTAGAGAATGAACCGCGAAGTTTCACTGAAGCCATGTCTACACCAGATGCACCTTCTTGGAAGGAAGCGGTCAATAGTGAAATCGACTCCATTATGTAAAATCATACATGGGAGATAACCGATTTACCACAAGGGTTTAAAACCCTAGGGTGTAAATGGATTTTCAAAACAAAATTGAAAACCGATTGCTCAATCGATAAGTACAGGGCTAGGCTTGTGGTTCAAGGTTTCCGGCAAAAAGAAGGCTTGGATTTCTTTGACACCTCTTCTCCGGTAACGAGAATAACTTCAATTCGAATGCTGATTAGGTTAGCAGAATTAAGAAACGTAGAAATCCATCAAATGGATGTGAAAACTGCATTTCTAAATGGTGATTTAGAAGAGGAAATTTATATGAAACAACCTGAAGGGTGTGTTGTCCCCGGACAAGAGCACAAAGTATGTCGACTTGTAAAGTCATTATATGGACTCAAGCAAGTCCAAAACAATGGCATGAAAGTTTGACAACGTAATGATGTTAGATGGTTTCAGTATAAATGAATGTGATAAATGCATATACATCTAAATTACTCCTCACAGATATATTTTGCTTTGTTTGTACGTTGATGTTATGCTCATTATTGGTAGCAATAAAGACATAATCAATCGAACGAAAAACATGCTAAGCAATAAGTTTGATATGAAAGATATGGGACTTCCTATTGTCATTCTAGGGATTAAGATCACTAGAAATTCTGAAGGAATCATTATATTCCAAACACATTATGCTGAAAAAATCCTTGAGCGGTTTAAAGACTACTCAAATGGGACAGCAAAAACTCATGTTGACTCTCAACTTCCCCTAACGAAAAATACAGGTGAAGCGGTATCACAACTGGAGTATGCACGAGTAATCGGTAGTCTAATGTATTTAACAAATTGTACAAGACCCGATTTAGNCAGGGCTAGGCTTGTGGTTCAAGGTTTCCGGCAAAAAGAAGGCTTGGATTTCTTTGACACCTCTTCTCCGGTAACGAGAATAACTTCAATTCGAATGTTGACTAGTTTAGCAGAATTAAGAAACGTAGAAATCCATCAAATGGATGTGAGAACTGCATTTCTAAATGGTGATTTAGAAGAGGAAATTTATATGAAACAACCTGGAGGGTGTGTTGTCCCCGGACAAGAGCACAAAGTATGTCGACTTGTAAAGTCATTGTATGGACTCAAGCAAGCTCCAAAACAATGGCTTGAAAGTTTGACAACGTAATGATGTTAGATGGTTTCAGTATAAATGAATGTGATAAATGCATATACATCTAAATTACTCCTCACAAATATATTTTGCTCTGTTTGTACGTTGATGATATGCTCATTATTGATAGCAATAAAGACATAATCAATCGAACGAAAAACATGCTAAGCAATAAGTTTGATATGAAAGATATGAGACTTGCTAATGTCATTCTAGGGATTAAGATCACTAGAAATTCTGAAGGAATCATTATATTCCAAACACATTATGCTGAAAAAATCCTTGAGCGGTTTAAAGACTACTCAACTGGGACAGCAAAAACTCTTGTTGACTCTCAACTTCACCTAACGAAAAATACAGGTGAAGCGGTGTCACAACTAGAGTATGCACGAGTAATCGGTAGTCTAATGTATTTAACCAATTGTACAAGACCCGATTTAGCGCACGCAGTCAATGTACTGAGTCGCTGCACAAGTAATCTATGACTTACACATTGGAAAGCCATAACAAGAGCATTGGACTATGTACGTCATACTAAAATTTATGGTATACACTATGGTAAAGAACCGAGAGTTTTGGAAGGATACAATGACGCAACATGGATTTCCGACTCCAAAAACTCAAAATCCACAATTGGGTATGTCTATACGCTTGGTGGTGGAGCAGTGTCGTGGAAATCTACCAAACAAACTCTGTTGGCCATATCAACCATGGAATCTGAATTTATAGCGCTAAACAAAGCTGCAGAGGAAGCAGAATGGCTTCAGAATTTTTTGGAAGATATTCTAATGTGGGAGAAACCAGTGCCAGCATTACGAGTACACTGTGATAGTCAATCGGCTATAGCTCGGGCTATGAGTAATCTCTATAATGGTAAATCTCGTCATATAAGAAGACATCATAAAACCATTAGACATTTGATCTCAAGTGGTGTAATCACAATTGATTACGTCAAATCAATCGACAACCTAGCGGATCCGTTCACTAAAGGTTTGTCACGAGATCAAGTTGTTAAATCATCAAGAGGAATGGGATTAAAGCCTATGACTTAAGAGGAGGTTTGGCGGTAACCCCACCTACATGACTGGAGATCCCAAGAAGTAGGTTCAAAGGGAAAACTAAGTCAAACTGAATCTGCCAAGAGTACTGTGAGACTTTCTGTCTCTACCCAACTCCGAGGATGATAAACAGTGCTACATGTATGTGTAAACGATAAGCAAAGCTTTTAATGATTAAAGTCCATAGCTTTGAGATATACATGGAGTATGACAGAATACTCCTTAAAAACAAAGCTAATGGTATATCACCTTATGAGTGTGAAATATGACCGTTTCTAGGAAAATGATATTGAGGCTATATTTTTCAAGTTCACTCATGATTAACCAGGCATGTTCAAGGCCAAAATGAACACAATAGAGAACTTAGTTCTACGAGAAATGAAGCTGTGTTATAGATGTTGTCTCGATTTAAATCGAAATCTGGGGGGTTCAAGACATCATGTTCACCTCCTGGCCAAGTAAATCCGAGAGTTATAACAATGATTGGTTCAAGGCTGAAAAATGCTACCATCTCAGATACAGTGAATTTTTGTTTATACTCTCGACTGTTTTCTGTCTAGTCAGTAGAGTCCGTCTAGTCAGATTAGTCTGTCAAGTCTATCGAGTCTTCGTCTGTTTAGAGTAATTTCTATTCATATGGGGGATTGTTGGATCAAAAATTAATAAGCCAATGGGCTAATTATTTGGTTGAAAAATGAATGAGAAATAGTCCATCAAAGTGATGGCAAAGTAAGTGAAGTGTGTGTGCTTTTGTCTCACATTGGAAACAATTAGGAAAATTCACTAGTATAAATAAAGACATTGTATTGTCTTTGTTCAAAAGGCTAACACCCATAGTATTATAGAGAGAGGATGGGGAGCCCCCACGCGCGCCGCCGCCGCCTAGCCTAGCCAGGCTCGGGCTCGTGGACTCGTGGACAGGGGCCCAATAAGAAGTTCTTTTTGGGACAAATTTTACAAACGTTTTGTCTAAAAATTGAACGTTTAATCCCGCGTAACTAAGAATTTTTTCCCGT
Source organism: Eutrema heterophyllum (assembly GCA_002933915.1). Lineage (NCBI taxonomy): Eukaryota > Viridiplantae > Streptophyta > Magnoliopsida > Brassicales > Brassicaceae > Eutrema > Eutrema heterophyllum. The sequence goes on from PKMM01021303.1 coordinate 29,355, forward strand.
AGATCGGTTTACCACTTTACGGAAAACAAATCGAGTCATCTAATATGTCGGCTATATGTCGGTATAAACTCTCCTTGTCGGTACAACACTTGCGGTGCCACCTTGCGCGCCACTTGCGGTGCCACCTTGCGCAACACTTCTGCTGCCACCTAGCGTGCCACCTTGCGATGCCACCGGTGTGCGTGCGTCACGGCATGCGTCATCAACGCCACCTTGCGTGCCACCTTGCGGTGTTCAGTGCGTCATGGCGTGCGTCATCGACGCTCTCATCCTCGCCTATATAAACGGCCTTCATCCTGAGATTCAAAAATCCTACAGTTCCGTATCACTACGGAGGATTTATTGAATTAAGGAAAGAGATCATATCTCGACTTCGTGTATCCATTTTATCATGGAATAGCTCTGTGTCGAATGTTGTCTTTCATAATTCGTTTCTTGTTGTATCGTTTATAATCATTGATATTAATCACAAGTTTTCAATCCGGTATTTTATGGTCATACACTATCAATGTGCGAATGATTTGATATCTTCGTTGAATTGTGATTTTTCTGCGGGATCGAAGAAAAAGAAGGAAAAAAGGAAAGAGATGGATTCTGGATAAGCGTTAGATTTTCTTTTGGTCTAATTAAGTTTTTGTCGTTGGATTTGATTGCCTCAAAGATGCTTACTTTATTGATTATCACTACTGTGTTCGTCTTCTTCCTCTGCTATTCTCCTGCGATGGTGGCTGATGAAGAAGATATAAGATGTTGGAGCTGTTGAAGCCATACATACCATCTAACACAGAGATTACAGAGGCGGAGCTTAATATATTCATATCTCAAAATTTTCGAATTCCGAAGAGGGCATAGAGATTCGGAGATGAATCAAAAAAAAAAAAAATTGACGGGAAGGATGATCCTCGATGTCGATGATTTTGTTTACGAGTGAAGAAGAAGAAAATCGGGTCGGGTTGTTTACCGGTCAGTATTTTTTGGGTTGGGTATAGTTACAATCGGGTTTAATTTGGTCTAGAATTGGGTTTAGTCGGTTTTTGAATAGTAATCAATAATTTCGAAATCGGTGTGGAATCAGGTTGGGAACTATTTTTATGTGGAAATAGATTGAGAACTATTAACGGGTGTGGCTTTAGACCGAAGCTCAAACTTTATGTGAATATGTTATTATACGATACTTAGGAAATATGTTGTTAACCCCTAAACTAATGATACTATAAATCTATCCGCGCGTTGCACATATTTAAAGATATATCGCGTTCCAATTTATTATTCTTTTAATTTCATTTAAAATATTTCATTTTGTGTGTTTAGCTAGTTTAATTTTCTACTCGCTTGAAGAATTTTTATCAGCAATTTAAAATTAACTAAACGGTTAGTAAACTATTTACATCGATAATGTCAAATAAATAAAGTTTAGCATTCTTTGCTCACTATGTGAATTCGATGTTTGTAATTCTTTTATATTTGTATATACTAAAATGAAATATATACTATTTGGATTTAATCTATAACAATCAAAACTGAATTAATGTATGAATTGAAATGTTGACATATTATCGTAATTTTTTTACAGCGATATGAAATGCATAGTGGTATGGTTAATAGTGGTAATAGATGGCGGTACGATAAGTGATGATTAACAATAAATAAAATTGATGATGACATTATAGTGGTTTGTAAAGATATATAACATTTTATTTGTGTATTTTATTGTAGTAACTCGTAAGCATTACGACCTGTTGGTACTGAACCCGATTGACTAATCTTGAACTTGAGAATCTGTAGCTTGAACACACACGAGCTGTTGACCCGGTTCGTCTTGCGACTACGTCCGGGGGAGTATACGCACTGCCTCGCGATATCACTATCTGATCGGAACCTCCCCGACCGTGGATCACACAGGCTTCTCACCGATTTGCTTCTTCCTTTTACAGGTTCAATCTAAAGAAAAGCAATCGGGTCTTGGAGCTAGAAGAAAAAGAAATACAAGAGACAAGGAGAAAGAAGAAACCCTAGCTACTCTCAAGAAGAATCGAAGAAACTCTCTCTCGCTCTTCTTACGCTCTGTTTTTCTTTCTCTGTGTAACAAATCTGATCTTCTGTTTCTTTTCGCGTAATCAAGGATGTGTCGCTAAACTCTGATTTGTAGACGATGAAGTTAACAAAATGGGCTTCTCATATCTTTAGTTATTTGGCCCAACAACCTTGACCCAGCTTTGAGTTGTTGTGGGCTTCGACTTTGAGACACCAAAAAGGCCCACAAACTCCACCTTGTCTCAATCGAAGCTTCTCCTTTCCGACACAACTGCAAAACCCTAGCGATCTTAGCGGCGACCCTCTTCTTGAGTTTCATCGCCAAACACTGTATCTTGCCTATCTTCTCCGACGAAACCTTTTTCTGTTCCGACCTTAGAACACCTCGCCTTCGCTCCTCCAACTCACGGCGACATCGAGAACACCAGTAGCTCCTCCCTCTGCAAGGTAATTGATCCCTTTTATGATTTCCCAACAACGATTTCAACTAGTATTCCTCTTTTGTTGATTTCTTCTTTTGAAAAACAAATGACTCATCTTTGATTTTCCCCATTTCTTTGACTGCGAAATGACAAATCAACAAACTCACCCCGACAGCGAGCTTCTCCGCTCAAGCTAGGACTTTGAGAGACTCTAAGCCTCTCTCGAAGGTCTTTCCAGGTACGCCTTTAGTTAAAACATCTGCTGGGTTCAGTGTAGTGTGAATTTTTACAACCGACGCACTTCCTTCTGCTATAACATCTCTGATGAAATGAAATCTTGTATGAATATGCTTAGTCCTTTCGTGAAAACCTCCATTTTTTGCTAAACATATTGCACTCTGTGAATCGCAATGAACCTTAACAGCCCCTTGTTCAAACCCTAAGTCTTCACACATACCCTTTAACCACAACGCTTCTTTAGTAGCCTCTGCTAAGGCCATGTATTCTGCCTCCGTGGTAGAGAGAGCAACAATTTGTTGGAGTCCCGATCTCCAGCTCACTGTATTGCCTCCCACCTGGAAAACATAACCCGTAATTGACCTCCTTCGATCTAGATCAGTTGCATAAACCCTCAACTTTAAAATCTGAATTTTTAGTGAAAGTCAAACTGTGACCAACTGTCCCTTGGATATACCTCATAATCCACTTGACTGCTTGCCAATGAACCCTTCCTGGATTTCCCATAAACCTACTAACCACACCAACTGCATGAGCTAAATCTGGACGAGAACCCACCATTGCATACATAAGACTACCAACAGCACTTGCATATGGAACCTCTGTCATGAATATGGATTCTATTTCTGTCTCTTCCTCATCTAAGCTCTTTAGCCTAAACTGTGAACCAAGAGGTGTAGTTACTGGTTTACATCCTGACATGTTGAATGTCCTCAATACTTGTGTTAAGTACTTTTCCTGTGACAATCTTAGAACCCCTTTAGATCTATCTCTGATTATGTCCATACCCAATATCCTTGTAGCAGCTCCCAAATCTTTCATCTCGAATTCTCTGTTCAAACTTTCTTTCAACTTCCGAATACCAGCTGAATCTTTTGAAGCTACCAACATATCGTCCACATAAATCAGAAGATACACCATTTGTTGAATGCTTGAGCCTTTAATGTAGACACACAGATCAAACAGACTTTGACGAAATTTATGTTCTTTCATAAACCCATCAAATCTTTTGTTCCACTGCCTTGGTGATTGTTTAAGTCCATACAAAGATTTCTTTAGTAAACAGACTTTATCTTCTTTCCCTTTCACCTTAAAACCTTCTGGTTGCTCCATATAGATCTCTTCATCCAACGTGCCATGTAGAAAGGTTGTCTTAACATCCAACTGTTCCAGTTCAAAGTCCTCATTCACCACTGGTGACAACATAAGTCTTATTGAGACATGTTTCACTACAGGAGCAAAAACTTCATTATAGTCTACTCCTTCTACTTGTGAAAATCCTTTGGCAACCAATCTAGCTTTGAATCTAGGCTTTTCCACTCCTGGTATTCCTGGTTTTCTTTTGAATATCCACTTGCAGCCTATTACCCGCTTCTTCTCTGGTTTATTAACAATATCTCACGTCTCATTCTTGTGCAATGAATCCATTTCTTCATGACTTGCTGAAGTCCACCCTTCTTTGTCTTTGCTTCTCATTGCTTCTGTGAATGACCTTGGTTCATCTATTTCAATATCTTGAGCTGCTAATAAAGCATAAGCTGCCACGTCATAATCATCATACTTTGAAGGCATCCTTGATTCTCTGCGTCCCCTATCTCTGGCCAAGATATAATCATCTAAAGTTCTATGATCTTCAACATTCCCTTCACTTTCTTCACTGTCAGAAACAACCTCTGATTCTAAACCCTCATCACCTGATGTTGCTGAATCATTTCCTGAAGTTACTCCACCTGAAACTGAAGACCTTGTAGTTTCTGAGCTATCTGATGTTGAAGCCTCTAGCCTTAGATTCCCTGACGCTCCCTTAATCGATTCTGGATGAAAAAACACATTCTTTCCTTTTCCCTTTTCTGTAACCTGATTCTTTACAGACTCTGCCTTCTCAACATCTGATCTTGACTTTGCTGCCGTATCCTTGAAGACTTCCTCTTCATGAAACACCACATTTCTGCTTATGGTGCATTTCCCTTCATCTGGTAACCAAACCCTGAAACCTTTAGTGCCTTGCGGGTATCCAACAAAATATCCCTTTAAAGCTCTAGGACTAGTCTTTGCTTGCACCACATGAACATAAGCTGCACAACCAAACCTTTTGAGGTGGTTTATACTTGGTTTTGTACCTGACCACAGTTCTTCTGGTACCTTGAAATCAATAGACGAACTGGGTGATCTGTTGATCAAATAAACAACTGTTGAAGCTGCTTCTACCCAGAAACTTTCTTCCATTCCACTCTCAGATAACATACACCTTACTTTCTCCATAATGGTTCTATTCATACGTTCTGAAACCCCATTCTGCTGCGGAGTGTAAGTGCATGTCCTATGCCTCTTGATGCCAGCCTCTTTGCACAGTGAGTCAAATTGATTGTTGCAATACTCCAGACCGTTGTCTGTCCTTAAGCACTTGATTTTCTTTCATGTCTAGTTTTCTACTTGAATTCTCCAGTCTCTAAACTTCTGAAAAACTTCATCTTTGGTCTTTAAGAAGAATATCCAAACCTTCCTTGAATAGTCATCTATAAAAGTGACAAAGTACTGATTTCCTGCTAAGCTTGGCGTAACAGGTAGGTGCTCCCCATAAATCTGAATGGACGTATTCCAGAACCTCTTTTGACGTATGTTACCCTTTTGGAAAACTCAGTTTATGTGCTTTTCCTAACACACAGCTTTCACAAAATCCCAAAGTCTGGATTTCCTTGTTGGTTAAGTAGCCTTCCTTAACTAGCTTATCCATACCATTCTGACCCATGTGACCTAATCTAGAATGCCATTTCCTTGTAGAATCAGCACTGGCCTTAGCTGAGTTTGACTCACCCCTTGACACTGTTCCCTCTAGATAATACAGCCCATCCTTGAACACTCCTGTTAACACTTCTTTCCCATTTTTAAAGAACTTAATTTTGAAATCTTCACCTTCATACTTGCAGTCAGACCTCTCCAAACAACCGTATGAAATCAAATTTCTTCCCATGGTTGGCATATACTTGACTTCTGTTAGTATTACCACTGAACCATCTGGTTTCTGAATTCTGATTTTTCCCACGCCTTTGATTTCATTGTATGTGTTATTGCCCATTAACACTCTTCCACCATTGAATTCTTGTAAGTCAAATAACAGTTCTCTGTTTGGAGTTATGTGAAAACTGCTCCCAGAATCCATGACCCACTCATCTCTGGTGTCCTGCACACTAGCGGTTAGTATTACAGGTTCCTTACGATTGAAGCTACATTTGCAGAACTTGAGGTTTTGTTCTTCCCTCTTTCAGGACATTCTCTTTTCCAGTGTCCTTCTTTCCCACAGATGAAACAGCCTTTGCCATCTTTGTTCTTCTGCTTGGATTTTCCACCTTTTCCTCTACCTTTTGACTTGTTCTTTGAGTACTGGCCATCCTTTTTCTCAAACTTTCCTTTTTCTCCAGCGTACAGGCCTTCAGCTTCAGCTCTTGACTTGCCAAGGAGGCCCTTCTCCCTTAGTTCTGTCTCTTTAGCATATGCCGATTCAATCACAGCACTCACAGTCAATGTATCCTTGCCACTATCGTATTTCAGCGTATGAACCAGTGCATCATACTTTGGTGGGAGACCTGTAAGTATCTGTATAGCCTGATCCTCATCTGAGATTTTTATGTCTAGACTCTCCAGGTCATTTACCAATTTAAGAAAGGTATCCAAGTTTTGTTCGATGCTTCTGTTTTCATCCATCTTGTAGCTTGCAAATCTCTGTTTAAGATAGATCCTATTAGGCAGTGACTTTGTTTGATAATCCCTTTCCAGGGCCTTCCAGATGTCTAGTGCAGTCTGCTCCTTCATGACTTTCCTGAGAATTTGGTCACTAAGACACTGCTTGATAAGACTTCTTACCCTTTTATCTTTAGCTGCCCATTTCGGATCTGTCTTTGATCCAGATTCATCCTCTTGCTTCTGATCAGACTTTCCATCTTTATTTTCAGGTTCTATGATGGTGTCTAATCCAAGAATCTCCAGTGCACATAAAACTTTGTGTTTCCAGATTCCGAAATCCCCTTTGCCGTCAAACTTCTCCACCTCAAACCGTCCCTGAGTTGGCTCCATACTGCAGATTCAGCCAAACTCCTTGCAGACCCAGAATCAATCGCAAAACCCAAAGACTGATGCAGATCCCTCACAACACAGATAAACCAGATAAGTTTCGAACCTTGACCTGATCTTTCTTCTTGCTAGAACTGCTTCTTCTCGTTGCTGTAGATTCTTTAATCTTCTTACGCCTAAAGGTAGAGTAAGCCTTAAGCGGAAGCTATGACGTAACCTGGCTCTGATACCACTTGTTGGTACTGAACCCGATTGACTAATCTTGAACTTGAGAATCTGTAGCTTGAACACACACGAGCTGTTGACCCGGTTCGTCTTGCGACTACGTCCGGGGGAGTATACGCACTGCCTCGCGATATCACTATCTGATCGGAACCTCCCCGACCGTGGATCACACAGGCTTCTCACCGATTTGCTTCTTCCTTTTACATGTTCAATCTAAAGAAAAGCAATCGGGTCTTGGAGCTAGAAGAAGAAGAAATACAAGAGACAAGGAGAAAGAAGAAACCCTATCTACTCTCAAGAAGAATCGAAGAAACTCTCTCTCGCTCTTCTTACGCTCTGTTTTTCTTTCTATGTGTAACAAATCTGATCTTCTGTTTCTTTTCGCGTAATCAAGGATGTGTCGCTAAACTCTGATTTGTAGACGATGAAGTTAACAAAATGGGCTTCTCATATCTTTAGTTATTTGGCCCAACAACCTTGACCCAGCTTTGAGTTGTTGTGGGCTTCGACTTTGAGACACCAAAAAGGCCCACACGACCATTAATTCTTTTTTAGTGTTGAAATTTTTTAAAAATTATTTTAAAATTGAAAAATACATATTATACTACTATGAAATGTTCTAACGTCTCTTATATGATTTAAGTGTGACCGCGACTTCTATCTATTGTATATATAACTAAATTCAACGACACTTAGTTGTCATTGATTTCGTTCTGATCTTCAATCTCCTGAAACTCATTTTCACTTAATGATGGCTATTTACAATCTTTTGACCACTTTTTAATTTTATTTTTTTATTCTTTAATCTTTTCTATTGTGGCTTATATAGCCTTTTTATTTTCTTGCTCATTTTACATATTTTTGACTTTATGAAAATAAATTGTTAAAACTTATCTTTATCATAAATCCATAGTATTTCTTTTTAACCCATAAATAATATACAATGTAGATAAAAAATATTTATTCTTGTAGTTTGTGTTCATATTTTTCAGTAAGTTGTTGATTTTAAAACAAAAAATTAAAATAATNGTGTAGAATTTATTTATGTCATTTGAGAAAGCTATAAAAAAAAGGCAATCTGTGAATTACCATTTGGACTGGGCCTGGCCCATCCATATCTCTGATAACGTTTCAACCTTTTTTCCTTTTTTTTTATTAAATAAAAGTTTGACTTATGCCACCACATGGTCCACATCACATGCTTTTAGTAATTTTACTTTCAAGGTCTGATTTTTTTCTGTTTTTGTTGAAACAATTAAATATCTGTACACAATACGAAATTGATTTTCCCATGTGAATCGATGATTGACAGATTTTTGTGTAAACAGTACGAAATTAAATCACATCCATCAATGTGAATCAACGAAATAAAATCAAGAATATTATATTTTGTAGAGTGTCGACAAATACAAAACGAACAAATCAACACAGACGTCAAATTCTTCTCAGTTCTCACTTAACTTACCTTTGTTCTGTGGCTTAGATTTTTTTTTTTTTTTGTTGCTCCTTCATTTTCTTGACCAAAAAAAAAGAAAATCAAATAAAAAAATAATTTTGTTTTTGCAGAGACACGAACCTCTTGCTCATGTGTTAGAGACTAAAAAAACAGACGACAAAGCTTCTCTTGTTGTTACAAAAAAAAAAAAAAAAGCTTCTCTTACATGGCGTCTATTTTCAGACCTTCAATTTCACTTGATCTACGACCAAAGGTAACAATTAAGCTTCATCACTCACTCATAGACTTGGTTACTCGAATTCCAGAAATCGAGATGGTATTAGTCGCTAATCTTGTGAAGTTGGAAATTTTTAGGGTTTTGTTGTTGTAGTTTTCAAGAAATTGAAATTGAGAAGCTGAGAAGAGAAATTAGGATTTTGGGTATTATTCAAAGTCGATTATTTTCGTTCGATTAGTGATGAAGGCTTGTTTTGGTATTTGGAAGGTTACTTGCACGAATCTCTCTACGAAAGAACGAATTGAGTTTCAGAAGAAGAGTCTGAGAAAAGAAAGGCTCAATGTTAGGTTACGTGGCTTCAAGGCTAATAAAGCACAAGGATGGATCGAAGGGATTAGTGTGGTAGAAGAGAAAGAGGCTAACGACGAAACCGGTAATTAAACCGATCCCGCCTTTTTCGTTTTCGGATTAAAGACACAATTTATAATAAGATATGCTTTGATTGTCTGCAATTACGAATTGGTCCAGCATTTCTGGATACAACATGATATGCAAATGTCACCATTATCTAGACCTTAAGCTCGGATTAAATCGGTAGTTAACCAAAAGCTTTTCGTTTTCGGATTAAGACAGTACTAATGATAAGATGTGTTTTGTCTGTCTGCCAAAAAGGGTTTCTCATTTACAAATTGGAATCAGCATTTCTGGTTACAACATATATTAAGCAAATGTCACCATTAATAATGGTTTGATTGTAGATTACGGGGTTGTTGGGGTTCATCACGTAGGTCTGCTCTGTGAAAACCTAGAACGGTCACTCGAGTTTTACCAGAACATTCTAGGTCTTGAGATGAACGAGGCAAGGCCACACGATAAGCTTCCGTATAGAGGAGCATGGTTATGGGTAGGTTCAGAGATGATTCATTTAATGGAGCTTCCAAATCCAGATCCATTAACAGGTAGACCCGAGCACGGAGGCCGGGATCGACATGCTTGTATCGCAATCCGTGATGTTTCAAATCTGAAAGAGATTTTGGACAAAGCTGGTATGTATCTTCTTTCTTGTTTTTACTTAAAAGGATGTTTTTTTTTTATTTGTTTGTTCTAAACGAAGAAGATGCTTTTCTGTTTGTTTGTAGGGATTGAGTATACGATGAGTAGGTCAGGGAGGCCAGCGATATTCACTCGTGATCCAGACGCAAACGCTCTTGAGTTTACGCAAGTTTGATTCTTGATGGATATAAGTTGTAGATACTTGATATTATTCATGTCTTACCTCCAAATTGTGTTTTTGAGTTACGCATCCTACTTTTATGTGATTGGCTTTTATCTGAACATTACAATCAAACCAAACAAAACAAATTTCTCTCGAATGTTCAAGATAGGAATGATAGTGCCACCGCAGTTCATAATCCAAATTCAAATCCGGTAGTATTCATGTGTGAGTTGTAGACAAAAAAAAAAAAAAAAACATATCGGGGAAAACCGAATCATTATTGATACTCCTAACTTAAGTTTATTTATATTATTTCTTACTCCAACAAAGCAAACAAAACCACAACTGTAAAATAGTTCTTGTTTGTACTCTTTTTTTTTTTACCACAATAAATAAGAGAACAAAGAAACTCGTTGTTGAAGCTACAGACATGTCACATGATGATTCAAACAAGTTCAGGGTATTTAGTATGTACAAATTACACTATAAGTATATATTTGTGATCAAATGGAGCCAAGAGTAGTGGAGAGGTCTAAGCGTGAACGAGATCGCCACTCTTGTATAGCCGATTTGAGAGTGTGGTTCGGCGTGAGATCGAAATGCTTGAGCCGATGCTTAGTCACAGGAGACACATTTTGATGTTTTTGAATCCAAGCTTTTATCGCTTTTCCTTCGTACGTGAATCCATCTGCTGCTATCTGTGGATCTTCCATTATTTCCTGCAATCAATCCAATCAAACATATTTTTTAAACCCCAACCATTAAGAATTTGTAGTCGTTGTGATAGTTGTGGTCGATTTTTGGTTTACCTTAAGAATTGGGCAGTAAAAGTGAGTTGGTGGTCGTACATTCGCTTGTTCTGTCTTGAGTCTATTATTTGCAGATTCAAGAATCCGTTTGAGAGCGGGCAAGACTTGTGTATCAAGATCCGGTCTGTCTCTGCATTTGAGCTGCGAACACTTGATTGCGATACGAGCTAGTTCTTTCGCTTCCTCCATGGGCCAACCTCTGACTGATCCATCTAACATATCTCCAAAACAGCCTCTCTTTACTGCGTCCTCAACGCAGAAAAGAAGACCGTTGGGATGTCGAGCGGTTAAAAGCTGGAGAATTATGATTCCAAATGCGTAGAGATCTGATTTTGGTCTGATTGTGCCGGTTCTTTGGTATTCCGGATCCATGTAGTAGAGTGTACCGGCGATAATCGAGTTTCTGTAAACCGTGACACTGTCTGGTGCCTCTTCTGACATGAGTTTGGCCAGTCCTACGTCGCCGATTTTGCTAACGAAGTTTCTGTCTAAGAGAATGTTTCCTGGCTTGAGGTCACGGTGAACGATGGGCTCGGGTTTTGAGTTGTGGAGAAAAGCTAAGCCACATGCGGTTTCGTAGATGATTCTGAATCTGATGAACCATGAGAGAGATGGTTTCCCCTTTTTGGGAGAGATATGAGCATCTAAGCTACCGTTCTCCATGTACTCATAAACAAGACAGCCATTTTCAGGACAAGCACCAAGAAGAAGAACAACGTGAGGATGACGAAGCTGGCTTAAGACTGAGATCTGCAAAGTAAAATTGGACGGTTGATTTCAGATCCCAGAGAGTTAAAAGGCTACTGTTGTTATTAGAACATGAGATTACTTAGTAATTTACCTCTCTTAAGAATTCTTCTTTCTTTTCGATAGAATCAGGTTTCAGAACTTTAAGAGCTACGGGGGTATGATCGAGGCTGCATTTGTATACTTTACCATATCCTCCTTCGCCGATTATTTTACGGGAAGAGAAATTATCTGTAGCTGCAGATATTTCTTCTTTTGTATACTTTCTGTACCGTCCGTCTCTCAAGAAGAGCTGGTCAATGACTTTCTGTTTCTCTATGGATTGTTTGAGAGCATCTAGCTCGGCTAATTGCCTCTCGCAGAACTCTTTGGCTAGCATTGTTTTTGCTTCTTCGACTTCTTTTACGGCTTTTAGATGCTTTTCTTTCTCTTCTGCTGCTGCTTTTCTCAGCATTTCTTCTTTTTCCAGAGCAGTTATGACCCTTCTCGTTTCTTTAATACACTCAGAGGAAAGAGACTGGACCTGAGATCACAATTTGGTTTAGTTGAGTTTATGAAAATTCGTTAGATGAAAAAAGACAAAGGACCGTCGAAAAGATTTGCAGTAACTCCGACCTGTGTTTGTTTATGAACTAGCTCTTCACAAGCTTGCTTGTACATTGAAAGCGTGGTTTGTACTTCTTTCCTTAGCTGCTCTACCTCAGACTTAACATCTGACTGCAAAAACAGAAATTGAGATCAAATTTTCGTGTAACAGAGAATAATGCAAAAAGGGGTTAAATATCAAATGCTTAGCTTAACCTTTGGTGTTTTTTTGTTAGCTCCAGGATTCAACTGCATTTTACTACTGGAGACAATACTGTGTCTAAGGATAGAACGAATGTGTTCGTCATTGACCAAACCGATATCAGTTGAAGATTGTGCATCAGAAAACACTCGAGAGGTTGGATTACTATGCGGCAAAGAGGCAGGCCCTCGAATTTGCTTCCTGCCTGAGGATGATATGGATGAAGCAGACAAGCTTGTCCTATCTGAGCGTGTGCGGCTGAAAGATTCTGTATAAGCTTCTGCTCCTTCGGGTATACGGAAACTAGATGATGAATCTGTTGAAAATTTCACACAGAAACATAAACCACTAGGGGATCAATAAAAACATATTTTCCTTTTCCATCTTAAATTCACATTTAAGATCATTGAAAGTGAAATTCTAGGGACTGATATATAAACATACCTGAAGATAACTGATTGGCTGATTTGGTTAATATTCTATCTTTGCAAATAACATATATCTCACATGCCTCTGGAGCTTCTCCTAGTACCGTTAATGGCATTTCTTGTCCCTTTTTCCTGGCAAAACCAAGCCAAACGGTTTGAGCAAGATCATGCCATATACAAACAAATAGTTCTGATCATTTAATCTAGAGCAAATACACAAATCGAGACCATGTAATCAAGATATATAACTTTCTGCAAATCTCATTTGGAAACAATACCTTGTGAGGAAATTTGAAGAGCAAGACCCAATCACTAAACACTCGACCTCACTTTCTGATATGTAATTCAGTAGTGCCTTTGCGGGATCATGATGTTCCAGCAACAAAGTCTCAACCTAAGATTGACCAGTGAAATTACATGAGACCCAAAGTTACAAAATCCGTATGAATTAGCGGAAGAAAGTGGGAGGAAACAACTCACTTTGTTGGATTTGCAGATCTTCTTAAACGGCACAAAAACCTGTTCGAATTCCTTTCTCAAATCTCGTTTATACATCGAAACAACACTCTCCTGCAATTCCCCCAATGGAATCTTCGATCCAGCTGCAATACCAAAAAATTACGACAAAATCTCGTGAAATCGCGAAATGGGTGAGACTGATTCAAACGAAATCCGAAAAAATCAACTTACAAGGAGATGGAATACTGGTGACGGTAGGCATGACGTGAACTAGAACTAACCGATCGATTTTGGGGAGGAGATTTTCGACGGCCCAACGAAGAGCGCGACGGCTAGCAGCTCCTCCTACGGCGTCGCCGACGGATCCTTTAACGGCGACGGCTACCGAAGAATACGCCGGAGCTCCGCCGATCAATTCGAAGAACTTGTTTGTCATCACCACCATGAAACTTTCCTTTCTAGAATTTGTTTGTGGCCACAGAGAGAGAAAAGAGAGAGAGATGAAATTGAGAGGAATGGGTTTTTGGAGAGACCGCGAAAGCGTAAGTTGACCTGATGGAAAACCAGAAAAGTGGGTGGGTGTATTTATTGACTCGTGAAATCAGTAAAGCGCCTACTTATTAGAAAAGTCTTTTTTCGAAATTTTGTTTTGGTTCTAATGGGGCTTCTATTTTAGGTGAAATTTCAGATCTGTACACTTAGTTTTTAATTTTGTTAGGCGACACCCTTGATGATTCCTCAACACATGATTTTGTGAAGTTTTTATCTATTCTATTTTGAAGTTATCATTCTTTCTTTTTTTATGGTTACCTCATTTAGATTCCTTGTTTTTTTGTTTTGTAACTTTCTAATTTCTATGACTCCCATTCCTTTTGTAGTATTACGTACTAACTAGTTGGATCAACTTTTTGTTTTTTGTTGGAATTTGAAGCTTTTTCAAGGTGGGGAATACCTTCAGATGACATCTAAGATATGTAACTTTACTTTTTAATTTAACAAATTAGGTTTAATAAATTGATAGTTACACTTGCACATTCGCACCGCATAAAGGATAAATATTCAAGGCTAGTATCTCTACAATATTATTTAAAATGAACTTTGTTTTTATTCGGTAAGTTATTACATAAAATGTCATTACAAATAAGAAAAGATCATTGAAATAGGAAATAATATAATTCTCTTTTCAAACTATTGATGAGAATATGTAAATTATTTATTTCTCGTTAAAGAGATTATTTACTATTTAGTTTCTTAATTATTATGATATTATTAAATAATAATCAATCCATACATATTCAAAGAAAAACTATATTCAAAATTTTGCAATATTTTTCATTATAATTATTATAAAATATTTTACTAATTTTATAAAAAGTTAGACACAGAAAAAATGATTTTTCTAAGAGTTTGTGGACTGACCACAAAAATCATAGTCATTAAGTTGTGCATATTGGAGTCATGTTTTCAAGATTATAGGTTTTTGCGGGTTAGCCTGAATAATATTTTAGTTTATTTCAAAACGGGTTAAGTAGATATGTTAATCCAGGTTGACAGTTCTATCTATAATCATTAGTTAAACATATTTTAAAATTCAGATAAAAATAATATTTCTTAAATTTCAAAACAATTTTTAAACAAAAATTACTCCGCACTATATAGCCGGACCGGGTTGAATCCTAGTTGATATTATTGGAAAACAATCGTTAAAAAGAATGTTCGGTATTCTAGTAAGTCGTAAGGTTTAAACCAAAAAAACAAACAAAAAAAGTCGTAAGGGTTGACATTAGCATAGATGTATATATAATACATTTTGAATAAATGAGCAAATAGCGAATTTAAAAAAATGATTTAGTAGTAAACTATTCTATAAAGGGGGGGAGGGGTGAGGAGAATTTGGATTTATTAATTTTAATTAAGATAAATATATATTGCTTGTTCTAAGATTCTGTATGTGATGCAACGAACATGTACATTTTCTCTGTTTTTGTTTCATATAAATAAATGATTCAAGACGGCACACAAACCACTTGCAATATCCAAAATTCACAGTTTCCGGGAAATAGTGTATAGATTATTCCTTCCACCATTGGAAGATTTAGTAATTTTTTTATAGACATTGGAGATAAATAAATGGATACCATTTGTTCACGTTTACAAATTAATTTTGCTTTATAACATTCATAAAGATTTTACTTGCCTTTCATGATTATTCAGTATAAATTTTGTTCAGCTCAAGTGTTTTCGCGCCCACCATTGATCATCATTTAATTACCATTCTGTACTCATAGACAAATAAGAAGAATATTTAACTCATGTTTAGAAATTGATGACTAGTGTGATTGACATAACTTTGAAGAATCTAACTCTTAATAAAGTGACTTACTGAGTACCATAAACAATCAGAATTGAAGACTCACAATTCACAAAGGTCTTTCTCTCAATTCTCAGTCACTTACCACAAAACAAGACTGGTTTTTTTCTTTCTCTTTTCCGTTTCCATCATCCCTTAGATTCTATACGCATTTGTTTCCCATTTTCCTAGTAACCCACATACCGTTCTTCGATCGATTATTTATATTTATATTTATATATACAGACCCAAGAGTGGAGGAGAGGATCATACTCTGAGATAAGTTCGAATCATGGTTGCTCCAGTTGGATCAGAGACGAGATGATTAATGAGACCTTTTCTCAAATTATTTGGTGCAATGATGAACATGTAGAAAGCAAAGAGAACGAGGTCTCCTGATGTTAATGTTGATCCTAGAAACCCTTGCCACATCCTGCGTAAGTGAAATGAAAGAAAACTTTCTTGTTTCATACACTGTTTGTTATATAAATGAAGACTCGGTGTTTAAAATACTATTTTTTCTTGCTCTATGGGAATTCTAACCTGAAGATGTTCAAATGTGTTGCTTACCATTTTGGAAGGCGGAAGAAAGTGTGGAAGAAGCTTCTAATGCCTTCGATATCGAGTTGAAGTATGAGTGCAAGACCAAAGAGAAAGAATGCTCTTTGCCGTTTTCTTTCTTGTGGCCACAAAGTATCCCAAGCTGCAAAAAAAATTAAAAAAATGGAAGGTTTATCATTCTCTGAAAGCATAGTTAACTAACTCTGTGGTTAATCATAACTCACCTTGTCTTGAAATATTACTGTTGATGTGTTTGGTTAAGGAAGTACTCTCTTGTTTTAGTATATTCGCGATCACTGAAGCGTAGTTTGGAGCTTCAGACAAAGATCTCACAACTGAATAGCCTGTTTAAATGAGAGAAAGTTAAGTCAGAGATGGTAAAGACTCAAGATGTGAAAAGCCAGAACAAAGAGTTTATTGATTAAGGCTTGCTCTTACTACCTGTTGCGGGATGTACCATACTAGCGGCAGCACCAAAAGCGAGATTCTTTTGTTCCGTGTTTGGCAAAGAACCACCAACAGGGATATAAGACCATTCCTGCAAACAAAGCAAACACGGAAGTTTTTATGCTGTTCAACAAGTGAAGCTTTACAATCAATGGAGTTAAACTCTCTTCTATGTATATATTACCTCTTCGTAAGTCTTTAGAACTCGAATACCGAGTGTATCTAATCTTAACATGAGCTTCTTTTTTAGCAAATCAAAAGGCATGACATCTTTCGAGGCCAAACACGTCTCCTGCAGGGAATTCCAGCTGATGAGCAATAGACTTTTTGCGATCACAATTAAGATACAAGGAGAGAACAACAGAGAGAACCTCAAAGAATACTCTTGTCTTTGTCATAGGCATGGCGTACAGAAACGTTGGATACTCAGCTTCTAAGCTCCGAACTTTCTGGTTTGTATAATCTCTGTAATCCATGAAAACCATCTGCTCTGGATCATATGGACTGTTTTCCACCTAAAGTGAACGAATGGAACAGTCTCAAAAGATTCATTAATTTCTCCAGGAATGAATATTACACTGGAATATCATATATCCATACTATACCTCAACCTCCACGCCGTATGCAGTTTGGACAGAGACTCTAGGTCCCCCGACTTCATATTGCAAGAGCTTCCCCGAAGCTGCTCCAGAAGCAACAGTGGCAAGCCTGCATTTGCAAGAAGTCAGAACCTTTACATTGGTGCAACACGTTTTATTAAAACTAGAATAGTACCATCTCTGATTCCAGTCCTGTACCTGCACGGAATGACGACATTGTCTTCACATGCAACAAGTCTAAGGCCATCAGAAGCCTCTGTTATGCTCTCGACTTTGGAGCTAAGATACGAGACACCTGACTCGACACACCTAGGAGGAATTAATAAAGGATTATGTATATAAACATTTCAAAGTCAGGAGGTGAACAATAAGTCAATAGCTAGAGTAAACTCTCTCCAAAGGTGCACCATTCTTTTTACCTCCTCAAGAGCTCTTCGTGGAGTAAACGTCGACTAACTCTTCCATAAGCACGGCCAATGGTAATGGGATTGTCATCGTCCAGACACACAATAGTATCTCTCCAAACATGCTCAATACATTTTTGCAGCCCGAGATCTTACATATTAACACAAAAACTAGTTAGTACATTAACCATGAAAGATAATGAATGGATCGTTGAGATTTATTTACCGTTGAATTCATCTTCCCAAACACCATAATTGTTTGTGAAAGGAAGATCTGGACCAATGAGTCCAACTTTTAGTCCTAGCTTAGCTGATTCTGCAGCCAAGGCTAAACCAGCAGGACCACAACCAATAACCACTAGGTCCAAAGCACCATCACCAACTGATATAGGAGGTAACTGTAAAAATACACACACAATCAACATAAACTTCAAAAACCAAACATGAAATCAAATGTTCCCTTTCTCAATTCAAAACCCCATAATCAAAGCAAAATCAATTACGAGACGTTCGTTTTCTTCCAAAACAAGTCAAGGCAAACATAGACTGACCTTATCGACAAGCTTAGACTGTTCATCCATGTCTTTGTTCTGCTGCATTTGAACGAATAGAATCTCTGAGCCACCAGCCTTCACGAAATCTTCCTCGTCGGCGAAATCCTCTCTCACCGCCACGCAACTCTCACTACCGGAACCTGCTCCGCCGCCGCTAGCTCTGACTCTACACAAACCGCACCGAAAATTCCTAAAGCTGTATCTCTTAACCACCGGAAAATTCCTCCGGGAGCTCCAAGAGGGAAAAGCCATTGCAGCGAAATTCCGAGCACCAACACACTCCATTTTCCTCCTCAGAAAAACAAAAACAAAAAATCCGAAAATCTCTCACACCATTGCTGCTGTTCTATCGAGGTTTAGCAGAAATAGGAATCTGGCTTTCTTTTCCTTCGTAATATTTCTTTCTTTTTTCTTTTTCGTCGATAAATTTTTCTCACAAAGACTGGGGAAAGAAGAGCCTTAAAGACGAGAGGACGATAAGGAGGATAGAACCACGGCTACGTTGGGACTCTATTCGCCACGTGTAATTATTTTACTGCGTAAAACGTCCTTCTTCTACAAAGACACGTGTAGAGCTTCGAGTGGCTTGTGTAATTCAATGGTACTCTGATGCAAAAAGGACAACACAACGTGTATTGTTTTGCCGTCGTAAGCGACGTCGGTTATTGAAGCTCTTATGGGCAATAAGAAACGGGCCTTCTATTCCATTTAATCTTTAACTGTTTAACACATGAAACGACATTAAAACTCGCATTTCTCTGTTGCTTAAATGTTTTTGGAGGTTTTAGTTTAGATAATACGGAATTCCATTTGATATCTTTGAACAGAATTATTAGTTTCTTAAATTAAGTTTGTTAAAAGGTCTATTTGGTTTAAATATGGTTTTCAGATACTGAAAAATAAAACAAAAAATTACCTTGAACTAACTTCTTTTTTTTAAAGCATTAACATTCATTATTGACAAACAAAACATATGATTCTATCAGTGCCGCACTGCCTAGATTTATGGGGGCTTAAAGCGATATTAGAAAATGTGGCATTTCTTTAATTTTTTAAAAATATATTATATAAAATGTGATTTTTTATAAAAGCAATTCAGTATAGTGGAAAAATAGTTTTATGTAATATATATGATTTGGATGTGGAGACAAAACAATTTAATAGATCAAAAATAAAATAATAATATTATATTTATTAAAATTGTTTACACATATTCATCATTTATGTTAACTAAAATACATTAACTGTAATTGTAAAGTTAGAAATTTATGTAATAATA
This sequence comes from Eutrema heterophyllum, assembly GCA_002933915.1. Lineage (NCBI taxonomy): Eukaryota > Viridiplantae > Streptophyta > Magnoliopsida > Brassicales > Brassicaceae > Eutrema > Eutrema heterophyllum. Next base: position 48,654 of record PKMM01021303.1, read on the forward strand.
AAGAATATATAATATCAAATGAGAGAAAATTATTTAATAAAATTAAGAATCATAAAAAAAAAACGGAAAACAATCAATGAGTGAGTATTTCAATTCTAAACCCTATAGAAAAACACATGACATGAAAGAGATTAACCCAAATAAATTTGTAAAACATTATTACCAAAAATCAAAACTAAAATAAAAAGGCATAAATATTTTTTTAACCAATTGAGACTAGTAAAATATGGAAGTTTGGGCCCCAAAATTTAAAATGTGAAGTGGGGGGCTGAGGCATTTGCCTTTTTTCTAAAACATTAAGCACGGCCCTAGATTCTATTACAAGCTATGAAAAACGAAGAAGAAACATAGAGTTCACATTTTAATAACGTACTAAAAGACAACCTTGGCATGTGTATTCAACGTTGATCCTGACTACGAGGATAAGCAAACTCCTTATCATTCCAAGACAATGAAGAGTATGTCATCGTCAAGGAACTCCTTATCATTCCAAGACTCTCTACCTCATGCCAACCAAGCATCGGAGACTGATTGGACGATTGATTTATCTGGTTGCGACTAGAGCAGATCTTGCTTACTCGGTTCACATCTTGTCTCAGTTTATGCATGAGCCAAGGGAGGATCATTGGATGGCTGCATTGAGAGTGGTTCGTTATTTGAAGGGATGTCCAGGATTAGGAATTCTTTTGAAAGTTGAATGTGATTTTCATCTTACATGTTGGTGTGACTCGGATTGGGCTGGATGCCCTCTTACGAGAAGATCTTTGAATGGATGGTTGATACAATTGGGTAATTCTCCTGTGTCGTGGAAGTCAAAGAAGCAAGATGTTGTGTCTCTTTCTTCAGCAGAAGCAGAGTATCGGGCTATGGTTGTTGTGTTGAAAGAGTTAAAGTGGATAAAGAGTGTGTTGTCATCTATGGGTATCACACATTCTGGTGCAATTGATATGTATTGTGATAGCCAATATGCGCTTCACATTGCAGCTAATCCTGTGTTTCATGCTTTGTTCGAACAATCCCAGCTTGTATGTCATCTCGAATGAAATGACAATCAAGCTCTACATGTTTCGTTCATGAGGTAGAGAGTCTTGGAATGATAAGGAGTTCATTGACGTTGACAGACTCTTCATTGTCTCTGAAATTACCTAAGCATAGTATGAGTTTCTTGAGGATTGTTGAGCTCTCTACAAAGTAACTGAACTATATCTAGATGGATAACTTTGAGAGAAGGGAAAGAAACGATCTTGGGATGAGCCAAGGTTACGTCACAGAGCTTTAAGGATACCGAAGTGCGATTTAAACATCACTAAATTGCTCACGCAAAGAAAACGACTTTAATGCCAGATGGGCCACAGTTGCAATTGGGCCGAAACATAGTCCATTGAAACTAAAACCTAAGATTTAGAGGTATCATAAGAATTTGTCATCTGCATATTAGCGTTGACTTTATTTGTCAGGGTCAACTCCCCCTTATCTCTTAACACAAGTGAAGATGCACACAAGTAACAAAATCACACTTCCAGAAAATTCAAAATCGCATTGCCAAAAGAATTAAACCCAGTTTCAGTAATTCATGGAAGTAGTAGTTCAGATAAAAAAATAAAATAAAAAACCCAAATTTCAAGTTTACTGATACCATCAAAGCAAGTAATTGAAGAGCTTATAAGAGAACAAGCCCAAGTTCTGCCGGCTTCAATGCACTTCTCAAACGGTAATTATAGAGATAGTAGTGAAGCTGACCATCTCCTGGACCAAACTTTAACTCTTTCAAGAAACTCTCATTGTGCATCACATCCAACGCGTTGAACACGTCGAAACCCTTTTGCTTAGAGACGATTAGCGCATCATTCATCAGCTGAAGAAACGAGGTCTGTGTGGCGACATTGTAGTAAGAATAAGCAGCTTTCAATGTTGTGTAGTTCGGGTTACCGAGGATAGTTGAAGGGAGAGTGTAGAAGCTGCAGAAGTCAGTGACATCATGAGTTTCAGGACTTTCTACTAAGTAACTGTCCACAACATCTTCTCTCGGGAGTAGCCAATGCTCGACGTCGTTCTCATCAAAGTCAGTGGCAACTCCGAACTGGCTAAGGTAGTTCCTAAGCAACCGTGTAACAGCGGGGACATCGCGTGATTCCATTTTCCTAAATCCAGGAGTGACCGGTGCATCAGGTAACTTGTAGAGTTTTATGGTTCTGCTCATTGTCATTCTTGCACCAAGCCTTGAAAACCCAACATCGATTAGCTTCTTCGGGTTCAATGACCTGTGCCAGTATTGGCAGGTGGTGATCGGTGTAGGAAGTATAACTCCTGCGGTATAAGCTGCTTGCCATATATTCTCCAAGTGAACCCTTCTAGTTACCTCCTTGATCATGACAGGAGCAAGTCTCTTCGACCTGAGCTTCTTGTGAACACACAAGAAATTGATCTCTGCCATTTTAACAACCTCGTCACGCACCCTGATTCTTGCTGGTACACCGCTGATGAAAGCAACGAGTTTCTTCGAGGTCTTGGCACGGACTCCAATGTGCCAGCTCTGATAATAACCAGGAGGGCGCAGTGCCCACCTAAGAAACTCCTTGGAGTAATTGAACCTGAACATATTCTCATCATCCTCAACATAATTGTTTTTGAGAAGGTTGTATACCTCTGAGCACATATCATCGGAGTTCATATCACAAGTGGTCCATTCGTAAACAGAAGGAAGGTTGTACGGCTCTTGCTTGACCTCAGATAACGGAGTTGCGGGCTCAATTGGGCCTTCAGGCAAACTCGTATCCCCGATATCCTTGAACTGCCCAACGGGCTGAGTCTCCCAGAACTTGTGGGTCTTTGCCTCTGACATTGAATCCTGGAACCTTCGAACTATCGTTTCCAGTGAAGTATCGTCTTTGACTAATGCGTTAGCTTCAACGATTTGATCTGCTTTCTCTTCTGCAGAGCCAGGTGGTGAATTGTTGTCTGCCATTTCCTACAATTACAGTGCTTAACAGCTAAGTTCCAGAAAACTAACGAGTGAAGCAACAAACTACGCTTAATAAAGTTTCTAAACCAAAACATCAAAGGGAAAAATCACCAATGCATTTCTATAAACTAATTCAAAATATCACATTCTTATGTCTAACATGCTAGATCGCGCCGAGATCGAACTCAAGACAACAAAACCACAGATTCAAAAATCATTTCCTTGGGTTACTCGTGACTTTAAGAATCCAGTAATTAGACCAACGAGCGATCAGATCTTACGATATTAAGATCAAACGGAAAAAAAAAAGCTGAAGATTTAAGACTCACCGATTTTGCCCGAACAGAAGACTCCGCAGATTCTCACCGAAACCAGATCCTCGAAAAAAGAGCTGTCAGATCTCTGGAACGATTTCTCGGATTCGAGTTTCCAGATTCGAAATCAACGAGATTAGGGTTCCAGAACGGAGTAAACTCTTCTGAGAGGAGAAAGAATAAGGAAAGACGATGGGCGTGAGGTGTGAAGTAATGGCCGGATAAAATCTTATTCTTCAAGTGTATTGCATTTTGCACCCTCTAATTTCCTTTTTATTTTGATTTAACCCCAGTCTTTTCTCTCTATTTTGTGATCCTTTTTCTTTTCAATAACGCTGTCATTTGTTTTTTTAATTGATACTTGCCGCTCAAAGTCCTCAGCAGTAAGCACATATTATGATATTAACATCTTAGAAATATTTAAACTTCTGAGTAACTAAAACTCTGATCGGTTTTACTTCTTAGTTAAACTTTTTATATGTATATAAATTAAAAAGATTTTTTAGGAGCTATATTTAACCATTATAAAAATATATATCTCTATAATATTATTTAAGAAGACATTTTTTAAAATAAATTTTGTTTT
>PKMM01021303.1:52598-307185 GCA_002933915.1 Eutrema heterophyllum
AATAATCAATCCATATATATTCAAAGAAAAAAATCAATTCGAAATCTTGCTATATTTTTCACTAAATATTTTACTAATTTTATAAAAAGTTAGACACAAGAAAATTGATTTTTTTTTAAAAGTTTGTGAACTAACCACAAAACTATAGTCATTAAACGGTGCATATTAGAGTTATTATTTCAAGATGTTTTGCGGGTTAGTCCGAATAATAATTTAGTCCACTGCAAAACAGGTTAAATAGACAAATTATTATGTTTGACAACTATATCTATAATCATGAGTTAGACATAATATAAAATTCAAATAAAAGTAATTTTTCTTATATTTTTTAAAAAATTACCCCTGCTATAATTTTCTATAATTAACGCGGGTTAAATCCTAATATATATATAGATAACTAGATCTAGTAGATACTATAATTAAAAAACCGTTAGCGTGTAAAGGTTACATACAACAAACAGAAGCAGCGTGTAATTTTAATTATTTAATTTCACTTTTTGTTAAATATTGGTAATGTATTTTAATTGATTAAAATTACTATTGTACAAAAGCAACTCCAAAGTACTCATTCTTCATGAACAAATTTCCAACCGACGATCGCACAAAGAAATGGAACTCGAGACAAAATTTAGAGTGCATTTTATGCAAGGTTCGAAACCACATGTTCTTTATTTTCTAATATTCATCAGAAATATGGGATAATCTCATTCGTAGACTCCTTTGACACGAGTACTCTACGGCTTGGGATCATATCGTATCGCATATACACAGCTCAACATATGATCGGTTGACTCTGTTTTAGTGAGGTATGTATTCCAAACCATTCTATACCATATTTGATGTGAAAGAAATGTTCGTAGACATGGTGAACCACCAATGCCGCCTATCCGCATCATCAAACTCATAAACAAAAACGCCTAGAATCGATTAAGCTCGATTAATGCAAGAAACAACACATATGAGAAGAGAATGACTATGTGGTTCTCCACTAAACCCCAGTAAAACGTCATCGCAAGCCAAAAATCAAATCCTCTGTTTCGACAAACTCCTTTTTATCTTCTTTTAAATTTTCAAATTGCTCAAAATTAGAAGAAGCATTCATTGTAAACAAAACAAGTATTTTGGATTTAAATAAATTTTCTATTCAATCCCAAAACAAATTACTATTGTGCATGAATTACAAGTATGAATTAGGGTCCAATGTAAAACTTAACAAAACTAAACAGACCTATCATATCGTATATCTCAACCGGTGATCAGTTGAAACTTGAAAGGTCGTGAAACTTCTCCGACGAGAATTGAAGGTTGACGATATACAATTGTTTTTTTTTTTTTTTTTGTCAACCGATATACAGTTGTTATTTACTAAATTACTAAGTTTTTTGCTGGAAAAAGAGATTTCAACTATTACTAAAAGCTTTAGCTTAAATATATATATATTCTTATATATATATATATATATACGATAATTCCAACTCCAAACACTGAATTTAATTTCCCTTCGTAGTAAAACAAAACGAAAACCGACAAGTAAAATTTAGAAAAGATTAAAAGCAAAATTAAAAAGAACAAAAAAATCAGCAAATTTTTCTCGTTTCTCCAATATAGAGTCGAAGCTTTTATATAATTAATCTCTGAACAAATACGACATCGTTTTTTACTAAGTGGATGGATCAATGGTGATGAAACCTTTCGTCGGAGACTTGGAGAGTCTCGATGCCTTTGATCGCAGAATCATAATGTTTTCTGGTGGAAGAAGATCTCTTCCCTTCCGACGTTGAAACCACCGGAGAGTTTCTTAATCCGCCGCCAGTACGGCATCTCTGTAGCTCCTCCGACGTTACTCTCCTTGATGATCCTGCTGATTGTGCGAACAGCGACGAGCTTGGCATCTGAGAGAACAAAGGAAACATAAATTTTACTAAAAATTTTATATTTACTTTCATACAAGAATCACATTATCTTAGAAAAATTAAGAACCCCATCCCAAGAATCACACATCAAAATATGAAAAGAACAGATACATTTATACAAATGGTTTTGAAGTCCCCTCTTAAAAAAAAAATATTTACTCTTTCCCAAAAAAATTCAGATCTTTTTAAGCTAGTTTTTGGTTTCGCTTTTTTTTTTTTAATTCATTTTCACAGTTGAAAGCTGACTCATTTTGTTGGAAGCCGAAAGTTATAAATACCAAACCTATATTTGATTTCGAATGCTGCCAAGCTTTTCATTTACGAAATAAGTAAAAAACCTAATTTCTTTTTTTAAATTGAAATCGCCATTTTCAGTATTTTTGGTTTTTCCTTCTTTTTTTTTTCTGGGGGTGGGAGGATTATTAAGAACTTCACATTCCAAACGGAAGACTGTTATTAAAGCTAATGAAAAAATCTCCCAAAGAATGGTTTTACAATTTGGATCAGTAAAGAGCTATTAGATTGCTAAAAGTTTGTAGCTTTGTTGGTGTAGAGAGAGAAAAAGAAGAAAACAGAGCAATTTTTCATACCATTGGGGCTTTAATAGCCGCTGTTGATATGTTCCCAGAGTTCTCAAGAGCTCCTGACGTTCTCCTTCTTGATGAATCCATCGGTGGTCTCCCTCCGTTTTCTTCGCCTTCAAGAACAAACAAAGCTTTAAACTTTCTAAGCTTTAAACATTCGATTGATCAAAGTGCTCTTCGCTTTTTAAAACTTCACCTGCATATCTATCGATACTGGTCAATCCTGGAGGCAAACCCGCACTGGTTCCAGCCGCAGGAGTTACGAGGCCACGGGACGGAGGAGCGGTTAGTTGGGACTGCTGATACTTCAATATGGTCCAGTCAAAGACATAATCGAATTGAAACCCTGTGATAAAGAAATGTAAGAAAGTGCGGACTTGAGAAAAACATGCGGATTTGAGGGAAAGAAAAAAGCTTCAAAACCTTCGCGGATAAAGAGATCCCGGAATATTCTTTTGAGATAACCGTAATCTGGTTTATCATCAAACCGAAGCGAGCGACAGTAATGGAAGTAAGATGCGAATTCAGAAGGGTAACCACGGCATAAGGACTGCAGGAAGATGGGCAAATTGTTAATGAACAAAAATAAAAGTAGAAGTTTGAAATAAAGAATCAAACTTTGTGATTGAGACTTTACCTCAATTGATGTAGATACTTTCTTTTCGCTGATTCTCTCATACTTTTGTTTCTTGGTTCCAGCTTTAAGTCCTTGCCATGGAAGACTAAAAAATACCATGAAAAATATTCTAATAAGGAATGTGAAGAACAAAGTGAAACAACGAGGCACGTAGGTAAATAATACTCACCTTCCTTTAAGGAAATACATGAGAATGTAACCAAGAGATTCTAGGTCATCCCGTCGGCTTTGTTCTATATGAAAGAAAAAAAGGTATTGACATAAGGACAGTGTCTAGAGCATTACAACACGAAAAAACTAAAGCAGGTTTTTGTTAAACTTACCAATTCCCAAGTGAGTGTTCATGCTAGCATATCTTGCAGTTCCAGTGAGATTCTTATTTTCCCTAAAGAATAGGAAATGACGGGTGAATTTAGAAATGTAAGTATGAAGAAGAAACGCAGACTGATTACAACTCGATCCGATAAATCTCACCTGTAGGGAATGTGCTGATGGGTAGTATTATCCCGGTATTTCTTAGCAAGACCAAAGTCGATGATGTACACCTTTAGAAACGAAAAAGGGTTATTTCTGATATAATACAAAAGTAATATGAGAACAAAATCAAAGATATAGGTGAAGGAAACCTGGTTTGCGCGTCTTCCTAAACCCATGAGAAAGTTGTCTGGCTTGAGATCTCGGTGAAGGAAAGATTTTGAATGGAAAAACTCAACACGGTTGATCTAAACATTAAAAAGCAAAGATTCAATCAGTAAACAAGCCTAAGGAAAAAGAGTCACATAGAGACAAGAGAGATCTACCATTTGATCTGCAAGCATGAGGACCGACTTCAAGGAAAGTTTCCTGCTACAGAAATTGAACAAGTCTTCAAGACTAGGCCCAAGTAAATCCATCACCAGAACATTGTAGTCACCTTCAACGCCAAACCACTTGACATTTGGAACACCAGCTGCCAAAATTAAAGGTTCATAAGAGATTAAGGACATGGTTATAAAAGAGCAGATGGAAAAAAAAAAAAAAAAACAAAGAACCATGAGATCATTTATCAGAAATGAATTTTTACTTCCTCCCTGTAGAATTCTGTATAACTTCGATTCATAGAGCAGCTGGGGATGCTTTGTCTTCACATTTTCCTGCAAAAAGAAAAGACATAACTCTCAAAAGGCTACTAGCAAAAACAAATGTTTCTAAAAGAAGCTTTGAGAAATAAGTGAAGATTTAGACTTTTGTACCAGATTATCTTCAATGTTTGATCTGATTCAAGTAACTTAATAAATGTTTTAAAGCTCTAGCTATTGTCCTTTTTATAGTAAACAACAAACATTGTCTCTATCTGCAATTAAAATCTTCACATACTGCCTCAAAAAAATATATATATATATATTAGCAGCAAGAACTCACAAGCTTGATTGCGACTTCTTCATTCGTTTGAATATGAGTACCTAAAGAAACCACAATCCAAGGACAATGTTAGGGATTTAGAATAACTCTAATTACAAACCCAGAAAACCTCAAGAACATATTGAACAGTAAATGAATCAATTGAGAAAAGACGAACCGAGATAGATCTCTCCAAAAGAACCGCTTCCGATTTTCCGTCCGAGACGAAATTTGTTTCCCACACGAGAATCCATCGATAATCGCGATTCAGATTCCAAAACCCTAACTATAAGAATCTCAAACCCAACGCCGACTCAAAAGGGGAAATGTATTCTCTTTCAAACAAAACAAAACAAGAAAAGAAAACCCTTTAATCCACCAGAATCAGTAGCGCAGACCCAAAAATATCATCCCGGAACAAAATTAGGAAAGATCCAATTTCTCCGAAATTAGGGCTGAAACAGGGAAAAACAGAAAAACCCAATAGTCATCTTCGTTCTTCCTGGCGATCTGGAACAAAAATGCGTGATCGAATGTCGAATTCTCTCCTTTGCTTTATCTCTTCACGCGAATTGAAAAAGGAGGATAAAAGGAAGCTTTGATGGGGAAGAGAATGAAGGTGTTTTCTCAAAGTTTGGGTCTTTTCTTTTTCTCCTCTCTTTCCTGACGGTAATTATGCTCAGCTGCACGGTTCCAAATATCCCGGTTCGATTTAACCGAAAACTATCGGTTAACCATTGGCTATAACTTTTATAAGTATATCAATTTTCAAACCATACCATACGTTATGTTAAACCCAGTATCATTCATTTAGTATTTACAATCAAATGATTAATGATTGGTTTTTTTTTTTTTTTTTTTGAATTTCAAAATCATATTAATTACGTATGATCCATATCGGTTCTTTGACTTTACGGTTTACTTCGGTTGAACGTACAACACGCGTAGAGTAAAAAATACATTTAATTCCCTAACTTGGATTGGCTACGAGAGAGAAATGGGTCACCAAGCGTGAGAGCTACGCGTGCCGTTGGTGAGCGGTAAAGATCGTTTGTCACGTGACTTCCATCCATCTAATGAGTCAAAACACTAAACGTAATCCGCACGTGGCTCGTTTTTTTCTCCGTATTTTGACTTTTCCGGTCTAAATTCTAATCATACGTTGTACGAGGAGGAGATTTAATTAATTGTACAGTGGTCGGCCGAAATAAATAACTAGTATTTTCGTGGAGCAAATAATCAAAACCGTAACGTGTATGCTTTTATATTTTTTTTTTACGTGTAACTGTTACTTACTTACACACGAGGAAAATTTCGTTATTTATCATCTAAATATATTGTTTTTTCATTTTTCCATTCTATATTTTATGACTGATATATTCTAGATGATTCTGTTCAGGTCGTCCTTTTTTTAAAGCATACGAAACATGTGTTTTAGGCCACACATTAATAAGAAGAAGAAATGGATCACACTCTAGAATGTCTTGTGTAGCTGAGATGGTAAAATATTGAAAGTTGGCACTCACATCCGTGGATCGAATACTTTTGAATGCCTTATTTTATTTTGTTTCCAAAAGCAATTTCGATTAAGACCACATTTTTGTATGATTTATAAGACACATAAAGATACGGGACGACACTGATTCTATTATAACGGTTTGAACAAAAATTGTGATATTGAAACGGTTATTACAAAGTAAATAAAAGGGTATAACCCTAAAAAATGTAAAATTAAATTATTTGAAATTTTAATGGGTACAAGTTGCACCCTAATTAAAGAATCACCCAAAAACAGGGGAGAAACAAAACAAAAAATTTGAATGATCAGATTAGGAAAAAATGGAAAATTATTAGTTCCTCGGACTTGGAAGACCCATGCAAGATATCCGAGGAGAGACACGAATCTTTGGGCTGGGCCTTGGCGAAGGAATTGGGCCATATAATCCCTTCGTTCCGTTGACCACACGAGGAGAAAGATTGACTTGCTCAAGCGCCCGCGTCTGCAGATCCATGGGGTAGTCCCGCACACACCCAATCCTAGGCCCATTTCCGGTACTCCACTTGCACGAAAAGCGTTTCTTTTCCCTGAAATCCTCCGCCGTAGGATCAACCGCGACGGCCTTAGCTTCATCTCGACCGTCAGATTTCGACGGCTTAGTGCTTCCGTCGTTGGAGCCTAGATGATTGTCGTCGTCAATCGCATTCAACTGAGAACAAAGTTTTAACCATCAATAATCTGTAGTGAAGCAAAATTTGAAGAGATTGATCATATCCTTTCATTTTAATAATAACCTTGACGTTAGTGAGATCCACGTTGTTTTCTCTTAAGAAACCGATAAATTCTCGGAAATTCTCCTCAGTCGGAAGGTAATGACCACTGTACGGCCACACAGCTTCTACAACTCCGCCGTGAGAGACAATTCTACCGGCGGCAGTAATGGCGGCGCCGGAGAGAAAACTCGAATGTTGAAACCGACCTTTTTGCTTCTCACCGATGTACAGTTTTCTTGTCGTGCTCAACACGAAGATCCATTTGGTTCCTTCGATGGTCTCCACGAGGTTCTTGTTTTGTCGGTTGACTAGTTTCCCTCCTTCCACTACCACTTCGTACGCTTGTCTCTCTTTCTGTATAACACAACCGAATCGAACCATAATTAAAATCGGATTTGTTATTTGATAGCCGGAATTAACCGAATTATAATGAATACATACCGGACCAAGGTAAGTGATGCATTGGCGTTGAAGAAGAGTTCTTGGACATTTGGTGAGATTCACTTCCTTGCCATCTCCAATGTCTAACCTTTGGTATCATTCAAAAGGTTTTCCATCGAATCAGCTCAACTAATAATTGAGAAGAAAAAAATTCGAAATAAATTTTGACTAAGTTTGTCGTATATTTACCAGAAGAAAAAAGGCTGAGTACTCGCGCTCTCTGACCAAACATCATAGTATAAGTGTAAATTATGTCCGTACCTATGACGTGGATCAATCTACATAAAAATAAAATAAACAGAACGTTATTATTATATATCAAAGTAATATCCATATACTAATGTAATAAAATTAATAAAGCCGAAACTTACGGCTTCTAACCAATGTCGCAATGCCAATTTCTGGGCCTTATCATCTTTCAACAATCCTTTCCCTACCTATAAATATATACTATCAAATTATGATAATGTATGACATTTATTAATTATTTATAAAAAAGGTTATTTATTTGTCCAATTTCCTTTTAAATTACCTTTGCTGCTTTTGTTCCAGCTCTTGCCCACCTCGACACAGCCGTCTCTGGTTTCTCGTTGGTTCGGTTCGGTTCTGACGCTGCCAATTCTTTCCACCTAAACCAAACACACACACACATATAGTTTCATATCACATATCCGGTTTGTGTAAAGATTAACTTGTTGAGATTATTTTCTATTACAATTCTTTTTGGGTAAAAACTTTAGTCCAAATATGTAAAACTCCCAATGCAAATGTTTTCGATTTTTGTTTTTTAGCATTTTCCATCAACACACACCCTTTTAAAGTTTCGTTGTGGTCAGGAACACCCCGATTTTATAATTAGGGGGGTTAGATCTAATAAAAGTGAGATTTGATGGGGCATTTTTCATAATAATTAGAACTTAACGTACCATAACTCCTCAGCAACTACTGCGCAGTCAGCGAGATTTCGACGCGTTCGATAACTTTTGTAAACCTTTTGCAACGTAACGGCGGCAGCGTCAAGCTCCGTCGACGGTCTAGGAGACCAAAACGGCGTCGGTGCAGGTACACTTAACGCCGTTAAATTCCCTAAGATTCCCATTTTGCCCCTGTTCCTTCGTTTCGGAGACGAGCCTCTTTCGTCTTCTTCTTCTCTGTGCTCCACCTGGACTAGACTCGTGAACGAGAGACTCCTCTCAAGAATCATGTTATCTGGCTTCGGACCCTTCAAGTTTATCCCTTTTCTCGTTTTGACCCCAAGAATTTCATCTCTGTAATTATTCCCCCGATCGACCAATTCCTTGAACGATAAAGTCTTCTCCAGATACATATTTACTGGGGTTTTCAGAATTCTTGGTGTTTCACACTCTTTAGAATCTTTCTTGAAACTGTTGTCTCTTTGTAAGTAACCAAAAGATAGAGCCATTAAAGTTTACCTGTAAAAATTTAAAGTAATGATTCAGACAAGAGATAAAGAAAGGAAACTGGTTTCGGTTAAAAATCCAAAGATTTAGGAAGATACTTACACTCTTACGATCCGTCGAATGTTGTTTTTTTTTTTTTTAGGGGGCATAAAAAACCAGAGAGAGACCTGTTAAAGACAAAAGAAGAACTCTGTTTCAGGTAATGTCTCTTCTTTGCCCATCTGTCGTCTCTATATATATATAACGATATATAAACTATGACGTAATTATTAGATATTTCTTGAGAAACAAATTTCGGATTAGACCTTGTGATACGGTAGATTTTTCTTTGAGTCTTAATTCAAAGGTTTTACGTTTTCCTCCGATTTAAAACATAAAAAAATCAAACCACACGAGCTCTTTGATTTTCAATTTTACACTATTTGTTAATACTAGCGCGTGAGAGCGTGTGGGGCATATTTGAATACGTCGTTGTATTTGATTATATAATCGTACTCACAACTTATCTACACTTTGATAACATTTATAGGAGTTGTTTACATATATATTACATTTATACTGATTTACACATGCAAGCGTTTGTAATATACGCACGGCGTATGGAGGGTGTGTGTGGCATATTTGAATACGTCGTCGTATCGATTGTGTAATCGTACTCGCAACAAATCTACATTTTGATAAAAGTGTTGGAATTTGTACGCATATATATATATTAATATATACATACTACCGGGAAAATGGTCATTTAATTTCTCAAATATTTGTAATTGACAGATTTATTCCTCAACTATTGAACGCGGAATTTAAATATTTAAGTTAACGTTGATTTTGTATATTTATGTATGAGAAAAGTCAACGTTACCTAAGAAAACATAGACGTTAGCGTTGACTTTTTATGAGTCAAATTTTGCGAAGTCAGCGTAAACTTGATGAATTAATTTGCCAACCTAAAAGTTGGAGAATTATTCTACAAAATTGTAAAACTTGAGGAATTAAATGATCTTAATTTAAAAATATATACATAATTGTTAAAGTTTAGTTCCAATCTAATTTAAAAACAATTGATAAAAAAGAAAAAGAATTTTTTTTACATGACCAAAAAAGGATAAGTAGAGTTTTAAAAAGTAATTTAACAAACATATTTTTTATTTTATTTTTTGTATCTCTTATAGTTAATTACGTGACACAAACCAATTTTTTATTAGAAATATTACTTTAAAAAAAACACGAACTTTAAATTGTGTGGTCTATTAATCTAAAATAAAAAATGTGGCCCATAATTTTTTTAAAAAAAATTGGCAGTCCTAGGCGATGGCCTATCCCGTCTTCCCTACGGATCGGGCTTGACTATATACATCTATAAACGTATGGTGGCAAGATCCAATAAATTTAGGCCTTCATGCATGAACAATGGAAAATCAACTAATTAAGATTACTTTATTAATAACGTAAAATACAAAAAACTATGTAACTATAAAAAGTTATCGGTTAAATTCTTATATAGTTGTATATAATTGTTTTGATTTTTATCAAATTAAATAGTTTTAAATGTTACAAGATAATTTTGAAAATTATTATGAATAAACCGTAATAATTTATGTGTATATTATTAAAATGAAGACTAATTTTTATTAAAAAGAATACTATATTTTGGAAATGATAATTTATTTTCTCAAGTTCTGCAATTTTGCAGATTAACTCTCCAACTTTTAAGTTGGCAAATTAATTCCTCAATTTTTCGCTGATTTTACAAAATTAGATTTATATAAAGTCAACGTTAACGTCTATGTTTTTTTCGTTAATATTAACTTTTCTCGTATCTAAATTTATAAAGTTAACGTTAACTTAAAATTTTAAATTACGCATTCAATAGTTGGAGAATAAATCTAGAAATTAAATTAGCATTTTCCCACACCTAAAATTAAATATGTGATAGACTGATAGGTATACGCACGGCGTTACGTATGGATCGTGGCATCTTTGAATACGTCGTCGTACTTCAAGTCCCAAGTTCCCAACATATATGCATTTCATCATTCTCGGCCCCGATCATTAACCACGTACTAATTCTGTAGATACTTTAAAACAAGACAAAAAACAAATTCTGTAGTTACCTTTTTGTTTTGGTCAACGGATTGGTTCTATTTCTATTTTGGATAGGGGGTATTAAATATTCTTGGTCTGTGCGCCTTTTTCCATTGAGATAAACAGTTCATCAAATCTATAAGAAAAAAAATTAGTATGTTTTCTTTTGTTGACATCACAATGACAATATACTATATGTTAAGAATACGCATATATAGTATATAGTTGCCAAATAAAAGAATTATGTTGAATCGTTCTGCTCTGAGCTGATTATATTTGAAGATTAGACTTTTTTTTTTATATTACTACAGACATGATAAAAAATTCTATCGATTAATGTATTCATATATAAGTTATGCTTAGATTACATTTGTACAGTTAATTCAACAGCTTATAAGATATTTGTTTTAATTACGCCGGATTCAAATTGAAGTATGAGCTCATATTTTGAGATATGAGTTTTATTTTTTATATAATGCTATTTATTTTTTATATAATGCTAATTTAGAATATAAGAACTTTTTACAGCTTAAAATATCCACAGAAATTATTGTAAAGTGGTATTTCACTGTTATTTCATTTGTGACGGTAGACGTATAGTGGTGTTCTATACAATAACTTAATGTTTATACGACAATGATTCATCCTTGTTTCTATTACTATATAAGATAGTGAAAACTAGTAAACGAAAACGTGTAAAAGAAATGTCGGTCTTCGTGTCCTCGATCGTGGGGCTAATTTCTCGTTCTTTTGGTTAGAGAATTTCACACAAGTCTAATCAAATCTATAACATCCGAGTTTGGTGGAAAACGCGGTGCGGGACACTTAGCATATAGCTGATGATGTAACAACTTTAAATAATATGATTACGATTATGATAGTGCAAAGCCAATATGAATAAAATACGGTATGATTAGTCGATTTCAGTGGTCCAAAACATTCTTTATAAATTCAATTATTTAACACTACTACGTTAATAAAATAAATATTATGATTTATGGCGGTCAAAGAAAGCAACCATATATACAAATGTGATAAAGACGGGAGAGCACCAAAACCGGTTCGGGGTCGTACGTAAGGTGTAAATGAAGAGTCAACCAATTGCGGTCAAGTCCCTTTACATTTTGGGTTTTCCTAAAAGGGTTTCTTCTCCTAGTTTCTACTAGATTGTATAGCGTACGAGTTAGTTCAAAGTTGTTGACCTTTTTATCTCACTTGCTCACCTTTTATACGACACAAAACAAACACTGAAACAGTACGTATGTGTTTTTTTTTTGTTTTTTGATCAATTCAGTACGTATGTGTATATACTCTTACGATAATGCATACAAAATTAAACATTTTTTCTAGTTGTAAAAAAAATTGTTTTTAACTTTTTTTATCATGATTCATGCGATGTTGAAGTTTTTGTGCTATTTCAAGGTAATTTTTCAATTTTTTTTGTTTATGTTCCAAACGTAGCAAATTAAGATTAAAATTAAAAAATTAGCACAAATTATTACGTGAAAATACTTGCTTACCCTAACTGATTATAAATAAAAACTAAACATTATGTTTGGATTTTCCTTTTTTAATTTAGAGTTTAAATTTTGCCTATTATGAAGGCAATATGAGTCATTTTAATATTGAAAATTTAAAATACCGGTGCTATGTTTGGAATAAAAACAATGCAATGTTAGATGTTTTTAAAATTTCTAAAATAGATTCTTTTTGATCCAAAATCAGGTTATGATAATATTTGTTAGTTTTACAAAGCGTAAATCACCTCTTATGAAGCGGAAAGTTCTAAATTCGGATCCGGAAACACTACAACAATACTTCTCTGACGGGTTGAGTTACCAACATTTAAGTAGTATGAATATCTATAATAACTAGAGGACTGTACGATTATATTAAAATGTTTTTTTTTTATGTGATTATGGTCTTGTGGGCATTGAGAAGACTCTACTGAGGCGACGCGTAATGAACGGGTTTGGGACATTGGGTATAACGTTATGCGTACTAATTTACCAATTAAAACACCATCCAAGTGTGAGTGACCCATCGATTGATAAATGGGCCTTAATCAAGATACAATTTCAGGCCCAATCGTGAAGCCCAGTCAACAACAAGATCAGAAGAAGACAAAACCTGCAATCTCCAAAAACTGTGTATCTGCGAGAGACGTTAGGAAGAAGGAGAAGAAGCTCTTTCACCAAAACAGATTTGATTCTCTCACATCCATTTGCGATGACTAATCACTTTTACAGCTGTCTTAGAGATAATGATGACCTAATTCCTAGATTGTTCTTAGTCTCTTTATAAAACGAAAAATATTGAGAAACAGAGTAATAAAATTCAGAAAAGTATTTTCATTTTATCTCTTTCACATGGTATCAGAGCCATTGTAAACCCTAACAGATGCTTCCATGGCCGATCCACTAAATCCCTATCCATTCCCCAGCAACGTTCATGTCTTAAGCTCTGTAACCTTGAAACTCAACGACATCAACTATATGCTATGGAAGACCCAGTTTGAGTCTCTCCTGTCAAGTCAAAAGCTCATCGGCTTTGTCAATGGAGGTGTCACGCCTCCGCCAGCCACAAGAACCGTCGTCAACAACAATGTCAGAACAGAAGAGCCCAATCCGCAGTACGAGAACTGGTTCTGCACAGATCAGCTTGTCCGCTCATGGCTATTTGGCACATTGTCTGAAGAGGTGCTTGGTTCAGTTCACAATCTCCTCACCTCACGTGATATCTGGGTTTCTCTGGCCGAAAACTTCAACAAAAGCTCTGTCGCTAGAGAGTTCTCTCTTCGCCGCAACCTGCAGCTTCTCAACAAAAAAGACAAGACTTTTGCAGTTTACTGCCGAGACTTCAAAGCTATATGCGACTCTCTCAGCTCCATCGGCAAACCCATTGATGAATCAATGAAAATCTTTGGGTTCCTCAACGGTCTAGCCAGAGAATATGATCCTATTACCACCGTCATTCAGAGTTCTCTCACAAAGCTGCCACCACCAACCTTCAACGATGTCGTTTCTGAAGTCCAAGGTTTCGACTCTAAACTCCAATTGTACGAGGAAACTACTGTCACGCCTCATGTTGCATTCCAAACCCAACAGTCCAGCTCCAACTACTATGGTCAAAATCAGAGGGGAAGAGGACACTTTGGACAGAATCGTGGACGAGGGGGTTACTCTACGAGAGGTAGAGGCTTCTCTCAACATCAGAACAGTCAGAGCAACACGGGAGCAAGACCCACTTGTCAGATCTGCGGTCGAATCGGTCATACTGCTCTAAAGTGCTACAATCGGTTTGACAACAACTACCAAACTTCTGATGCAGCTCAAGCCTTTAACTCTCTCTGTGTTTCAGATGACAATGGAAAGGAGTGGTACCCAGATTCTGGAGCATCAGCTCATGTCACTGCCAATCCCAACTCTCTACAGCATGCAACACAGTATGAAGGCAACGATACCATCCTGGTTGCAGATGGAACGTATCTGCCCATTACGCACGTAGGATCCACTACCCTTGCATCACCTTCAGGTACATTACCATTAAATGAGGTCTTGGTTTGTCCTGCAATACAGAAATCTCTACTATCAGTGTCCAAACTCTGTGATGATTACCCGTGTGGAGTGTTTTTTGATGCTAACAAGGTATGCGTGATTGACTTACAAACTCAGAAAGTGGTGTCAAAGGGACCTCGGCGTAATGGACTCTATGTGTTAGAGAATCAAGAATTTGTTGCTCTTTACTCAAATCGTCACTGTGCAGCTACAGAAACTACTTGGCACCATCGACTTGGACATTCAAATTCAAAGATTTTTCAACACCTCAAGAACATCAAGGAAATAGAAGTCAATAAGAGCAGCACCTCCCCTGTTTGTGAACCTTGCCAGATGGGGAAAAGTTATAGATTGTAGTTTTTTTCTTCACTTTCACGAGCATTACATCCCTTAGATCGAATAAATTGTGACCTTTGGGGGCCTTCACCAGTTGTATCAAACCAAGGGTTTAAATATTATGTTGTCTTTGTGGATGATTATTCTCGGTTTTCATGGTTATATCCTCTCAAAGTCAAATCTGAGTTCAATTCTGTGTTCATTACCTTCCAAAAATTGGTGGAAAATCAGTTCAATACAAAAATAAAGACATTTCATAGTGATGGAGGAGGAGAGTTTACAAACACTCTATTGAAACAACATCTACTCAACTGTGGCATTAAACATCTTCTTTCTTGCCCCTACACGCCACAACAAAATGGCATTGCAGAAAGGAAGCATCGTCATCTGGTGGAGCTTGGGCTCTCTATGATGTTTCATAGCCATACTCCTCTGAAATATTGGGTAGAAGCCTTCTATACAGCTAACTTCATCGGAAATATGCTTCCATCATCAGTCCTGGATAACAATAGTCCCTCTGAAATTTTGCTCCATCAAAAACCAGATTACTCGATGCTTAGAGTCTTTGGAGCTGCTTGTTACCCATATCTCAGACCGATGGCAGATCATAAGTTCGAACCGCGGTCTTTTCAATGCGTATTTCTTGGCTACAGCTCACAATTCAAAGGATATTGGTGCCTTTTTCCACCAACAGGGAAGGTCTATATTTCAAGACATGTGGTCTTTGATGAAGAAATTTTCCCATTTCAAGATAAATATCGATCCCTGGTTCCGAAATATCAAAGTCCTCTTCTCAAAGCCTCGCAATCCACTACATCTTCTCCTCTGCCACAGGTTGAAACTCAGTTCTCCAGAGCTTTGGTTCCACCTTTGGTACCTACTGACCCAGTCATAGTTCCACCAGCTCACGAACTTGCAACAACAACTGTCATTACTGATACGGTTCATCCAGACACTGAAGGTAATCAAGAGCAAACAGTGGCACAACAACCAGAAGAACCACAAGACAATATCCACCCGATGACAACAAGAGCAAAACCAGGAATTCATAAACCTAATACAAGGTATGTCCTTCTTGCTTCCAAATTCAGCACAGAAGAACCTAAATCTATTGTTGCTGCACTAAAACATTCAGGCTGGAGTTCCTAGTTTTGCTCTTGTTGTCTTCAATGAAATGGGTACAATTCATATGCTTCATACATGGTCTATGGTTCCATCCACTAACGACATGAACATTTTGGGATGCAAATGGGTATTCAAAACTAAGCTAAGACCAGATGGTTCAGTGGACAAACTCAAGGCAAGACTCGTAACAAAGGGTTTTGATCAAGAAGAAGGTCTTGATTACCTGAAAACATTCAGTCCTGTCGTGAGAACAGCCACTATACGAATGGTCCTTGACGTTAAAACATCCAAGGATTGGATCATCAAACAACTCGATGTCTCCAATGCCTTCCTTCACGGTGAGCTGCAAGAACCAGTCTTCATGATGCAGCCGTCTGGTTTTGTGGATCCCAACAAACTATCTCATGTCTGCCGGTTAACTAAAGCTCTCTATGGTCTAAAGCAAGCTCCCCGAGCTTGGTTTGACACATTTAGTCATTATCTGATTGACTTCGGATTTACCTGCAGTAAATCTGATACATCTCTCTTCACATTCAGATAAAATGGAAAATCTATGATATTACTGCTCTATGTTGATGACATACTTCTTACCGACAACGATAAATCACTTCTACAAGACTTACTTGCTTCTCTTAACAGCCAGTTCTCTATGAAAGATCTTGGACCTCCGCGATACTTTCTGGGCATTGAGATAGAGTCCCACTCAGATGGACTCTTTCTGCATCAAAAAGCTTATGCAACTGACATCATGTATCAAGCGTCAATGTCTGACTGCAATTCAATGCCAACACCACTTCCTCAACGTCTTGACAACCTCAATACTGACCCATTTCTAGAACCGACTTACTTTCGAAGCCTGGCAGGAAAGCTTCAGTATCTCACTATCACAAGACCGGATATTCAGTTGGCGGTCAATTTCGTCTGCCAAAGGATGCACTCGCCAACAATCTCGGATTTTGGACTTCTCAAACGAATACTCCGATATCTCAAAGGCACCCTTCACCTTGGACTTCACATCCGACGAAGCTCAGACTTGTCTCTCACCGCATACATCGACAGTGATTGAGCTGGATGCAAGGAGACGCGTCGCTCCACAACTGGTTTTTGCACTCTTCTCGGACCAAATCTCATCTCCTGGTCTACAAAAAGATAGCCGACATTGTCCAAATCCTCCACCAAAGCGGAATACAGAGCTCTCACGGCAGTAGCTCAGGAAATAACTTGGCTCTCCCCGCTCCTCCGCGACCTCGGAATTCCGCAATCAAAGTCTACCTTGCTGCAATGCGACAACCTCTCTGCCGTATATCTTAGTGCCAATCCGGCTCTACACAGTCGATCAAAACACTTCAACACGGATTACCACTACATTCGGGAACATGTCGCCTTGGGGCTCATTGAAACGAAACACATTCCGGCGAGTCTTCAACTGGCTGACTTCTTCACGAAGCCACTCCCACGGCGAGCCTTTGTCGCCTTCGGATCAAACTCGGTGTTGCTGAGCCACCCACTCCGAGTTTGAGTGGGCATGTGAGTGACCCATCAATGATTGATAAAATGGGCCTTAATCAAGATACAATTTCAGGCCCAATCGTGAAGCCCAGTCAACAACAAGATCAGAAGAAGACAAAACCTGCAATCTCCAAAAACTGTGTACCTGCGAGAAACGTTAGGAAGAAGGAAAAGAAGCTCTTTCACCAAAACAGATTTGATTCCCTCGCATCCATTTGCGATGACTAATCACCTTTACAGTTGTCTTAGAGATAAAGATGACCTAATTCTAGATTGTTCTTAGTGTCTCTATAAAACCATTGTAAACACAAACTCGTAAAAGTATCGAGAAATAGAGTAATAAAATTCTGAAAAGTATTTTCATTTTATCTCTTTCACACCAAGTAATGGATCATATAAGTTACAACATTGGTCAACAAGTAAGACCGTAATTACGTGTGTTTCGATTTGAATATTCTTGTTTACTTTTTTTTTTTTTTTTTTTTTTTTTTTTTTTGTTTNTTTTTTTTTTTTTTTTTTTTTTTTTTTTTTTTTCTGTTGTTGAGATTTTAATGGTCTCGCATTGGTGAAAAAAAAACTACATAATGCGTTAGCGTTAAGTCTAAAATATTACAGATGATATAAATATGGAAAATACTAGACAGTCACATTTTCGATATCGATTTCATATTACGAGTTATTCTATTACATATGATCATTAATTCTTCTCTTTTGTCGACGAACTGGCCACATTTCTCAATGTCGATTTCATATTATGAGTACATTATATGATCATTCTTTTCTTTTGTCTAGGCTTGACCCAAGACCAAGAGGTCAAAGTTTGAAATTGGATGTCTGAAATTGCGCACCGATAAACCAGAGACACAACTTATAGAGGTAGAGTGTAAACTGATTAGGGCTAACTACATGGTCAAAGAAACGAGTTACAAATTAGAATTTTCAATCTCATCCATCGAAACTTTGTAGCTTTGTATATAAAATACTAATCCATAGTAGATTTGGCTAAGACCCGGTCCGATATGCTCAGTTTTTTTACATGTTGGTAGTTAACCAATAACTACTATATATTAACTCGTTAAATTAAGTAGAAGATAACAAATGGATATGCTTATAGAGAGGTAAGAGTGTAAACTGATTAGTGCTAACTACATGGTCAAAGAAAACAAGTTACAAATTAGAATTTTCAATGTCATCCATCGAACTTTGTAGCTTTGTATATAAATTACTAATCCATAGTAGATTTGGCTAAGACCGGTCCGATATGCTCATTTTTTTACATGTTGGTAGTTAACCAATAACTACTATTAAATTAAGTAAAAGATAACAACTGGATATAACCTTTTAAGTAAAATCAAAATTTAGTTGAGCCGATTTTCTCTTTAGCATATAAGAAAATCAAAGTACTAGTCGGAAATTTATATGTCGTCTAGACTTAGTTTATAGAAACTTGGTGACTTCTTAAACGCCGATTAGTTATGATCTCTTTTACTAAAAAAATATATTTTGTAAACTTAATAAATGGCACTCAAAATATTATTCGATTTTTTGTTGATCAGTTTTATGAAATATTTACTCTTGAATAAAACGTATTTACAAACTGTGAAATGTAGAGAAAAAAAAATGCAATTTCTCAAACCCCTTGCGTCTATAGATCCAGATGATACTTGTAAAGGCCCAATATTTTTGGTATGAATGAAGGCCCATCAGAAGATGGTTATGTGGCGGCCTAAATTAAGAAATGAGGACAAAATATTGATTAATTACTTATAATTAGCATAAAACATTGGAGTGTGGGACCCAATATTATGCTAATCCAGTCTGGCTCTTGCGGTTGTTTTCAAATACACCAATTCTATGTTGCCTTATGGAGATCATGCAACGGATATTCCCAGAAATCGACTCAACATTCAAGAGAGAAACCCTAAGTCCCATCGATTCTCCCATTTTTTCATCATCTAAGCAAGAAGATGACTGGTGTCAACACAGTTTCTGGTAAAAATTTCTCGAGGTTTATGTTCTTCATAGTCACATGACTCATATTTGGTGTGATGACTCTCGCACTTAGTTGATTTGTTCTTGATTTTATCAAATCGATGCGATGAATCTCGTTTTTAATTCATTTCGACTCGATTTTTTTTTCGAATTGGAAGTTGAGAAGAGATAAAACTTGAGAATTCGTTGTTTTCTATGGTGCGATTGATCGCCAAGGAGCAGGGAAGATGTATGAATCTCGAAAATTGATGATGAGCTTCTGTGTTTTTTGGTTTCGTTTTGAGATTCTTAGAAGCCAATTTGTTGATTATCGTCGCAGTTTTTTTCTGAGGTTTAATGGTGATTTATTGAGGATATTCAACGACAAATCAAACGATTGATTTCTGCGTTTGATTGCTTTGGGTGAAAAGAATACATGTATGAATCTCGTTTTAGCTCTTGAGATTCTTAGAAGCCATTTGTGTATCATCATTGAATTCATTGCAGAGTTTTCTGGGGTTTACTGGTGATTTATTAAGGCCAATCCATACAATTAAGCGTCTCATCCACATGATTAACGATGGTTTATGTTTATGTTCTTGGAACTTACTTATGCTGGTTGGATGTGTTATGTAATGTTGAGCAGCACTGTGGATATACTATATGAAATTTTTGTGTGTGTGTTTAGGTGATGAGGATCGTTCGGACAAGAAGATATATGCTGACATTGACGAGAGTAAAGTCAAAGCGCCAAACATGTTCGAACGAGCAAAAGAGGAGTTCGAGGCTGTTATTGGAGCTATCCATCAACACAAGAGTTCGAGGTTTGTTTGTTTCTTTCTTCTGATACACTTTTGTGACAAGTCTTAAAGCTTCTCTGTGTCTGGTGCTTTGACAAAGGAAAATTTCAAGCATTTTGATTCTGCAATGCTTATCAGCTTATGTTATCATCAGTGAGCGTGTACAGGAGTTTTGCTAACATGTTATAAATCCTGTTTCAGGGACGAATCTGATAAGATGGAATTCAAATCCGAGAAACCAGGTTCAATTTTTTCTCTCAGCATCAAATTATTTTACGTTTGTTTCGGATAGCAACTCTACGCTTGTTATTACTGGGTTTATGACTTAACGTGGACACAAATGTGATCATTTCTGTTCAAGACTTAATTTTGTTTCACATGGTTTACATCGACAGAGGATGGAAAGAAAAAACCGAATATGATAAGAAAGGCGAAGGAGGAGATCAAATCTTTATTCCATTCCAAGGAGAAACCTCATCGTCATTTTCATCATCACAAAGAAACTCATGGAAAGAGTGATGATATCGATGAGAACACCCTGGTGGATGAAGTGAAGGCTCCCAATGTTTTCGAGAGAGCCAAGGAAGAGATCGAGGCCGTCATCGACACCATCCATCCCAAGAAGAAAGAGACTGACGGTTCTGATTCGCCAATGCGTTCTGAATCACCTAAGCGTTCTGATTCGCCTCTGCGCTCCCGGTCTGTCTCACCAGAGAAGGAGAAAGCTGGATTC
Organism: Eutrema heterophyllum; assembly: GCA_002933915.1. Classification (NCBI taxonomy): domain Eukaryota; kingdom Viridiplantae; phylum Streptophyta; class Magnoliopsida; order Brassicales; family Brassicaceae; genus Eutrema; species Eutrema heterophyllum. The sequence goes on from PKMM01021303.1 coordinate 73,362, forward strand.
GGATGCTCTCTTGGAAAGGGTCTGGAAAAGATTTGTGCTCCTTGGGGTGATGATAAAAAAGATTGAAAGATTCATGTGATTGATGATGATCATGAACTTGTTTGTCATGATATAATTTGGTTTTTAGTTTCAATAAGTTTGTTGATTTGTAGGGTACTAAAAATTGTTACCTTAACATACTAAAGCTTGTTCTTTTCATATTTTAAAAAGAACTTCAGTGCCTTTTATGTTAAATATTTCTCAATTCGTTATCTATATTTTTAGGTAATTAATTGGTTAGTTTTACTAAATCTGAGACATATTTTAATGTTTACGAAATTTGAGGGATCTTTAATGGAAAATCCGCAAAGAGCCCAAGAGCGTTTTGTATTTGAATAATTTGTTCCGATCGTTTCCTTGTCTTTCTTCCTCGCCGAGAAGCTCCATTAGGGTGCCGATCATGGATAATTCAACTGTGACGGAGTATTTGTGCCCTCCGAAGAAGCGAAGGTTGGACAAAGCCTCCGGAGAATCGAAATCCTCCGCCACACGCCCAGCCCTTCGGCATTTCGACCCGTACGACGATGAATGCATACGACAGTACATCTTGTACTACTACCAGTTCCATAAGAGCTAGGTATTTTATTTTATTCAGTCTCCGTGAAATTAGGGCTTATTTTGATATATTCCGTCGATTGAAAAGATGGAATACCAATTGCATAGAACCGTCTACACAAACTGTAGCGTTTGAGATTATGTTACGTGGCTTGCCGTGCCATTGTCAACACAACGCAGAGAAGGTCAGTGTCTGGCTAATTGATTGAGTTTCTTGTCTTTGCCCTCTTTTTTTTGTTTTTTGCTTACTTGCTTGCAATTACTATTCAGGGAACTAGGCTTGTTTTCGTCGATCACGTTTCGGCAAGTTACAGGTGGTGTGCGGGTGTGCTTTACTGGATTACATTCTGGGCGAGGGATTTGGACTCATCGAGTCCCGACCCCAAAATTTATCAAACAAAATGTCGCCGGTGTGGATCTTTAACTGAGCTTTATATCTTCAGGCTTAAACCTACGGATGAAGGTTCCACCAAGATCCTCTTTTTTTGCATCAACTTACTACTTTCAACATTCATTGACACTAATCTGTATAGTCGCAACACAAAAGTGTGTGCCTGCTTTTAGTATATACCTCTTTTGCCAGTGCAGTATCGTGGGAATTTTAGTGATTGATGCTGCTCTTTTGAAAATTTGAGGCTTCTTTTGGCTGAGGCTTTTAGGTTAATAGTCTGATGGTTATTAACTTAAGTGTTGGATATTTGCCTTAGTTGATGATGGACTCTTGGAATACTTCATTGGCTATGGTTTCGTTGGTATTTAGTGTGCTCAATGCATTGTGCACATCTCAAAACTTTGAGGTTTCTTTTATTTTAATTAGGATAGGGTTCATATACTGATTCTGATAATTAAACTTGAATGTATTGCAGTCTAAATTTGCCCTTATTTGATGTGTTTGGATGATGTAAACTAGTGTGTGTGTGTGTGGTTATGATGCAGAGATTGCTGCTGTTCAGGTGGATCCCCCTCCTCCATTGAATGCTGATGATCCAGGTGGATCCTTACTCTTCTCTTGGTTTAGAATTCCCAAATGTATATATATGCATTTGGAATTATCTATAGAGATAACATATGGTATTTTGTTTCAAGTTATTAGCCCTCTTTTCCTGACTGGGTTGTTTGGTGCCTGCAGGACTACCAGTACCCACCATATTGTTCACCGTAACGGGTCCAGGATCTGGGTCCATACCCAACGTTGCTTTCACTCGAATCCCTGCTGAAGTCTCACCAGATTCCTGCTGAAGTTGAGTATGTCTCGTCGCCGGAATCCTCACCGTGAAAGCCAAAACGTTTAACTATTTCTATCTCTTCCTATTACCTAATTACAATTCCTCGCAAGATCTGTCATGATAAATTTGGTTTTTAGTTTCAGTGAGTTTGTTGATTTGTAGGTACTAAAAATTGTTACCTTAACAGACGAAAGCTTGTTCTTTTCATAAACTTCAGTGCCTTATATGTTAAATATTTCTCAATCCGTTATCTTGTTCGTGGCTTTCTCATGGGTACTAATATCCTATTATTAATAAATCTGAGTTTAGAAATTTGAGGGATCTTTAACGGAAGACCCGTAAAGAGCCCAAGAAGCTGTATTAGAGTTCCGATCGTGGCCAGTTCTATAAGGCCAGTTCTCTTTTGACGGAGTACCTGCATGTGCCCTCCGAAGAAGCAAAGGTTTGATTATAAAATTGAACGGCATCACGCTTGAACCGCTGTGCCCCGTCATTTTCTATATGTCACCACGCTTATCAAATGATATTGAAAAAATTCTTTCTTTTTTGAAGGTAACAATTTTTAGTACCCTATCTTAATCTATAAATCTGTTCTCTAAAATAACTGAAAAAATGCTAATAGAAATTGATCCGTGTTTTTTTTTTTTGTTAATAAAAATGATAAATTTGGCTTTTAGTTTCAGTGAGTTTGTTGATTTGTAGGGTACTAAAAATTGTTACCTTAACAGACTAAAATAAATTTGATTATGTTTATTAAATTTGACTTTATTTTGGTTCTTTGGGTGTATTGTGATCGGGGATGTTTTGTACTCTATTTTTGGAGTCTTCTTCTCTTTTGTTAACCTCTTTTTTTTTGTTTTTGTTTGGTGTTGTTTGATGTTTTCTTTTTGGATTTGTACAAAAATAAAGCAAAAAAAAATTAAAATAACTAAATCCGACTAGCTTTGGGATGTTCAGTTTCGAACGATTTGATTAAATTTCTATCCCTCTATATTGAAAACATTTTTAGGGTCTCCGTGGATTTAAAAATGGGAATTGAAGAAGGAAGAAAAAGCAATAGAACTAAAACATCCGCACTTTTAGCATATGACCTAAAACACTCCCCATAGCCAAATGATATTGTAACCCTCCGAATACTAATCAAATTTAACTTGCATTCTCTGAACAATTTCTTTTATTGCAGCATCATCACATCTATCATATTTCTTCAACAACATTTCTATCCTCCATACTTGTGTGAAGTACACATTAGATGTAGGATACTTCGAACATGAAAAGTTTATACAGATTATAAGTAATGACGTTGAACGGTTTCAACAACTCACATATCTTTTCCCTACGGTTCCACTCATCCTCTGAAGGCAATGATTTATAATATGTGTAAAAAACTCCATGTTTTCAAATGCTTTGCTAAATTTCAACGCTATGACAATTAAGCATCTCATGTGGAATTTCCATATAGTCTGAACATCAAGTGATAAACCAGCTCTATTATAGATTCTCTCTCTCTCTCTCTCTCTATCTACACAAGCTCCAAAAGACTATAATCTTTTTTTAGATAATTTCGCATATATGATACTCTCCCTAATGTCATGTAAAAGATCCTATGCTAACTCTAAGCCTTATACAACTTCCTTTTCATTCAAGAAAAGTTTTGTTACAATGTAATAACCTCAACCTTCATTCCTTAATGTTATTTACAAGATTAGCAAAAAAAAATTGAACAAGAAAAAAGGAGGGTTTATGAAATCTACGGTAATGATTTTTGATATATAACGAGGTTTTTATTGGTTTCGCTAAAATAAAAGAAGTTGATGGACAATTGTTCATATGATAATTCGTTGTTCTATAAAAATGCATAGCTGGATACTTTTATCTGCGAGGATTTGGCTGTATCCCGACTTATTAGCTCTTTAATTTCCACATGATTTATTTAACTCTAATAAGTCTAGAATATCTGATCAAATTTGATGTTTTTATAATTAGATTTTCAAAAGTTAACGACGACGTTCAACTGCAAATATACAAAATAAACGTTTTCCCTTTAATTAGTTGAATGTTTTATATTGTTAACCCATTTAAAAAAAAAAACATTGGAAAGCACTTCGCATGTTCGTGAAGTTTAATTGCATTAATGTTCATGATTTTTTATAAAAATTATATTCTCATAAATTATGATTCTTACATCTTCCTTTAAGCCTTCTTCGTCATAAGATTTTGGCCATTTTCCTTTCTCTTTAGCATCTCCCAATAAACAATATAGTCATTAGTATTGTTTTCTTTTCTCCTAACAAATCACACCAAATTTAACAAAAAAAAAAAGAAAGAGAAAAAAATTCTCCTTTCTATCAATTCTTTTTTGGAGATAAATTCGATCAACGTTTACTTTGATTAGAAATGAGTTTATAGACTAAGAAAATAAATTCAAAATACACATTAAAAATTAAAACCACTTTTTAGATAAAAAAAAAAACATAAATACATATTTTTCGGTGCTTAATTTTTAATGACATGTGTTTGATAAAAATATAAATATGTCTTTTGATATATTAACGTGGATTGGACCGTTGTTTAGGAACAACTTAGGTCTTAAATAGCGCATGAGTAAAAAATTAGATGTTATTTTATCCATGAAAATTGAATCATAACTTAAAATATAAACGAAACAAAACTGCGAAAATAAAACCTGTATTGCTTTGATACCAAGCTAAACGAAGCAAAAATGTAGTTTTGTTTGTCACCTTCCGAAAGATGTCATATATATATATATATCTATATGCAAGTTAAAAAATACGACATATTTATGGGTGCTTGACTTTTAATGTAGTATTCCTCGAATAGTCCATGAAATGAGAGAACTTGTGAGAAGAACAAAATATCCAAAAACCAGAGAAAGTTTGAATTTTTTATGAATGAGAAAAAAATAATAATAAAAGAAATATGGATGGAGTAAAACAAAATGGAGAGAAAAAAAGAACAAGTTTGATTCCATTTCAATGCATTTTGTATTTTAGAATTCTGAAACCCTCACATTTTCGAACTCCTTGATTGATGATCAAGCTTCATCCATTTTTCTTGGATAGCCACATTTCTTAGGATACGCCACTGCATAAAACTCTGACCCACGACCCTTTTTGAATCGGCGATACACGTATCCAAAACCACATATTCTTCATGATTCACCATGAGAATTATGGATGATCCAGTATGATTTACCATAATAGTCAAATTCATATCCAACAATAAGCACTTGGTGAAAAGAAACATCCACATATCTAGTCGGTGATCTGTAATTTCCCTGCAAAATTTGAAGCAATTTACTTATATGCAAAAAAAATATATCTAACTTTGATGTTTGTGGACTTGTAAGCTATGAAACTTACGGATCCAATTTCACCAAATTCAAAACCAACATTGTGCAATATCCCAATTTAAAGCTGCCACATGTTTTTTCATTCTCCATTCAAAATACAATTCAAAGTTAATCACTATGTGGTGTTTTTTTAAGTTGACAATTATTAATCACTTAAAATGAATATGCAATCAAATGGGAACAAAACAACCACATAAAAAATATGTAAAAAGAACAAAAAGAGTTACTAATACTGATGCAATGATGCTCTTTTAATATCATTAGAGTGCAAAATTTGGGCATATGCCATTTAACAAAATAAAGAAAAGAAAAGGATTTAAATAATTGCAATTTAAATCCTTGTAGCTATTGTAATCAAAGTTTTGTTTGGTTATTTTGTTTGTCTATATAAGTTACCATACCGTTGATTAATTTCAATGTTTCTAAATTCTACAGAAGAAATGAAAGACCACAATGATGGTTTTGGTGGTATTGGCGCAAGATGAAGAAATAGCAGGAGCAAAAATTTATCAAACCAACTTAAACTAGACGCGGAAGCTCGACGTGAACATGCAAGGAAACACAACAAGATGGTGAACCGGCCGAAGAATTTCCATTTCCTGAAATAACGTTTATGAATTCTAATTTCTGATTTTCTTTTTCATTTTGAATGCTATAAAAGTTTTTTTTTGTTAATTTGCCAAAACTGATATATTTTGTATAGGACTATGGAGATGGTAGTAGAATCGACTTCAGTTGGACTCGTACACATAAGCATTAGCTACAGAGAATTATAGATAAAAAACAAGGTGTTAATATTTATATTTTCTTAGACCAAAAGAGATGTTCGAGAATTTAGTAATAGATCTAATGATTTAAATATGTGTTGTAATTGTAGATGATTGATGGGCTTGGGTTCTAGTTAGAATCCTAGGATTCTAGTACAACATGAATATTACTACAATTGCTGAGCAAAAGACCCTTATCAATCAAATCTTTAGTCAAACATGTGATATTGGGGAGAAAAGAGGCATAGGCAAATATGAAACTAGAAAAACGAAGTTTGGCTGTTTCTTCTTTAAAAAAGCCAATTGACTATATCCGCGATGTATGAATTGAAAGACTATGGAACACATGTATATAAAACTAAGGGAATTTAAAATCTTATGTATATCCACCATATACATTTAGTTTCATTTGCTTATCATACATAGATGCATGTTTAATTTTATTTTTTGGGCGACGACATATATGTTTGTTTATAAATATGTGTATGCTTACAAGTAAGTAAGAATTTTGACTTACTAAATTGACTTTTAAATGTTTTTCTTTGCAGATGTATAAATGCAAGGCGAATTTTCTTACCAAACCTAACGTAACTCCTGAGTATATTTAAGGATTACTGCTCACTCAAGGTCCTATCGGGATTAATGTTGATGTGGATGGGATGCTTGGTCGACTTAAGAACGTAAGTAACGTGATTTATGTTTTATAATAGGCAAAAAAATAAAAATAGTAATTAAAAAACTTATTTGATTTTGTGGGTTTATGTAAAATAGGGAATCCACATCGTGGGTGAACCGCGATAAGGGATGAAAAGGCACACTTTGATCATTGTTGGTTTTGGGATGACAAATGATAAAATGCGATTTTTTTTCATTGTGCAAAACCATGATATACCATGTTTTACGTATACAAAGCCAATCACTATGTGGTGTTTTTTAAGTTGACAATTACTAATCAGTTAAAGTGAATGTGTAATCACATGAAAACAAAACAACCACTTTTTAACACATGAAAACAAAACAACCACATAAAAAATATGTAAAAGGAACAAAAGGAGTTATTAATACTGATGCAATGATGCTCTTTTGAGTTATTAATACTGATGCAATGATGCTCTTTTAATATCAGTGCAAAACTTGGGCCCACTTTACAACAAAAACAAAAAAAAAGACAAAACAAAAGAATCCATGAAATGGAAGACCATGTGAGAAAAACAAAATCCAGAAAAAACTAGAGAAAGTTTGAATCTTTTACGAAGCTCCATGTGAAAAAAAAACAAATGAATAAAAGATACATGGGATGGAATAGAAGAAAATGGAGAGAAAAAAGAAACCAATTTTGATTCCATACCAATGCAATTTTGTATTTTATAAATATGAAACTCTCACTTTTTGTTAACTCCTTGACTAATGATCAAGCTCCATCTTTTTTTTCTTGTATAGCCATGTTTCTTAGGATATGCCACTGCATAAAACTCTTATCCACGACCCTTTTTGATTCGGTAATACACGTGTCCGAAGCCACCTACTCCCCATGATTTCCCATGAGAATTCTGGATGATCCAATATGGTTTACCATGATAATCGAATCCATATCCAATAATAAGCATTTGGTGAAAAGAAATATCCACAGAATGTTGGTGATCAATTTCTTGCAAAATTTGAAGCAATTTACTCATACGCAAATTTATATATATATATATATATATATATATATTTGATGTTTATGGACTTACAGATCCAATTTCACATCAAAACCAACATTGCACAATATCCCGATTCAAAGTTGCAGCATGTTTCTTCATTTTCGTTTAAAAATACAATTTAAAGCTATTTTTGAGTTTACAATTATTAATCAATCAAAGTGAATGTGTAGTCACAAACATGAGAACAAAACCACCACATAAACATATGCAAAAGGAACAAAAAGAATTACTAATTTTGATGCAACAATGTTGTTTTAGTATCATTAATTTAGAGTGCAAAATTTGGTCATATGCCACTTTGCAAAAGAAATAAAGGACAAAACAGAAGAGTCCATGAAATGGGGGGAGTTTGTGAAAAACAAAATATTAAAAAACTTGAATATTTTATGAAGCTCCATGTGAAAAAAAAATAAAAATAAAAGAAACATGTGATGGATTAGAAGAAAATGGAGAGAAAAAATAAACCAAGTTTGATTCTACACCAATGCATTTTGTATTTTAGAAATATGAAACTATCACCTTTCCTTAACTCTTTGATCGATGATCAAGTTCCGTCTTTTTTTCTTGTATAGCCAGTGCCGTCCCGTATATTTATGTGGCCTAAAGCATACAAAAAATGTGGTCTTAATAGAAATTGCTTTTGTAACCAAAAAATAAAAAATAAGGCATTCAAAAGTACTGATCCAGAGATGTGAGTGCCAACTTTCGATATTTTACCATCTCAGCTACACAAGACATTCTATAATGTGGCCCATTTATTTTTCTTATTAATGTGTGGCATAAAGCACACACTTCGTATGCTTTAAAGAAGGGACGGGCCTGTAGCCATGTTTCATAGTAAACATGAAAAAAACTTATGAAGGAGATGTGATGATTGTCGGTGTACGTAGTTACATGTTTTTTTTTTAAAGATAAGTTGGCTGGTGAATATACATGTTTTACTTAAAAATCTAGATTAAAATGCAGATATAAAAACACATTATATTATTCGTTTTGATATAGAACAAAATATTCTGTCATAAGAAAAATAATTTTTTTTGTCAGGCAACAAATAGAAATCTAAAAGCAAGTATTTTTTGTCAAGCAACAAATAGAAATCTAAAAGCAAGTAAACACAAACTAAATGTTTCATAATAATTAACCGAGCTCACATAATTCCTAAACACACCAAACGGCTCAACCATTATGTAAAACGTTATTTTGTGTTAATTAATCTATTGTCTAATGATATGATTAGCTTTTGTCTGAATGATTGGTGCTACATAAAGTTCAGAAGAGTAATATATATATATGTTTTAAAACAGTTTAACATACCGAAGATTTGGTTCAGGAGTTGTATCGTGTGAAAATTTGCATTTTTAGATTCCAAAAAATAGCTTAGTGATAAGTAAAAATTTCCATCAGTAAGAAGAAAACAATATTTTAGATTCAAGATAATTTTGTAGAATTCAGAGCCATCGTGTATACCTCATGGTACCGTCCCTTGAGAAAGTGTCGACAATATTTTATAGGCTTTGGTTTTGGAGCTGCTGGTTTCAGTTTCAGCTTTTTCACGCCAAGTGATATACGTTCTCGAGATCTTTTCTTCCGAAATATTGCATGCATAAAATAGCTAGCTTATTAATAAGTAAACATCTTACTCCACACAAAAATTGATTGTAAGATATAGGTCCATGAAATGTCAAAGGAAAGCATAAACTACATTACCTTCTTTATGGCTTTTGCTTCCTTAGAAGGCGCATACCTTTTCTTTATGCAAATACCTCTTCTTCGTTATTGGAAGTTTGATCACTCATCTTTGCTCTATTATCCACATTTGATACCTCAACACCAAGGGTTTTTTCAATTATTATTTGTTTCTTTTCGTCAACAATTTAAGGAGTTAATTCCTACTCCATTAAAGAGGCTAGAACCAGAAATCTTACTAGCCCCTTCACCTATTTTATTTAAAACCTCTTGTGAGACACGAGACTCCATTTTTATCCAATATGATCTCCTACAAGCATATTAACATTATCATCTCCAAATATCTCTCCTTCGTCGACATCGTCATATCTTCAACCATCTAAGAACTAGAAGCTGCCAAGATTTGAGCATTACTAACAAATTTCTCCAAGTCCATCTCTCTTTGAAGGATATCATTGTAATATTCTCCAGAATTCATAACTTCATTACATTCAACTGATTTAGGAATTTGTTCTGCCTTACACTCAATAATTTCATAAACCTCCTTATCACCTTTTACTTAAAGTTCAGTTGCAGTATTAGGCTTCTCCGCGACACTTTGAACAAGATCAAGTGCTTTTTTTTTGCAATACCATCATCATCATAGTCATTCACATCCAATGCCTCAAAGAGATTCACACAACTGGAACAAAGTCTTCACTTTCATTTATCTTAAGCTCAATGTCATAGAAACGTTCCTTGTGTTGTCTACCAACAGATGCATCTTACAATTCAATTCCATCAAACTCTTTTCTTTGGAACTTGTTTCCACCTTCTCATGTGGACATATTTCTCCAGGTTCGCAGTTTCTTCAGGAGACACTTGAGAAACTTCTTTCTCTTAAAAGACATAGCATCAGAAATAAGATCATACTATTCAAAACGTGCATCGACATTGAAATTAGATCAATAATTTCTGGCAAATCCACCCATAGATCGAAGTTCCAAACTCAATCAACAAAAACAAGTTCGAATTTCTTCTCTACTGGAAGAATGTGGGTTTCTTATGACTCTGGGCCCAAATGGGCTTCATATTTGGGCCTGTGAAACAGAAGAAATGTGGACTTAAGACTCGTGACAAATCCAACAAGGAGAAGGGATTCAAGTCTAAATAGAAATACACTACTAGAAAGCGGCTGATTCCCGACGGCCATATCGGTCGGAAAACCGTCGGGTAACGATTTTTCGGATGGATTTCCGACCGATTTGTCTCGTCGGGACTATATCGTCGAAAATCAAATTTCGTCGATAATTGGTTGAGAATTTTCGACGGATTCCCGACCACCATTTTTCCGACTGGATTCTGACGGATATAAGTAGTCGGGAAATTCCCGACGATTTACCGACGGGACTAAAATACCGACTAATTCTCGACGGTAATAAGCGTCGGATATTCCTGACGATATTCCGACTAAATTCTGAGAAAATTCCCGACCAATTTCCGACTGTATAATTACCGACCAATTCCAGACCGGATATGTCCCGACGATATTCCGACTGAAATCCAAGGGGAATATTCCAGACCAATTCCCGACGGGTAATTAAAAAAACAGTATTTTTATTTTTTTTGAAAATAATGATTTTTTATTACATTAATAATTCGAAAAAGAAAATTAAAATTAACTATAATAATTGTTTTGAAATAAAATAAAATTGTTTTGAAATTACAAAACATTAAAATTAATTTCCCGATCCTGTTTCCCTTCTTCCCCTTCCCGTGCCCGGGAAATCCAAGAACTTCGCTTTATCCAATCCGATAGGTCAGCGATATCCGACCTTGCCTCGGTAAGCTCCTCTTGCGTAGCACCTAACTTCATTTCGGTGTCCGCTTTTTCCGCCTCCAAAGCTGCTACTTTTGACTTCAGCTCTTCATTCTATTGGACGAGATTTTCAGAGAAATAGGAAAAATCCGAAGCCCCGACTTCCATAACCGGGACCTCACCCAAACCCCCGCGACGCCGCCCTTTTTTATCAAGGGAAAATTCATGTAGAAATTAAAAATAAATTAGAACATTACTAAATCAATACAAAAAAAAACTTACGTTGATAACGAGACGGTTGACCTCTTCCTGTGTCATCTTGAAGGAAGAGGAGGAGTCGCCTTGTGACTGCTGCGTCAGCTCGGTCTTCTTTTTCGTCACGTTCTCGTAGATCTCCCTCATAAGGGGATCCTGAATAACCCCGGTTGTCTTGTTCGTGGCACGTCTTCATCAAGTCCAAGTGATTCGGCCTCATTTGTCTAAAAAAACGAATAAATTTTAATATTAATAAATAATTTAACAATTAAATATAGAAAACAATGTAAACAATAAAAGATTACCATTTGCATTTCTCGGGTCCGGAATCTGCTCGAACCGGAGTTGTGGACGTACTGTCCCTTACCGGAGCGATCACTCTTTCGGTTTCCTGAATTAGTCTTCGAGGTTTTCTCTGTCGCGGGGTTTCGCCAATATGGTTTGTAGCCTTCCCAAACAGAAGCGTTCAAGTCTTTCGGTTTGTCTTGCCCTTTCCTCCACTTTTGCTTCCACTCGTTCATGTTTCTCTTGAACTGCGTACGCGCTTCCTTCATAAACTCTGTTTCAACTGTGGTCGTGTCGAAGTGATGCCATGTAAACTCTTGCTAAGAAAACAAAAATTTATCAAAATATTAAAAAAACATATAAATATGAAAAAAATAAAATAGTAATTTAAAACTTACCGCAAATTGTCTAAACCAAATTTGTTTCTCCTCATACGGGACACCTGAAAACTTCTTGTACGGTTTGTCGAGGATCGAATGCAACATCTTCAAAATGGACTTGCTAATCCCGTTGTTCGATATACCAAACCTACAAAAAAAAAGAAAAACTATAAACAATTTGACATTAAAAACTACCAAACCATGTCGATCTTCCAATTATACGTTGATCAAGCCCGATATGGAAGTCCCGCTCCGGTTGTTGGACTAACTCCTCGATGGACATGATTGGAGGAGCTTGACTGTGCGACTCCGGGACATTCGATACCCCCAAACTTTGTCTTGGACTAAGGGTCTCTGTTGGCGAACCGCTCTGTTGATGTGGTTGCGTGCCTCGAGACGAACCGCTCTGTTGATGTGGTTGTGTGCCTCGAGACGAACCACCGCGGCGAATGTTATCGAAACCCTCGTACGACCTAGAAAAAAAACGCAAAATTTGTTAGTTGTTAGAATTATTAAAAATGTAGAAAATACTTAAAATTATTCCCAAAAAACCGAAAAAATTATGAAAATTATGAATTTGTTTTTCTTATTGCCAAAAACGTTTTATATAACATTAAAATTTTTTGAAAATCACTTGTAAAATGCAAAAAATGTACTAATATTCTTAAAAAAATTAAAAGCACTTATAAAACTTAAAATCACATGTAAAATGAAAACATCGTTTAAAATCACTTGTAAAAATATTTAAAATCACTTGTAAAATGCAAAAAAAATGTTCTACTATTCTTAAAAAAATTAAAATCACTTGTGAAATACATAAAACTATTTTTGAATTAACACAAAAATATTTTCAAGAATTTTTTCTAAAATATTCAAATCCAAAATCTCCAACCATTCATCTAACAACAATCTAACCTAAAATCTAACCTTTGATATTTAACCAACAATCTAACTTAAAATCTAACAAATTTAACAAAATCAATTTGAAAGATGCTTACATGGTGATTCCGGCGAAGATCCGACGGCGGCGACGTTGAGGCGATTTCGGCGAAGATATGACGGCGGCTCCGGCGACCTAAGAAAGAAGAGAAGAAATTAGCAAGGAGAAGAGAAGAGGAAGAAGATAAGAGAGAAGAGAAGAGTACTTACTTTGGACGGCGGCGACGAGAGAGAAGGAGAGAAGAGATCTAAGAGAGAAAAGAAGATGAAACGAAATGAGGAAGAAGAAGAAACGGTTACGATTTAATGAAATCGATTCCCGACCGACCCAGACGGTCGGGATACGGTCGAAAATTTTTAATAAACCGCGTCAAAATATTTCTTTTGGCGGTCTATTTCCCGGGTTTTTTTAGATCCGTCGGAAATCGGTCGGGATTTCCGACCACTTTTCGACGGGTATAAAAATTGCATGTTATTTGATTGGGCATTAAACACGTGTTAATGTCGAATAATTTAATACCCGTCGGAAATTAGTCTGGAATTCCCGACCGATTTTCGACCATAGAGGGTTTAGGGTATGAAATCCCAAATTTTCATACTGTATAGGGTTTAAAAAACATCTAAACATCTTATGTCGAACAACTATCTGGCAAGGTAAACATAAAATAAAGTATATGACGATTTTTATGAATTGATAGAAGATCGAGTTTAACCTCTCTTAACGAAACATAGAACTTATACTTACACTTTTGGTTTTTTTGTAGGGTTTTGATTAGATACTCAAAAATAGTGATTTTTAAGATAGTTGGATATTGAATTCTTTCAAAATATCATATCTAACCCTAGCAAACATAACCGTAATCAAATTTTTGCGGTTTGAGGTTTCGAAACCCCAAATGGTCGGGAATTCCAACCGATTTCCGACGGATGGATAAACACATGTTCCTTACTTATATCAACACATTTATTGTGAATACGATGAAACATTTCTACAAACGGTCGGGAATTGGTCAGGATTTCCGACGATTTTCAGACCGATCAGAGTATAGGTGGTCGGAAAACGGTCGGAAAAACGGAATCCTCATTAAAAAAAATTCGTACAATTAATTAATGCATATGAAAAAGATTATAAAATTTGTTACTTAAAAATAAATGCATATAATAAATTTGTAACAAATTTATTCTGAGTCCGAAGAATAATCTGAAGTAGCTGAATCGGAATCCTCATTAAAAAAAATTCGTACAATTAATTAATGCATATGGAAAAGTTTATAAAATTTGTTACTTAAAAATAAATGCATATAAAAAATTTGTAACAAATTTATTCTGAGTCTGATGAATAATCTGAAGTAATTGAATCAGAATCCTGATCAAATTCTCCTCTCTCTTCTTCAGAATCCTCAAATAATTCGTAATCCCCGCCCATACCGGTGAAGTCAACCACAAGGTCAACCTCAAGAGAATGCTCGATTTCACCTAAGTTACCAATTGGAGTTTCCTGTAAAGGGTCATGCTCGGAAACACCATATATAATTCCTCTTGGTTGTATCGACGTTACTGCAATCCACGGGTCTTGCTTGTTCCAAACCCGGGGGTATCGAATGTAGGAAACCTGGTCCGCTTGTGAAGCAAGAATAAATAGATCGTATTTCCGATGTCGCTTTCCAGAGTGAACATATGTTACACCGAATTCGTCTAGACGTAGACCTTCCACTGGATCATACCAATCACAATAGAACACAGTGCACCTCAAACCAATCATTCCTGGATATTTGACTTCTAATATTTTGCGGAGTACACTGTAGTAGACAAATTCTCCGGATGTAGACGATATACCGTAATTGCATGTTGTCCTTGAGCTCCCTTCACGATAAGCCTTAAAAGCATATCCCCGAGTGCAATACATCGGATAAACTGAGGGAACAAAAGTAGGGCCACACACCATCTCAACTAACCGTGGGAAACGAGACCCCTTTAGTAGTCATCTCATCAACATGTACAAATTGGGGATAATCATAAACAATATGTGCAAATGTAATTACGAATGTAGAATTTAATTAAATTGAGGGAAATCGAGCACTTACGTAATATTGCAACCAAGCGGAGAATTCATTATGTTTATGAACCGCAAGCTCATCCGCTTTGGCATTTGGAAACCAATCACGAATTTAGGCCATGTATATCTTGTGAATAAAACAAATACATTATGCAAAATACTATCAAGGATTTTTGGTAATTACTAAACATCAAAATAAGGTACGTACTTCTCATATTCCAAAACGTCATCGTAGTTTGTCAGAATATATGTATGCAAATGCCTTTGTTCCTCCTATGTTAGTCGTCGAGGCCTCCCTTTTCCACAAGGCCTTCCAATTTGGGCAAATAGATTTGGGACATAGACCGGATACGGCGGTTTTTCTCCTCCATCATCATGCCGTGCAGGTCGTCTACTTTTAGTCTTGACCGAAGATGGAAAGTAGTAGCTCGAAAAGTTGGATGCTTCTTCATTAATGCTCTGTGCAACAATAGAACCCTCGACTCTTGCAATATTTTTCACCTTCTTCTTTAGGTGGAACATACACCGCTCAAAAGGATACATCCATCGATATTAAACTGGCCCACCAAGTGCTGCTTCTCTAGGGAGATGAATAGGAAGATGTTCCATAACATCGAAAAATGCTGGTGGAAATATTTTCTCGAGGTTGCATAGGAGAACCGGTATCTTCTCCTCCAAGTTTCGGATACTGTCTGATGTAAGTGATCTCGTGCATAGATCCCAGAAGAAAGCATCGATCCCTGCATATATGATAAATAAATTTAGCAAATTTTAGATTATATATATATATATATATATCGAACTATATATAATTACGTAAATGTACCTGCAATAGCTTCATGGACGTTTCTAGGAAGAAGACCGGGAAAGGCAAATGGAAGGAGCCGTTGCATTACAACGTGACAATCATGACTCTTCATCACTGAAAACTTCCCTTTTCCAATATTAACGCAATTAGGAAGGTTAGATGCGTATCCGTCTGGGAATTGAACAAGATGCGTAATCCAGTCAAAGAACTCCTCATTTGAAGGCTCATCCAAACAGAAAGCGTGGGGGCACTGATTTTCCGTTCGGCCATTACATGGAGGTCCTTCCGCGAACAAATATCTGGCAAATCCAATCTGGCTTTCAAATTATCTTTCGTCTTCCCTTGCACATTTAGAACAGTATTCATGATGTTGTCAAAAAAAAAAATTTCAATGTGCATGATATCTAGATTATGGCGCAGCAGATGGTTTTTCCAATATGGCAAATCCCGAAAAAACTCATCTTGTTCCAATTGTGGTACTCGCCACAATCGTCTACGGAAAAATGACCATTACCACCACATGAAACCGTCTTCTCAACACCAAAATCTCTCAACTGAGTGATGATGTTATTCCCATCCGGCTCAGGAGGTGGACCATCAAATACCTTTTTGTTCTTCTTAAACAATTTCGTGCTCCGACGATATGGATGATCATGCGGTAGAAATCGTCGATGACAATCAAACCAAGAAGTCTTTCGGCCGTGCTTTAATTGGAACGCATCAGTATTATCTTGACAATACGGGCACGCCAACCTTCCATGAGTCGACCATCCAAATATCATACCATATGCTGGAAAATCACTTATGGTCTACATAAGTACCGCACGCATCATGAAATTCTGTTGGATAGAAACATCGAACGCTTGAACACCATCTTTCCATAACATTTTCAACTCATAAATTAATGGTTGCAAAAAAATATCAAGGGATCTCTTAGGATGCTCTGGTCCGGGGACGAGAATCGAGAGGAACAAAAACTCTCGTTTCATGCACAAACTAGGCGGCAAATTGTAAGGTGTGACGATTACTGGCCACAATGAATATTGCCTCTCATGTTATCCAAAAGGGTTGAATCCATATGTAGATAACCCGAGGTATACGTTCCTTGGCTCATACGCAAAACTAGGATAGACCTCTTGAAAATGTTTCCACGCTTCTGCATCTGAGGGATGCGCAATCTCTCCATTTGAGTTATGTTCTGCATGTCATCTCATAGGTCCTGCCGTGCGCTCGGATTGATATAACCTCTTCAACCTCTCCGTTACCGGCAAATACCACATCCGCTTATGTGGAACAGGTACTCTGCCACCCTTTTCCTGATACCGACGTTTTTGACCAAAACGACACTTCACACGGTTTTCGTCCTTTCTCCAGTAAATCATACCATTGTCGATGCACACATCTATCATCTGATATGGCAATCCAAGACCAACTACAAGTTTCTGAACCTCGTAGTATGAAGCCGGTGAGATATTATCTTCAGGTAAAATATCTTTCACAAAATCAGCTTTCGCATCCACACAATCCTCCGCCAAGTTGAAATCGGTCTTTATAGTCATCAACCTGCTTGCAGTTGATAAGGGTGATATTCCCTCTCTACATCCTTCGTATAGTGGATGCTTAGCTGCATCTAGCATATCAAAAAACTTATGAACTTCTAAATTAGGTTCCTCTATTCTAATACCATCTTGAACATACGATGCTACGTTTCTCCCGAAACGCATCATTCACCATCTGAACAGTACTTATGGTTGTATCTACTTCCGGTGTTGATTCCTCTATCCTACCCGAATAATTACTGCTACTACCATAATATTGCACCATTGAATCAGTTTCTCCGTGTGTATACAAAATCTTAAAACCCATTCCTATAAAGGTGATTCCATACTTCCCTAATAGAGACTAATCTATATTTTTGACATTTAGTACATGGATAATACATTTTACCGTATTCAGACATCATGATATTGTTTGTCGCAAATGTCATGAATTCCTCAACACATTGTGCATACTCATCCGTCAGTTGACCCGTCGCTGGGTCTTGCCGTTTTTTATCCATCCACGATCGAAAATAATCATAAGGGTTTGGGTTTGAAGAAGACATTTTCTAAGTTTTTTTTGTGTAAGTTGTGAATGAGGGTGGAGAGATATTTATAATAGATTTTCCGCGGATTCCCGATAGATTTCTGACCAGTTTCCGACCGATTAACGGCTATAAAACGGCTACTGCAACGGACAGATTAACATATCTATTTCGTCGGGAATTCTGACCGATTTCCGACCGATTTATAAATTTCAAACGTCTATAAAACGGCTAGTGCAACGGGCAGATTAACGAATCTATGTCGTCGGAAATCAATCGGAATTCCCGACCGATTTCCGACAATATTAAATCGGTCTCTATATCGTCGGAAATTCCGACGACTCAAAAGTGGTCGGGAATTTCCAACCAATTTAAGACATGATTTTTTTCTTCGGTATTTCATCGGAAATCGGTCAGGAATTTTCGACCGATTTTTTCCTGTCGGGAATCGGTATGTTTTCTTGTAGTGATAGGCAGCAATGGCTTATGTTTATAAGTTATTAGATTAGACCTGTGTGATACGCATGAAAATAATAAAATATTTCAATTTTAAAATTGATATTTCTCGTACTTATGATCAGTATTATTAGATTTTAAATTAAAATCTTGTTAAGATATTCACAAATTATGTTTTATGATTCACAATTAAAAAATTAAAAATTGATTTATATTGGTTCCAAAAACATAATTTCCATTATATTATAGTTTTTTTTCTTTTATTTTACTTTTTTTCCTATTTTGGTAATTTTTATTTAGAAAAACATAATTTATTTATTTTCCATTTTTGAAATAATTAAAAATAAAAAAATTTATATTATTAAATTGATACATGTTACGATCTAAATTAAATGACACATATCTTGATAAATTATAATTATTTTACGTGTCTTGAACGATATGTATGGAATTAATGGAGTCAAACTGTAGGATCAGTTTTGTCTCAGATGTATATCTTGTCATAATATTTACGTATGTGTATTCAATAAGATTAATAATAGGTTATGTAAAAAAGACATTTCAAAGGTAAATTGGAGGTTGTAAACATTGTGTGTGTGCCGCTTGATTTTGAATATTTTTATTCAACCGATGCTATGAAGCTTGAGAAAGAGGAGTGGTTAAACCATAAACGTGCAAGAATAGTATGTCTCGGATGAATACCATGTTTTTATAAAACAGTTCTATGTACATATGCCCAGTGAATACAAATATACATCAAATGGTCTTAAGATATATATATATCCATAGTCTAGTAGATCGAACGAAGATGAACATGCAACATCGACAGTAGATCGAGATGTAAAAGATTGTAAATATAGACAGTGGTGGGTGTCTCAACATATTTGAGGGTGTCTCAACATAAAAAATAATGAAACAAATAGAAAATTAGAAGAGAGAAGAAGGAGAAGTTCTCGTATGAGATATTATGGTGTCTAATGGAAACATTCATGTGCCATTTGTCATTTTGTGATTGATTCAATTTTTTTTTAAATTAATTTTAAATTTTACAACTAAAATAATATTAGAAATATTAATATTAAATTAGATGAGACACATGGATGTGGATGCTCTAAAACACTATAATAATAAATTATGTTATTGCGGTTGTAAATCATATATCTTAGTGAAGGTATTAGTTTATTGTATATATATTTAAATATTATAAATTAAAAAAAAAAATTCTGAAAGAAAATTTGGGAAGGATTGGACTACTGACCAAACTCCATAATTTAAAACAGTGTTCTCTTTCAGTTTGCTGAATTGTCTTCCTTTTTTGGTGTAATTTTCGTTTGTGCTTTGGAGTTTGCATGTGCTGTAACCTTTGCAACCTTCCTAAGGGTCAATATAACATATATATAATATTCGTGAAACATATATTCAACAATATGTATAGATAATACTATCGTGTTACAAAATACGACAAATGAAGAATAAAAAGGTTTTAAGATGATCCCAAAAAATATTGCGCAATAGGATGAGACGAAGTAGTGAGTCCAACTCCAAGCGAGACTGCGTACCTATATGTTGATGTTCATGGTTAACATACAATCCACGTACGGACTCTAAACTATATAATATATCATCAAATTTAAATTTAATTGGAATATTTGTAATAGGATACATATATATTACTATATTAGATGATATCATGATCTCAACCGATGGTTCTAGTAGACTAAGCTAGTAGCCAAGTCACTATCAATTAAAGAAAAACTCAATGATACATGCATTTGAACCGAGTTCAATAGACATTGAAATCGAATCAAATCAACTAAACCGAAATTTTATAAGACCCTTCAGCTCTATAATTCTTCAAATGAAGTAAATAAAACTAAAGTTAAAAAATCTTTTTTAAGGTTTTCATTAATTAATAAAGGAAAATAAAAACTTTACATGTTATGATCCTTGGAACATACAGAAAATTATAAAGTTTAGTAACACTAAAACATAACGAGGTTTAAACAATTTAGAAGAGAGAGTTTGATCAAAGAGGTTAACCTACCCAAAATATAAGGCATAACAAAGGACATGAAGAATTTAAGGGACTGGAGATAGAGGATTACATTCGACCTCCACGTCTTTGGATCCCACGACCACTACTAAAAGGAGGAAAGAGCAATTCTTGTACTTTTTGTGAAGATTTAACAGGACGGTCTCTCAAGATCCTCGGAGCAGAGGCTATATATCAATTATATTGGTTTACATCATGCTCAGATTCATCGTCTGAACGTGCACCTGAATAAACATTTTTCCACTGAAGAATCCGAATGAGCAAAAGGATTGTCTCCGATACCAACCACCATGGATAACCTTATCCGCAGTTTTACTAATTTCAGGCTCGTGTCTAACAATTACATCAGTAGTAATGATAGGAAAAAAACTTTGAGAAGTGGAGACAGAGCTACTTAGCTGAGATGTCACCGCCTAGATTGGCCTCAGGTGCAGCAGCAACAATTGTTACAGTGGGTATATATAGGTGCAACACATGTAAAATGACCAGCAAAAACAATTGTAGGGACAAGAGCTAAAGTAAATTCCAGTAGAGTAGGTGTTTTCGTGGGTGAAGCAACAAAGATGAAAGGATTATAGGGTGGAATATATAGTTAAATAAATCTAAATGAATGGAAAACCTATAGTAGATATTTTAAAATCAACAAATTAAGACCGAATGGCACAAGTGACATTTGGGACGACATTATATATCATATTCTGGTTTTGGAATTAGAATTTGTAGGTTTTACGTATACGAATGAGAAAAAAAAAAATTGTCCTAATTCGAAAACATTTTCTCGAACTCAATACAGAACTCCGAATGAATCGAAAAAGTTATAATCCAGATATACATATAAACTATTCCTCCACAACATATTTAATCCGTACCATCCTCATTATAATATTAATTCGAAAAGTCACAATTTTGAAATCTTCTGATTGAATTACAATAAAGTCCATACATGTTAAAAAAAATGTATTATTTGTTCGTTATCCATCGTTATAGCTAGAGTTAGAGTAAATTAAATGCTGCAACGGCGACCATGTGGATATAGCCAGATACATGCAAGTAGGGATGGCCGTTTGGATATTCAGATCGGGTTCTGATGCGGTCAAATTTTAACTAAGTTTCAAGTCTTATATTTGTAATTATAAATGTCTGCAAGTGCACAAATATGCGTTGTAATACTTAGGGGTCGAACTAGATAGATTTTGTTGTTTCGGTACGAAACAATCGGATACTTAAATCGAATCGGAACGGAAATATTTTGGAGTTGGTTTTTGTATCACTAAGGTTTAAGCTAACGGTGGAATAAACTAGGTTCTAATCAATCAAACGAGGCGCTAGGCATTCGGGAATCTTTAGGGATCACAGTAGATTATCAAAAGCAATTGACTAAGATTTTTAAGACGACTTCTTGTCGCTCATGGGTTCTTGAACTTGGAACACGGACACTATGCGTAGCCTACTTTCGTACAATCTACACACCGATAACTTTAGTACTCGACCAGTAGCTTTTGTCTCTGGCCGCGCAAAAGTTATGATTATACTCAAAAGTCGTTAACGCTCACAACCCCTCCACAAGTATACTTCCGAAATCTTGTGACGGTTTTGCTCGTCTACCCTAGGTCAAGCAAATAGATTCAATACTTTTATAGCTCTAAAATACCTAAGTTCAGTTGCTAAGACGGTTAATCAAGCAAAGCATTAACAGTAAGGATAGAACGAAGAACCCTAATCAAAGTCTCAATCAAATAACTTAATAATAAATTGATCCATGAGAGCCCCTCGAAATCCCTATGCCCAACGAGGGAACTACTCAATCATACTGTTGCAAAATATCATAAGAGTAATAAGGTATTGCAGAATTAAGAAGATAAAGGGTAAAGAACGAAGAACACGGGGGGAGACGGAGATCGAATGGTAATATCCTCGCGCCTCCTCTCTCTCCTTCGATGTCGCTTCTATTCTCTCCTCTCTCCTGCTCCTAAAAACGTCTGCCTCTTTTAGAATAACCTAAAATGAGCATATATAGCTTCTCTATTTGTCGGGTAGCGCTTATGGTTTTATTAATAAGTGACGAGATTAGCTTGGGTCTTAAAACGGGTCTCGGGATCGAAATAGAGGCTGGCCGCGGCGAGCAGGTGTCTGGCCGCGGGTGGAAGCTCTCCAGGAGTGGAGAAATGGCAGTTAGCCGTGGCTCCGTCTTCTCCAGGCGCGGTGGGCTTCTTCTTCGGGGCAGCTTCATTTGCCTTCAGTACTTCGGGTATATTTAAGGATCCAACCATTGGATTGTCTTCAATTCACTTGCATTTGAAAGCTGGTTGTATCTACTTTGTTGTGTCCAAATTTGGGGATGATCGGACGGTGAAAAGGTCTCCATTAGCTGCAAGACTTCTTGACGGTCCAAGTTTATCCAAAAACGTATTTTTGCTCCGAAATGGACTCTTTTGTTCTGAGTTACCTAAAATGTCTTTCAAAACTCTTAAACATGAAAATTACTTGAAAACCTTTGACAACGGAGTTAAAACACATGCAAAAGAGTATGGAAGTGATCCATAAAAATTGTCAAAAAGCGGTATTATCAGGTTCGGGTTGGGTATTTCGGGTATCGGGTATTTTGGGTTTAGGGATTTAGGTACCGATCGGGTATTTCAAAAATTCGGATCGGGTTGGGATCGAATCGGGTATTTTTTTGAAGATCCAAAAATTTTCGGATATGGTCAGATCCGGATCCGAAATTATCCAAAAGTATCCACAATACCCGAAAATACCCGACACACCCAAAAAACCCAAAAATCCGAGAATAAAAAACAAAACCATTGCAATCAATTTCAAGCCACGATCAAAAAAACCACTGCAATCACGTTCACAAGTTTCATTCATGTTTATTACACAATCTGAAATAAAGCCATAAATTACATAAAACTAAAATGAAGCCATATCTTCACGATGTTGAATCTTCCATAATGTTGAAAGTAAATATTTTTGTTTCCTTCAGAAAAAAGTATGATGATTGAACACACACGATACGATGATTGAACACACACGACACGAGTATCCTCCAATGGAAATCCCGATGACTCCTAATGTAAAAATATTCAAAATTTGGGAAACATGAATAAGTAAGAGAATTTATCAAATGAAAATCTAAAGTTTAATAGAGATAGTTAACCCAAGTAAAGATAACTGAGAGACATAACACTATCAAACACTGAAATCACAAAACATGTACATAAAGCCAAACTTTCAAGTTTTTGTCTAAAATCACACACCTTTAAAAGAATGAGCAGAAACATCAACAATCGACGAGATTGTAAACCGAAAGAAGAAGAACAAATTTTATGGTTTTTTTAGAGATTACAGACAGACAAATCGACGAAGAACACAAAAGAATTGACAAGAAGAAGATCAATCGAAGAGAACACAAATGAATCGACATGACCGTAACAACAAAGGCAAAATCAAAATAATAAGAAGAACATGAAACTGCAGAAGTTTCTGTCACAAGAATCACAAGACGTGTCACAGGAGTCTAAAAATTAAAGGACTCTCATTGTGGAGAGAAAAGTTGGCGTGGAGTCATGTAGCTGAGATTGACAAGTTAGTTCAAGATGGAGTCAAAGTCTACAATCAACATATCAAAGGAAAAAGGTAAAAAGAAGACATACAAGAAGAAAAGGAAAAAGACTTAACAAAAAAGGAAATTAGGCTTTTTTCTAATTTGTGTAGAATTACGAAAAGGTTTGTGTTTTAGTCTATATAAATATAGGACTAGTGAAGTCTTAGAAAGTTATGCAGAAAAAGTTCAACGTTTCTAAGGCTCAAAGGTGTTTTAGGGTTTCTTGTAAGGAAATCAAGAGAGACGCTTTCAATACTTGTATGGTTTGAGAAGCTTGTGAGAGATTAGATTTTCTAGGAGATACTTGTAAGTTCTCTGGTTTGGTAGACTTGTAAGTTACCATCAAAAGATAATCTAATGAATCGGTTTTGAGAAATCCATGTGCCAATATCTGCTGCATCATTCTGTGTGAGTATCTGTTGAAACATATGTCTCTATAGCTCTTGTTTTTTCAATTGGTATTAGAGAGGGACACCTAGTCGAGCAGTTTTTTCTCGAACACAGGTCTGATCCTGCAGAAAAGATGGCGAGCTATACGACACTTATGGTCGTGAATCCTACTGTTCTGAACAAGACTACTTATGGCTGGTGGAAATCAAAGATGACAGCAACAATCAAGAGTATTGATGAAGATGTGTGGACTGCTGTTGAAGATGGTTGGGAACCACCAACTAAGAAAGACAAAGAGGGGAAAGTTGTCCCAAAACCTAAAGCAGAATGGACTAAGGACGAGAAGATTCTGGCTAAGTGGAATTCCACAGCTCTTAGTGAAATTTTCATATATGTGGAAGTAAAACAGTTCATATCCAACACAAAATCAGTTAAATCAGAAAAAAGCAACAGAAAGTCTGATTTTCAGTGTTGTAAATGCAAAGGATATGGACATCTAAATACAGAATGTCCAACGGCTAAGAGAAAGAAGTTCAAGTGTTTCAAGTGCAAAGGCTTTGGTCATACTCAGATGGAATGTCCAAGTGATCAGAGGGCTAGAGAAGAACGCTCACTAATAGGGCTGGAGGAAAGTGAATATGAGGATGAAAAAGATTTGACCAATTTTGTGGCCTTCATTAGTGAAGCTGATGAGTTTGAAGAAGAAGCTAGTCCCTCCAATCATGAGTCATCAGAGAAAAATGAGGGAATACAGCCTAATCCTAAGGAAGAAAGTGAAGAATCTGATTATGAGTCAACAGATGACGAGTATGATGCTGGGTTAAATCCTGTGTACAAAGAGATCTATGACACACTGGTTAGAATCACAAAGGAAAATGTGGTTTTAATCAAAGAAAAATAATGTCTCAAGGGCACGATTGAAAGATTGGAGGCTGAACTAAACAAAGAAAAGAGTAATTCGCTGCAATTACAGTTGGATTTGGATGAAAAGCTCAAATAGGTCAGAATGTTGAATTCTGGTACAAAACAGCTTGACAAGATTCTGACTATGGGAAGAACAGAAAAAACCTACAAGGGTTTGGGATATCAGGGATCAAACTATCAAGATAAAAATGTGTTTGTGAGTGGTGGAAAGTTTCAGGATGAAGAAAAATCTTATGAAAAAGAGATCTTCAGACTAAAACGTGTCAACATCTAAAAAAACTGGGCTGCTTCTATTGTGGAAAGTATGGACATATCAAAGCTCACTGCTACAGGTTTCTTAACAAAATAGACAGTCTTTGGAGACAGAGAAAATTTACTTGGAATGGATGGAAGAATCAAGTTTGGAGAAGAAAAAAAGATCTTTATGGTAGAGCTTATCCTCAAGGACAAGAAAAGATGCTTCGATGTAATGCAGTCTCCATAGTCAACAGAACTTGCAACATTTTTAAGGATAAATCAGAAGAGCAAAAAGTAGCACAAATTGGAGTTCAACTTGAAGAAACACAAAAGCTTAAAGATAATTAATAAAGGCACTGACCAATTGGATCATCTTCTGAACATTGGAAAAACTGATATGAATCGTCATGGGTGTGGATTTAAAGAGAAATTTTTGGAATCTGATTCAGTTTTAGCTTCTGATGAAAAAACTGAGATTGCAGCAGCATCTGCTACAGAGCCAGAAACCAGAACTGATACACATACTGCAACTTCTACAGACAATGCAACAAAAGATCCAGAATTGCAGAGTGAACGTCAGCAAACTTTTCAACCTATTAAACATAATTGTTTTAGATTCAGTCAAGAACTCAGCCATGAAGGTTTAATTAACATTCAATAAGATTTTGGTTAGAAAAGATGATGGTGCGATGGGCTATCAATTTAGATTTTCAGAGCGAATACGATCTTCCATTTAGCTTTTGGCTATGATGAGAACTCATTTTGTTGATGCTAAAGCTGTTGAGTTCACAAACAATCAAAAAGGAGGAGAATATGGAGCACTGGGAAGAAGAATGAAATTTCGGTTAGAGAAACTGTTAAGAAGGTGGTCATATCAAATAGATTGACAAGAGATTCGAGTGTACCTGAGAATTCCAAAGTATTGGCGTAGGAAATTGATGTCGGAGGATGTGTGGTTTAAACAAGAAATTGCATCAATTTTCACCATCGGGGAAGAATCAAAAGAAATTCATAGGGCATGATGGCTTCAAAAGTAAGTGGGAAAAAATTAATTGCAGAGATTGCAAAGATTCTGGTGAGATGATGATGGTATAATCGAGATAGCAAAAGGGAA
The DNA here is from genome assembly GCA_002933915.1 of Eutrema heterophyllum. Lineage (NCBI taxonomy): Eukaryota > Viridiplantae > Streptophyta > Magnoliopsida > Brassicales > Brassicaceae > Eutrema > Eutrema heterophyllum. The sequence continues at coordinate 100,093 of PKMM01021303.1, forward strand.
GACGGTCATCACGGGATGTGGAAGCCTACAGCATCTGATCGGGAAGCAAGTCAATTGAAAGAGATTGATGGAGAATCGAGTCATCGGAAGGTGCAGAAGATCTCGCCGGAATATGCAGATGAAACATGTGTTGCTAATGTCGAAGAAAAAATACATCAAAAACAAAAAAAGGAGCATGAGGAAGAAGACGCAAGAGAAGAAAAAGATATTGGGCCAATGTGGAGCTTTATGGGCCTGATTGTCAACGTATGGTCCATTGAGCAATTGGGCCTATTAATTGAAGTATATAATTCCTTTATGGACTTTGAAGAAACGTGAGAATAAGTAAAATCAACGAAATTTTTCGAAGAGTTAATTGATACAGCTTCAATAAAGAGGAAGGGATAATTAAAATGCAAAAGAAGGAAGCTCTTCTGGTACATCTTGTTTTTAACTTGAGTGTGCTGTCAAGAAGGGGGAGATCTAGTGGCAGATGAATATATGTGATTTGGTCGTTGTTTCTGGGGGAGTAGACAAAGATATGAAATTTAATAATTAAGGCGATTCAGAGATTTTGGGGAAGTAGAGAATTGATATTCTCATCTTTGGTGGTTGATGTTGCTTGGTGTTTATGTGTATGTTTTCATACTGATGTTTGAGGAGACACACTCAGTTAAAAAGGGGGAGATTGAAACTGCAGAAGTTTATGTCACATGAATCACATGACGTGTCACATGAGTCTAAAAGTTAAAGGAATCTCATTGTGGAGAGGAAAGTTGGCGTGGAGTCGTATAGCTGAGATAGACAAGTTAGTTCAAGATGGAGTCAAAGTCTACAATCAACATATCAAATGAAAAAGGAAAAAAGAAACATACAATAAGAAAAGGAAAAAGACTTAACAAAAAAGGAAATTAGGCTTTTTTCTAATTTGTGTAGAATTAAGAAAAGGTTTGTGTTTTAGTCTCTATAAATATAGGACTAGTGAAGTCTTAGAAAGTTATGCAGAAAGAGTTCAACGTTCTAAGGCTCAAAGGTGTTTTAGGGTTTTTTGTAAGGAAATCAAGAGAGAAGCTTTCAATACTTGTATGGTTTGAGAAGTTTGTGAGAGATTATATTTTCTATGAGATACTTGTAAGTTCTCTGGTTTGGTAGACTTGTAAGTTACATCAAAAGATAATCTAATGAATCGGTTTTGAGAAATCCTTGTGCCAATATCTGCTGCATCATTATGTGCGAGTATATGTTGAAACATATATCTCTATAGCTCTTGTTTTTTCAATACACATACCTTTGATTGATTCCTTGATGTCTCTGAGAGAGGAGACGATGAACGATTTGGGTTTAAGGCTTTCAGATTTTCGATTTGGGTTCTTAAGAGATTTATGTCGATACTGGAGAAAAAATCAGAAGAGCAAGTGGCGTATCTCGTAAATGGGTAAAGGGGTTTAAGTGTTTAACAAAAGTATTCAGATATTTCGGTTTTTAGTTCGGATCTCGGTTTGGATCGGGTAATACTCGAGATCCGAAAATTTTAAATTATCAGATCCGATTGGGTATTTATATAGTTTCGTTTCGGGTATTTTTTTGTCGGTACCATATCGGGTTTTCGGATCAGAATTTTTTGCCCAGCCCTACATGCAAGTATGCAATAAATTTAAATATTGTATGATATAAAAAAGCTGAGAGACGTGTACTATGAGTGGGCCAATTTTTTTATAATAATATATTTTCAAATTATTTTTTAAGAAATAAAAGTCAACCGTAAAAGGTCGCGTTGCAGCTAGCACCCACGCGATAACTTCGACTCCACATTTTGAGTAAATGTTGTCTTTTTTAATAGTATACTAGGTGATAAAAAAGTTAACTTTAATTTTATTTATTAAAATATATAAATATTTTGTTTATAAATATAATTATAAAAACATTTTATCAAATTTTATTATTTATAATATTATTTTTTTGGTTTAACTATACAACTCAATAAAAAAAACTATATTAAACCGAATTTTTATTTTTTTTAAGTTAAGTGAGGTTTTTTATTCTTATATTTTGGGTCTTTTTATAATAGGTTTAAGAATCACCATACATCTTTATTTCTGAGGTGAAACTTTTTAGTCACACATATTTTTTCACCATTTAAGTAATTAATGTTCGTTTTAAAAAAATTGAATTATAATATTTATGAAAAATATAGCTTTTTTATTATATGGATGATGTGGTGATTTAGTTTTTTTTCTTCAAATATGAGAGAAATAATATAATATTAAATAAATAATTCATATGATTTACTAAATTTTCAATAAATATTTTGGTAACAAATGGAAGATATAAGATATTTTTATAAATTAAATGTTGAATATTAAATAATAAATTGATAAAAACTACAATATTTTCTAACCAAATTAATGTGAATGATATAAGTTATAAATAGTCTAGCTATTTATGTCTATTTTTAGATTAGTCTTAAAAGCTCTCTTATGATGACACATCAGCATGACAATGTTGTAAATCACATGTCAAGGTAAGGTTAATTTTTAACAGTCCTTCTCAATTAATATATATAAGAGATTTTTAGATTAGTTTTAGAAACTCTCTTATAATGACACATCAGCATGGCAATGTTGTAAATCACATATCAATGTAAGGTTAATTTTTAACAGTCGTTCTCAATTAATATATAATGGATTAATTTGAAGATAAATTTTTTTTTATAGAAATTAGCTTTTTATATAGTTCATTGCATGTCAAGTTACCATTCTACATCTCTAGTGACCATATCCCACACTTCTACATAAATAAAGCATCAACGGTGGAATCACCCTATTGTTCTTCTATGTTCAACTTGGAATAGTCTTATATATTTCGTGAATGATTTAACAGTACACTACCCTAGTCGCAGGCTCGCAGCTAAAATTAACATAATTGGTTCAGATTGCTTTAAAAAAATCGAACAATTTTTAAATAAAAATTACTATTTGTACCCACTTAATCTTATTTATAAAATTTCATGTTGACCCAAAAAAAAAAAAAAAATTTTGGTGTGTTCCACGTAATCACAATATGCAGTCAGATTGTAAATCTCGACATAACTTTAATTTTCCCGTCTAAAGAATTCGAGCAAAGTCTGTGAACTTGAGAAGAAAATTTTCATAAATTCATCGCTCCACTTCCTATTAGATACCTAATTTCTTATAAGATATTTACATGCTCTTAAGTGTGCATTAGTTATTAAAAACAGTTGAAATAATTAATCAAGAATATTTGTATATAAACATGCCTGCTGTTTTTTAAGGTTGTATGTTTAGACTAATTCGTAATTTATCATCACCAGGTTTGAATCTTCAATTATTTCAAATTGCATTGCATTATTAATATAAATGTAATAAAATTGGAATATTGTCTCAACCAACATACAAAAAAAAACATTTATATCATATAACTTCGTTGCTTCCATAAATGGAACGTTGTATCGTTCAAGTAGCTAAGCTCAAGAATCATTTAGATTTGAGACCATACCAGGAAACCCTAAAGTGAAGATAGATAAATATTTACGCGTAAAGCATATTATAAATAAGAAAGAGTTAGTTACTACAGCTTGTAATATTCTGATAAAAAAACGTGGTGAAATGGGTGGTCTAAGTATTTATTATTGAGGATGTGTCTCTCATGTCATGTGACAATAATTTTGGAACTTTTATGATTGTACAGTAAGATGAGCCCTACACATCACTTTCTTCAGTCAAAGAAAGAGCATCTCTATCTTACTTGTTTCCAGCTCTTTTCCATTACATTTTTACCATAGCTTTTTTTGTTGTTGTTTTACCGCATTTAAAGATGCTTTAAATTATTAACTGTATAAATAAGTTTTTACTATTCATAACAATTATAGAAGGAGTAACATGTATACTTTGAAAAGTGGTTTTATGCTGGGAAAAAACTGAAATTTCTTTTGGGCCAAACCGAAACTATACATTTTTAAATCGTGTAAGATAAAGTTGGATCTTGAATTTCGTTTGTAATTATTCAACATTCTTATTTAATTATTTAAAATGTCAAAAAAACTTGGTCCCACCTCCCGAATTCCAAAGAAAACAAAGACAAATCTAACTTTATACCTTTGTGTGATGGAAAGTTTGCATTAACGTGTAGTGATTTTCATGGAGTAATCAATAAATATAACTATTACCTCAATCCTCAAATAATGAGCTGTTCTTGTGAATTTGTGTAAAAAATATCACTTTTAATTTAAATAACATGACGAAATATGAATAGAAGAAAAAAATATATATAAAACACGTGCGTCTCATGTGAACACATTAATTTTAAATATTTCCGACGTTTCCAAATACAAAACAAAAACAATTAAAAATGACCCAAGAAATAACTGTAAAAAAAATTGCAAAACGGGAAAAAATGCAAATAAACGCAAAGCTAAAAAAAAAACAAAAAAACAATCCAAATATAAATATAGTCCTTATGTTCATTTCTCCTTCCGCCAACAACATAAAATACAAACAACAAAAAATGGAGTTAATATCGACGGTGGCTAGCTGGTTCACTCCGACAACTCTTTTCCTCCTCCTCAATCTTATGATCGGCACAATCGTTATCACTTCTCGTTTCGGGTCGGGTTCAAGAAAACACCACCCGCATCACGATGGGTTTGGATCGGGTCATGCTCCGGCTCCGTTAGCCAGAGCTCCGTCGATTATCGACCGAGTCAAGTCCATCAATTTCCATCTCTACAAATTTCCTCATCCAGAAACAGAGCTTTTCTCTATGACGACCCACCACGAGGTTATCGGGTCGGATCTTCACGTGTATCCGGACCCGAATCCAGCACCGCTACAACGCGCTCCTTCTCTCTTGGATCGGGTCAAATCCATCAACATGTCGTACTTCAAGTTCCCGCACGACATAACCGGGTCGGATCTTCACTCTCACTCTCACCCGGATAGTCCAAACCCGAATCCAGCTCCGTTACAACGCGCTCCTTCTCTTCTGGATCGGGTCAAATCCATCAACATGTCATATTTCAAATTTCAGCCGGAGGAGAGTGATTATGCTAATCACACGGAATCGACCCGGTTCGAAAATATTCCGACCCGTATGGGTCGGGTTGATCCGATTGATATCTCAAAATTCAGGATACCGGAGGAAGACCAAGCGACTGGACCCAGATTCGATAATCCAATTAACCCGCCCAGTCTAACTCGGGCTCCGTCTATCTTAGAACGGGTCAAATCCATCAAGCTATCCTCATTCTACAGATCCGACCCGGATATCCACTCCGATCAAAATCCGGATCCGAATTCGGTTATCCACGAAGACCACAAGCACGTCAGGAGCAAATCGGAATCGAAGAAACCGGTGAAGAAGAAGAAGAAAGCTACGGGGAAGATGACGAAATCAGCGAGCGAGAAATCGGGTTTTGGTTACATCGGAAGCCAGGAGGCGGCGGAGACGGTGGAATCCATCGAACGGAGGAGACCAGATACGACGAGAGTCGAGAGATCGACGTCGATCGGCGACGGCGAAGATTGCGTCGACGCGAAAGCTTCAGATTTCATTAACAAATTCAAACAGCAGCTGAAGCTACAGAGACTCGATTCGATTCTGAGGTACAAGGAGATGCTCAAGGCCAAATGAACCAGAATTACTTAATTACCCTTCGGTGGAGATTGTATATTACCAAATGCTAAATCTCCTCGTCTCCGCCGTTTTCACAGAGGAGATACAGGACTGGACAATATCTGATTTCCGATAATGCCCCTGAATGTTGAGGATATTTAAGTAATTTACTATTAGTTATGTGGATTTATTGTTTTAGTCATATAACGGCTGACAAAAAAAAAAGGGAAGAACGTAGTTTGCTTAGCGAAGTGTGGCGTTATTTATGGATCTGGACGTTGTTTTGCGTCCTAATTCTATTGTTCATCCACTACAGTTTTCGAGATGTTTAGTACGTTTCCCTTCTTCTTTTTTTTAGTCTATAAATTCGGTTTTAACATGTACCATTAGCAAGGGACAAATCTCTTCTAGAAATAGAAGTCGGCGAGTACAAAATACTCTCGAATGCAACAATCCCAAAATGTGAAAACAATATTTTCTTTGACTCTCGATCATGGCATTAGTCTAAAACCGTTCTACGAATATCCTTGTATTTCGCCGAAACACTTAATAAAACGAGATTCGGATCCTCATTTTGTTAATTATTTAATTTAGTTGAGAATCACATTAAACCAAACAGAAGATACAACTTTAAAAACATTAGAAATTACTAAGAAAGGGTAATAATCTAGTTCTATGAGTTTGCACTATTTAACCCAAACCAGAGGAACAAAAACTAAATGACGAAAGAATTTAAACTGAAATCTCAGAGCAACCAATTCAACGACCTTCTAAAAAAAGCGATAAACACCATAAATGTGCCACAAACAAAGAGCTCGAAATAAACCCAAAGGAGCACCACCATATAATCGGGAGCACGAAACTAGAGGAGTACGTTTCCTAGATTCTACTTTTCTTCTTCTCCTTTTTAACAAAAAATTCTTCTCTTTTTTTAACAAAAAATATATTTTTTTTGTTTGTCGGGTTGGTTTATTCTATAGAGGCATATAAAAAGGAAATTATATAAATTAAACTGAACTTTGAATGTTTCAAAGCTGGTGTTAACCAATTATGATTAAAACTTAATTCTATACCAAAATTGTTTTCGTGCCATCTCTGGATAAGTGCCATGATATTTTCGGGGTCTTAAACAAAAACATCTTCGTAATTTCTCCAGCATGCGAATATTCTGTTAAAGCTTAATTTGTAACACATTTTTAAGATTATACGTGATCTGTTAACACACAAACAAAAAGATTATATAAGTGACCGATATTATTGTTCATTCGTTGTCATATTTATGCCATTATACATGTGTTGGTAATGCATTTTGTACATAACCTTGTTTGAAATTCTTTTTTTTCTTTTTATTGTTTCGTTAGTGTCCGGATTACTAATGAAAGTAGTTATATGCACAATGTCAACAAACAATATTTTTCAAGAAATATATAATATGAAACTGTTTTGATCATTAAGTGCCCCTTATAAAATGATGTTAGGGGAGTTATAATTACTTGCTATATTAAAAGAAGTTTTTTTTTGGGTCAATAACAAAATTACTTGCTATTTGCTATAAGCAAAACATATCAATATCACTCTTCGCCGCACAATGCCAAATAAAATATCTAAGGTCGAGCTTAAGAACATTAAATGATTCATTTAATACACACATGTATGTTTAATTACCGTACGTAATTCACTGAATATGCATGATTGAAACCGAACAGATCAATTGTACTGTTTACTTAAAACTTTGTATAAAGCAATAACTATTAAACAACGTTTAAGTGGAACTAAAAACCAAAAACAAAACATGAGTAGAAATGCCTAGTCACGACTCACAATATAGCATATTAACGGTGTGGAAACAACGCGAAAAATAGTTAAAAAATTGGTCATCAACCAATCTTAAATATCTTTTAGTATCTGATTTTTTCAGAAATCTGAGGACTATATTAATAATGTACATTTTTATTTTTCTTTGTTATACGTTCTTACATTTTCATTGACTATGGGATAGACTTGAAATTGGTTCAACAAGTCAAAACTTGTAAGATAAGGCCTCGCAATAATTAGGGTTTAGAAATCAAGTGATCCGAATCAAAACCCACCCGACCATTCTTGGACACGAAATTAGGACCTAGAATTTTTTTATGTTTTACTCGTGGCTCGAAAAAGACTTTTTTTTGTCATTTCCTGATTAAATTAATCTGCACCTTAATCATCACATCATCCCTATCTCTTTAGTTTACTTTTTTTTTTGTTTTGTTAACAAAACAGTTTTAAACTTCAATTCAATTTCGTTTCCNTATATTTCCTCTCTAACTGAATACGTAAATCTTTTCTTCATTTTATTTTACAGAAATGTGCTGAATTCAAAAACAGTTTTTCTCTATTAAAACAGAGCTCTCTTAAGAAAATTACAAATATTTTAACAACAAAAAAAGATTCAAGTATTGCTATTAAAATAGGCTCCATTTATCTTCTTTCGTTTTTATTGCTATTATCAGTGTTAAACGTTTATCCATCGTTATTTTCCTAAACTAATTTCAACTTCAATGAAAAAAAAGGAAAACATACTTTGACAAAAAAAAAACAAAAAAAGGAAAACATTTTCTAAACGTGACTAGTAAACTATTTAATTGCTATGGGCATCAACGTCTGGGTGGTGTAGTCGGTTATCACGCTAGTCTCACACACTAGAGGTCCCCGGTTCGAACCCGGGCTCAGACATTACTTTTTTTTTTTCTTTTTGTTTGCTCCCCCAATCATAATTAGATGATGATATTAACTTATGAGGCGAAAATAGAAGGCCCAATTATAACACTAAGAGCTAGAGACAGCCAGGCCATAGCCCATTTCATTCACCTTCGCGTCCACCACTCTCTAATGTGGCACATAACAAGTTAACAACGTAAAACTGGAAGTAGTATATTATAGAAAGAATTATTAGTTTTTTTTTTTTTTTTTTTTTTTTTGCTAAAAGGTTAATTTGAATATACGGGAAAGAGATACAAAGCACATGTGTCATACAGTGCTTGTTTCAATGCAACTACTACAAACAAGTAAAAAACCTACTTATTAATTTTACAAAAAAGAAACGATTAAGGAGAAGAGGAAGTGTGGGCAGAATTGAGATTAGTCGATTGAAGCAAAAGAAGAGAAATCTGAGATCGTTGAGTAATGCGAAACCAAGCAGTAAGAGAGGTGTCTCCCTGATTTCTAGCAGTTTGAGGAGATAGCGCTGCTTCTCGATCCAATTCGAGTAGATTTGCTATAGTGATTTGATCAATGTCTCCAAGAAGTGATGTGTAAGGACGTGATTCATTGCGGTGAAGTCTACCATTCCGTTCTTTCCATATGTAATAGATTGCAGCATGTAAGAACAATTTGCAGATAACAGATATCCTGCTATTCGAAGATGAGGAGTGTGACCAAATGAGGATGTCTTCAAAACTGGTAGGAGGAGTCAATTGAGCATTATTTGTCAAGAAATACTAGATTCCTCTTGAGTAGTCGCATTCAAAGAACAAGTGGCTTCTATTCTCAGCTGCAATACCACACAACAAGCAAGATGAGGGAACCTGGAGACCCCAAGATCTTAATCTATCTCTCGTTGGCAGCCTGTCCCAAATTGAAACCCAAACCATGAATGAAAATCTGGGAATGGCTCCATGGAACCAAACCGATTTTTTCCATGGCACCAATAGGTTCGATGGATGCAAGGCTTTCCATGTGAGCTTAGATGAAAACTTTTTATGTGAAGAACCCTCAGAAGTGGACCAAAGAAAAACATCAAGATTGTGAGTTAGAATCGGTATTGTAGATGGAAGACAAGCTTTGAGTAGAATAGTAATTTGATGCCTTTCTCTAGGGAGATTCCATCTATGATCAACAATCGCTTGAGTAACAGTAGCCATATACGAGATGCCTGAGACTCTTGGACCAGCCTCTCCTGTTAAGTCCAATAAGGGACCTAAAGAGGTCCAATTATCGTGCCAAAATAAAACCGAGTTCCCTGATTCAATCTGACAGCCTATAAAGGGTCTAGCTAGCGGTCTCAACTTTTATAATCTCCTCCAAATCCAACTACCAATACCCCTGAAGTCAGCCTCCCAGAATACTCTATTTCTAATCAAGTGAGATTTTACCCAAGAAACCCAAATCGAACCACTCTCAGCAAATAGAAGCCATATCAATTTCAAACCAAAAACTTTATTCCAGTCCACTAACCTTCTTAGACCCAAACCTCCAGCATCCTTCGGGGTACAAACTGTGCTCCAAGCCACTTTGGCAGTCCTGGCAGAATTTGGAGCCCCACTCCACAAGAACGCGTTGCAAATTTTTTCAAGCTCTTTAAGACAAGCGTTAGGAAGTGGAAAAACCGTAGACCAGAAGTTTATACAACTATTGATTACAGATTTAATCAGTTGTAGACGACCAGCAAAGGAGAGAAACCTAACCGTCCAAGAAGATATGCGTTTCTTGATCGTGTCTATTAAGGGCTGGTAATCGCATGGTCTCGGCTTAGTTGGCAAAAGCGGTAATCCCATGTATCTCATTGGAAGCGAACCCTGAGATAAGCCTAAAATGTCGGCCAAGTTTTGAGATCGAGGCAGATTGCTCCCATCAAGATATAGGCATGTCTTAAGCTTGTTGATTCCTAGTCCCGAAATCGAATGGAAGTCCTGCAAAATCTTAATAATTTCTTCAGCAGAGGCGTCAGAACCGTCAAAGAAAAGCAAAACGTCGTCTGCAAAACTGAGATGAGTGATTAGGGGATTAGAGCAAAGGGGATGAAGATGAAATCTACTCTCTCTGGCTGCAAGATCCAGATTTTTTGAGAGGATATCCATAGCGATGACAAATAGATAAGAGGAGATGGGGTCACCCTGCCTCAACCCTCTTCTTCCTGGGAAATAACCTGCCAATTCTCCATTCACAGCGACGAAATATGAAGGTGTTGAGATACATACCCGAATCCAATTGATGAAAACCTCTGGTAGTTTGAAAGCGCTCAGAATGTTCATGATAAATGATCAATTGAGATTATCAAAAGCTTTGGTAAGATCCATCTTTAGGCAACCTCTGGTTGTTGGCCCTACCTTATTGAAATCAGCAACAAGCTCTGAAGCTAATAGAACATTTTCACATAGCAACCAACCTTTGATGAAACCAATCTGGTTTCTTTGAACAGCCTGAGGAAGGATCAGCTTTAGACGAGAGGCCAAGATCCGAGAGATTACTTTGTAAATTGTATTGCAGCATGAGACAGGTCTGAAATCAGTCAATTTATCAGCGCCTAAATCCTTGGGGATCAGAGAAATGATCGTTGCATTAATCAGCTTCAAAAGACAGCCTGAAGTAAAGAATTCTTTAACAGCATTGGTACAATCTGGTCCAACTATATTCCAGGGGGATGTGAAGAACTCAGCAGGAAAACCATCTGGCCCATGAGCTTTTGATTTTGGAAGGGCAAAGAAAGTATTTCTTATCTCCTCGTCAGAAGGCAATCTCGAAAGAATAACAGAAAGATCCTCAGAACATCTAAATGGGTGGACTAAGCGAATTTCTTCCACTGAACCAGACGAGATGGAAAAATCTGCAGTTCCCAGCAACCTTTCATAGTAACGCAGCACCATATCCTTCAAGAGAATAGGATATGATTCTCAGATTATTCTCATCTCTCAGGTAGACTATTGTGTTTCTGGCTTTGTGAGCAAGAACATATTTGTGATAGAAGCTTGTATTTGAATCACCAAGCCTACACCAACGAATCCGTGACCTTTGTTGAAAGAAGGACTCCTCCGCAGAAGCCAAAAACGACCACTCAATCCTAGCAGCTTGCTCATCAATAAACAGATTTTGAGAAGGTGTTGTAAGAAGTTCCTTCTGAATCTCTTCAAGCTTCTGAAAAGCCTCTTTTGTTCTAGATTGAATGTTACCAAAGCTAGACCTATTCAGAGCTCGGCATCCTCCCTTCGCTTCTCGAAGTTTCTGGCAAACCACAAACATTGTTGTACCTTCGAAAACAGAGCCACTCCAAACATCTAACACACTAGAAGAGTAGTTAGGATGGGTGGATAGGAAGTTGTTGAATTTGAAAGGGTTTTTTTTTTTTACCACAGAACCTGTTAGGGAGATGATACAAGGAGCATGATCGGAATCACCTGGTGGGTCAAAAATTGCTACTGAGTTGGGAAAGCTAGCCAGCCACTTGTCATTGATAAGAGCACGATCCAGCTTCCTGGATATTGGATTCTCCGCTCTCCTGTTAGACCAAGTGTGGAGAGCGCCTCTAGTGTTGAGGTCAAATTAGCCACTTGCTTCAATACAATCTCTGAACTCTATTAGTTGATTCCGCTCATATTCTTAATTAATTATTTCAATTTTATGTGATTTCATGATATACATACCGTATCATATTTTTTTGAATAGAAACAAGCTGGTTTAGTCATGTTTTGTTAAGTTTAATGTATTTTTCAATTCAAAACTAATTGACAATAAATTGATTGATTTATGTGTTATATATTATTTTAAGTTTCATATTATTTTAAATATGGAATTTCTAACCTGTTTTCTTGAAATAAAAGCTTTTATTGTTCTATCTCGAACTAAATATAACTATTGGAACAGCAATATATTCATATCATGCAATATACTCGTATCATATCAATTGGATTACAGACTATGATATCATATAAAGATTCATAAATTTCCAACTTATTATCAATTAACTATAAGTTATAAGTGAACTAGTTTATGTCTCATTTTACTTCAGTTGTAAGATTTATATCATATTCGAACATATCAAAATATAATGTTGAAGACTTTTCTTCAAAATTATATTTTAGACTCAGTTTTTGTTAATGAAAAAATATTAAACTTAAACTAATTTAGCGAAACTAAAATTTGATCTGGTTGGATCAAATTGGGTTACTGCGTTCGTTTGGCACCGGAACAAACCAAAACCGGTTGAAATAATGAATCGTTGTCGCTTGATATCAAACAGTGAAAAAGGATAGCTTAGGGACAAAATGTACCGGAACAAACCAAAACCGGTTGAAAGTATAAGGTACGAAAATGTCCGGTCCACACATTGAAAAGCTGATAAGATATTCCTAGATTCGATCGGACGTTCATAGGCCGATTACGTACAGTACAACCCTCCCACTTGACTTATACCAAAGTAAAGTTTACTTCCAAAAAGATAATACGTCACCGTATCAAAGCTATTCACTCTCACGAACTTTAATCTCTCTTTTTTTTTTTTTTTCGGTAAAAAAAAAGTGAGGTTAAATATTTAATCTTGTCCCTTTTAAAAAACATAACGGATTCTTTTTTATTTGGTTTAAATGTTAAGTTTTATACAATTTTATGATTTGTGACAACGGTTACAAAGACAACTAAAAAACAAAAATATTGAAAACTACAAATAATGACAAAGATACAAAGAAACAAACAAATAAATCGAACAAGCTAGGCACACACCTTAACATACCCAGAAGAAACATCGATTCCGAACACCTAAGCTCGGACATTTGCGTTGTTGCCGTAGTTTTTTGGAACTCGAGTCCTCATCGTCGTTGCCACGAACAACCCCCACATGAGACTAGCCCTCAAACCTCGCACATAGCAGTACCTACAACTTCTCCGAGGAAAAACACAAAACGGAACCGCTTCAACGGACCACTCCACAACAGACTATCAATCACTATCAATCAAGCATATGTTGAAGTTTTACGACAAAACCAAAAGTATTTTTCAATGAAAATTAGAATTTTTTTTTTTTTGTCAACAGCCTAAGTACCTATATCGGTTCAATAAACCAAACCGGGGGTACCGAGTTTACATAAATGAAATATGATGGGTAGACACGAGCACCTCGTGCTAGCTTGTCTGCCACTGTGTTGTTTGCGCGTGGGATGTGTGAGATAGAGAAAAAATAAACTCCTCCTTACTCTTCACGAACTCCTCCATGTGTAATGTAAAGGCCGGCCACTCCTCGGGTGTAGACACCATCTTCACCAACTCGGAGCAGTCTGTTGCAAAAGCTATCGCCGTCATCTGATTTGCAATCATGCAGTGCATTGCCCAAATGAGTGTTTCAAATTCTGCGTGTTGGGTGGAGATACTTCTTCGCAAATTTCTTGCTCCCATTATGACTCCTTCGACCCCCTCCTGAAAACAGTGCCATCATAATCCAGAAAAGTTGTCAGTTTCCTTCCAAGAGCCATCAATATAGCATCTCCATCCATCATATCCAACGTATTGAACCATCACCGGAGTAGGGCCAATTTGTAGAAAAATCATGTATGGATCGCTAAGTTGTGCCGATTCCCAAGTTGTTGCCTCAGTTTCCACAATCATCAATATTTCTTGTGGATTTCTATCCACATTTGAGTAGACCTTATCATTCCTCGCTTTCCAAATATACCACACAATCCAAGGGAAAATTGTGTTCTTATGTTCTTTTGGAAGTCTCCAAAAGAGATGATCAAAATTAGAGAAGACCGAAGACATTGGGAGATTCCTGGGGCCGATGGTATCTGAGAGAGTGCCCATGTTTGTAACACCGGGGGACATTCAAAAAGATCGTGATTTATCGTTTCCTCTTCCGCTCCACACCGTGCACATCGGGTATCACAATTAATTCCTCTTGCGCGTAAATTTGCTAAAACCGAGAGACATCCCGAAATAGCTTTGCCAAATGAAATGTCGCAATTTCGGTGAGCATTTTAATTTCCATGTATATGCCTGTAATTTCTTCACGTCCGGGCCGTAGAAATAATTCAAGCCGTTGTCTGGTTCTTGGTGTTCGATCTGGTATCCCGACCGACCGTATATTTTCCTGTTTTTATATAGTGCCAACCAAGAATATCTGGTCTATAAATACTGCTTATAGGCATACTTCGAATAATTTTCGCATCGGCCGGATGAAAATTAGAATTATAAAATTATTTATCATTGTCTTTTACGATAAGATCTTAGTTTTAAAGTCAAACATTTATAGTATTTTAGTCTCTAGACCATATATCAGTGATTGATTGGTTGTACACAAAACAACAACTGTGATTGACAGCATATGTCGCAATTTAACGATAACACCAAAACTATTTTTTTTAATCAAAATTAGAACTATACAGTTATTTTTCACAATCAAAATTGGATTTTTCATTGTTTTTTTACGATAAGATCTTAGTTTGTGAGAAAGTTTATCGTACCAAATCAATCACGTCCGTCAAAAGAGAAAAAAAAAAAAAAAAAAAAAAAAAAAAAAAAAAAAAAAAAAAAGGAGAGATCGAAAGATATGAATAATGGCAGAGAATCAGAGCGAAATATTTTGGTTCCCGGAAGAAATTTCCAAGATCTTGGACCCACCTTCAAGATTCCCTTATAATGTTTTTCAAAATCTTACCTGTTTTTTCTCTAAGAGACTTTGATTTGGTCGAAGATCGAGTTGATTTTGTGGTAGGATCCTGCCAATGTCTAATTAATGTCACATTCTCTTCCGACACATTTCACAGTCGTATAAAGCATGCCCAACGTGTCTCGTTTTGTTCGTATCCATGACTGTTTAATTGTATTTGTATATATAAGTCTTTTGTTATGCCTTATGTGTCATGTGTGTGTTTTCGTGTATGTACGGGATATAGATTAGACACACCATGTTAGATATATATAGTCGTAAGTGTTGTTTACTCGTTGACTGAAATATGGAACCATGTATACTTTCCGTGAGAATTAGCGTTAAAATCAATAAAGGTCTACTCCGATATTTGTTTCTTGTTAATCGAGGAGGTTGATTTTTACTGGATGTAATGATTTTAGAATCAACGGTTTAGCCCAATGAAAAGTTAAAACTTAAAACCATAATCTTTCCAAGGCTTTGAATCAGACATACCCCATTGGTTTCAAAATAATTAATTTCTTAGAGAAATTTTTTTGTCTATGATATTTTTAACTTTCAATGCATTTTATGTTTTATGACTGACTATTTGTATTACGCATTGTTTTATTATTGGTTAAATTGTGTTTAGGTAGATAATAAATATTTTTTTAGACATTAAATAATGTTCCTATTTAAAAAAAAAAATCTTAATATGTGTCAAAATAAAAGTTTGAAAAATATTTTATTAATTTTATAAAGAATTAGACACGAAAAAATTCTTTTTTTAAGAGTTTGTGGACTGACCACAAAAACCATAGTTATTAAGCGGTGCATATTAGAGTTATGTTTTCAAGATTATAGGTTTTTGCTGGTTAGCCCGAATAATATTTTAATTCATTGCAAAACGAGTTAAATAGATAGGTTAGACATATTAAAAAAATCATTAGTTATAATTATTAGTTAGATATATTATAAAATTCAAATAAATTTATTTTTTCTTAAATTTTAAAACAATCTAAAGAAAATATTATCATGCGCTATATAAATAGCGCGGATTGAATCCTAGTTTAGAGTTATAAAAGAGTACCGTTTTTAATCCATTACTACGTTTCCAATAAAGATATTGCCACAATTATTATCCATGCCAACCAGTTTTACTATTGGAAAATTCCATAGTAATAAACCAACTAAATTTTCTTATTACCATTTTAATACATCAATTTTTTGCGTAATAAACTAACTATTTTTTGTTTTTATTTTAATTTTTTGTGTATTGATCTTGGTATTCAAAAATTGATGTATTAAAATGATAATAGAAATTTAGTTAATGTATTATTATTAGTATCTTAACTAATTTTGTATTTTTTAACACCACTAATGTTTTATTCTTAAAAGTGGAAAACTTTAGCTTTAACCTTTAAGCTTGTCGTATCATCAGAATCGATTTTTTTTTGTCATAAAAAGGTAATTGACGGGGGAAAAAATATTTTTAATCTTCAAATACAGTATGTTTTGGATTCATATCCGACAAATATAAAACTATCATATTTTAGTTTGGTCTATAGTATATATAGTCAATTTAAAAAAATTATTTGATAAATTATGATTTTGACTTGTGACCAGTTGATGAACAATTCGAATGAAAAAGAAAAATGATTAACTGATATTTAGATATTATTGGTAGTAAACTAAATTAATAATCAATCGATACGTTAAAAATACAGAGAAGAAACATGATTAACTGATAAGTTAAAAACAGAAAAAATGATTGTGTTCGTTTCGGTATCGATGTGATTGAAATCGGCAACTAAAATTCCTCTAGAATTTTCTTTTCCACCATAGTTGGACTGAAAAACGGAGAATTTAGCGATCAAATAATTCAAAAGAATCCGGCGATGTTGATGTCGCTAAAAAAAGACACGATATCTTTCTTCTCTACTCTTTTTTCTCCATTGATGGAGATTTCCTTCCTATTTTCCTTCTTTTTTTCCTAAATTTTTTGTGTTGTTGGCTTGTATCGCAGCGATATCCAAACGAACATGGCGTATCTGATAAATTTTAACAAAAAAAATAAGGAATAGAAACATGTAGGAATAGAACAAAATGTTAATATTGAATGGTACGTATCAAAAAATCTAACCAAGTATCTCCATTTTATTTAAAATCTAACCGAGTATCGCCAAACTATATTTAGATATTATTTTGGAAGCTAACAGCCAAACGATCATTTTAATTTTATTTACAATTTTTAATGCTTTGTTTTTGGTCTTCGTCGTTTTTAGTGAGATATTTTATGTCTTTATGAAAGAAAGAACGGAATTATGGAAAATAACTGTGTGGTCTTTATAAACAAAATCTTTAGGTTCCATCGAGGAAAGGAATGATAAGGAACATGACTTTCCTTTCCATTCCTAAATTTTTTTACCATTTAGATGGAATATTTGTTACATATAATTACTCGTCATTCCTTCTTATATAAGGAATTATAAAACAAATATATTCCTCATCAAATTTGATAAGGAAAAAAAGGAAAACAATAAAAATTGGTAAGAATATATTTTTATGTAAATATTAAAAATAAACTTATAGAAAATTGACATTTTGTAAATGCTAAACATATAAAATTTGCAACACACGAACAAATTTACATGTAAATGCTAAAAATATAAAAATTTGCAACACACGAACAAGTTTATACATAAGCAATGGCGGATCCAGAAACTTATTTCACCGGGGGTAAAATATATATTAGAATACTAGTTATATAAAAGTTTAAAATATAAAAACCAGTATATTATATAAATATATATTTGCAAGTCTTGTCTTTCAATATTTCACGAGTATTAAAAATTTGACATATATTAAAAAATTTATTTTTCAAAAACTAAAAGCAAAATCAATTGTATATTGAAAATAACAAAAAGATAATGCAGAACCATAAATTTAAATTTGTATGTAAAACACTACAAGAAAACAAGGTTTTCGCAACGAATATTGTCGTCGCAAACAAAGCTACGTCGTTGCGACGAAATAGCGAGTAAAACATCATTCGTCCCAAATTCGTCGCAACTTTGGGACTAACAATTTTGTCGCAAATTCCATATAAGTTTGCGACGTAATAGTGTCCAATTAACTATGTATCCCCTTTTCGACGCAAATTCGTTGCAATAATTGCGTCGAAGTTGCGTCCAACTTTAAAAATTAAAAATTTGCGACTGATTTGCGACGAAGTCTACCTAATTATTTGCGACGAACCATTACGTCGCAAAACCGATGCTATTTCGTCGCATATTCGATGCAAATTTGTTTCGTCGCAATTTCGTCCCTAACACACGTTTTTAATTGTATACCTACCTAATTATTTCGACCCAAATACGTCGCAAATTCCTTGCATAAATTGCATATATATACAACTCACCCTCGTTTGTTTTCAACACACCAAAAACCAATCACCCCCTCTTAAACAAAAAACACAATTTTAATCAAATATGTCGGGTGGTGATGGTGATGATATTTATGCAACTCGAAGATGGATGTACAGACGTAAAGATTCTGAGGGATCGGTGAGAAAGGAGTTCATAGATGGTCTTGAAACATTCATGTATCAGGCGACAAACATCAGGACGACTGTGGAAAGCGGTAAGATGTTCTGTCCATGTAGGAAGTGCATGAATACGAAACATATTTCAGTTGATATTGTGTGGAGGCATTTGCTTAATAGAGGATTTACGCCGGAATATTTTGTTTGGTTTCAACATGGTGAGGGATATGGTCCATATGCAGCGGATAGTATTAACTGCACTAATAACCAAACTGTGGGTGAATCTAGTATGCATAATGATCACCAATATTATGATCATCATCCTTATGTTGGTGAAGAACATGATAGGTTTCATGACATGGTTAACGATGCATTTCATGAGACAACAATAACATTTACTGGTAATATTGCTGAGTAATCTAACGTAGATGCGAAGCATTTTATGATATGTTAGATGCTGCAAACCAGCCAATCTACGATGGATGTAGAGAAGGCCAGTCTAAATTGTTTTTGGCATCTAGAATGATGAACATTAAAACTGATCATAACTTAACTGAGATCTGCATGGACGATTGGGCTGATTTAATAAAAGAGTACTTGCCTGAGGATAATCATGCTGTTGAGTCATACTACGCCATACAAAAGTTGGTATTTAGTCTAGGTTTACCTTCTGAGATGATCGATGTATGCATTGATAATTGTATGATCTTTTGGAAAGATGATGATAAGCTGCAGGAATGTCGGTTCTGTCAGAAGGCAAGATATAAGCCGCAAGGTAATGGGAGGAATAGGATCCCGTACCAACGGATGTGGTACATTCCTATAACCGACAAGTGAAACGATTGTATCAATCAGAAAGGACTGCTGCATCGATGAGATGGCATGCCGAACATTCACGCAGAGAAGAGGAGGTATCCCATCCGTCTGATACAAAGGCGTGGGAGCACTTTAAAACGGTACACTCCAATTTTGCTACAGAAATTAGGAACGTTTATCTTGGTCTATGCACAAATGGATTTAGTCCATTTGGTATGTCTGGGAGACAATATTCTTTGTGGCCAGTAATTGTAACACCTTACAACCTTCCTCCTGATATGTGCATGCAAAGGGAGTTTCTTTTTTCGAGTATTTTAGTCCCTGGTCCTAAGCATCCTAAGCGGTCCCTAGATTTTTTTCTACAGCCCTTGATCTATGAGCTGAAACAGTTGTGGTATACTGGTGTTCGTACTTATGATATCTCAAGGAGAAGAAATTTTACGATGCGGGCAGTGCTTATGTGGACCATAAGTGAATTCCCTGCTTATAGAATGTTATCTGGTTGGACTACGCATGGAAGATTAGCATGTTCGTACTGCCTCCATCGGACAGATGCGTTTAAACTAAAACATGGAAGGAAAACCAGCTGGTTCGATTGTCACCGCCGCTTTTTGTCTATCCACCATCCTTATAGAAAAAACAAGAGATTGTTTCGGAAGAACAAAGTTGTACGTACCCCTCCACCTGTGTACCTATATGGTGAAGATTTATATGAGCAAATTGATTATTATGGTGGTCAGAAAACAGTCATTCGTGGGGGTAATTGGCACACTACTGCCAATATGCCGGACTATTATGGTGAGAAGCACAATTGGCATAAGAAGAATATTTTCTGGGAACTCCCGTACTGGAAGGATCACTTGCTTCGACACAATCTTGATGTTAGGCACATCGAGAAAAACGTTTTTGATAACATCATGCATACAGTTTTGAACGTGCATGGAAAGAGTAAAGAAAATTTGAAGTCTAGGCAGGACTTGCCTGATATATGTTCGCGAAGCAAGTTGCATCTAATTAGTAATGGCAAAGCACCAATTCCTATCTACAGGTTGTCAACCGATGGAAAGACAAAACTCTTCAACTGGGCAACAAATGAGGTTAAGTTTCCCGATTGATATGTTTCCAAACTCTCTAAGTGTGTAGAACAAGGGCAAAAGTTTTCAGGGATGAAGAGCCACGATTGTCATGTTTTTATGCAACGATTACTCCCTTTCGTGTTTGCCGAGCTTCTACCAACAAATGTACATGAAGCAATTGCAGGGACATACAAAACGTTTATTTGAATTAATATATAAGTTCATATTTAATTACCAATTGAAATTAACAAAGTTTAATTAATGATTGAAAGGCATTGGAGTATTTTTTTGGGATCTTAGCACCCGAACTCTGACAGAAGATAGAATTCAACACTTAGACGAAAATATTGCGTTATTGTTGTGCAACTTGGAGAAGATATTTTCTACGTCATTTTTTGACGTTATGGAACATCTCCCTATACATCTTCCTCATGAAGCAGCACTTGGTGGCCCTGTGCAGTTTCGGTGGATGTAACCATTCGAGCGTTTTATGAAACATTTGAAGGGCAAAGCAAAAAATCTTGCACGGGTCGAAGGCTCAATAGTTGCGCCTTTCGACCACGGTAAACATAGATCGACCGCCAACTTTGGGATATGTGTTAAAGGAGAGTCAGATTTTTATGGCGTATTAACCGACATCATTGAAATGGAGTACCCTGGGTCGGTGAACTTGAAATGTACAATGTTCAAGTGCAATTGGTTTGATCATGTGATTGGGCGCGGAGTTCGTGTGACCAAATTTGGCGTAGATGTAAACGAATCAAGGAGTTACAACAAATTTGAGCCTTTCATCCTTGGATCACAAGCGGAACAAGTCAGTTTCATTAGATATCCTCGTCGCAGGGCAACAAGTATATCTTGGTTATAAGTCATAAAGATCGCTCCGAGAGGTCGTATAGATGGAAGCGCGGACGAAGTACCAATGCAACAAGATTCGTCCGTAGATTTGCCAACACCAGATCAAGATGTTAATGACATTTTATTGATTGATCCGCACAACCGTGGAATAGAAGATCTTAATGATGACACATAAGACAATGTCGATGGAGCTGATGAGTTTGATGATGAGGATAGTAGTGAACAAGATTCAAATGTATCTGAAAATGAATATGATAGTGATCAAACTTAAGTTTGACGTGTTTTGGTTAGTTTTTTTTAATAAATGACGAAACTTCACTATTCATTTGAGGTTAGGTAAAAGATGTAATTTTTAGTTTCGTTGGATTAGCAACGAAACTATATATTTCGTCGCAAATTCGTTACTAATTATAGAGCACTATTCATTTGAGTTATCGTGATATAGCGACGAATGAGCGTCGAATATCACAATTCGTCGCAACGTCGTTGCAAATTCGTCGCTATAATCATATTATCATGCTTAAGGCAAAAATAATGAACTTTAGATTGCTTCGAATGTTGAAAATTCACATTTAAAAATCCCAAAAATAAATTTTGTCACCAATTTGCGTCGGATTAGCAACGAAACTATATATTTCGTCGCAAATTTGTTGGTAATTATAGAGCACTATTGATTTGAGGTTTCGTGATATAGCGACGAATTTGCAACGACGTTGCGACGAATTGTGATATTCGACGCCCATTCGTCGCTATATCACGAAAACTCAAATGAATAGTGCTCTATAATTAGTAACGAATTTGCGACGAAATATATAGTTTCGTTGCTAATCCGACGCAAATTGGTGACAAAATTTATTCTTGGGATTTTTAAATGTGAATTTTCAACATTCGAAACAATCTAAAGTTCATTACTTTTGCCTTAAGCATGATAATATGATTGTAGGGAATGAGTTAAACATACGTTTTTAAAAATTCAAATATATTCTACATATCATTTACATTTACAACATCTCTCACCTTATAACATGTACTTATACTCTATATTCTTGAAATTTTGTTTTTTGAAAACTCATACAATCATTTAGTTGTGTGTTTTTTATGATCAATAGCAAGTTATAAGCATCTACTTGTGTGTTAAGAAAAGCTAAAACCATTTTTACAATTTCAAATTTTTGCGACCGATTTGCATCGCTTTTATTTTATTCGTCCCAATTACGTCGCAAAATTACTATTACTCTAGACGCCAATCCCAAACTAGTATAAAGGAATCTGAAAATTTTGACTATTGCGACGAATTTGCGTCGATTCGTCGCAAAGTTCAAATATTTTCAGATTCCCTCCAGTCAAAAAGGCAAAAGATTTGCGACGAATCGACGAAAATTCGTCGCAATAGTAAAAAAATTTCATTTTGTTTTAGCGGTAACCGAAAATTCGAAATTTTATTTGCGACGAATCGTCGCAAATTCGTCGCAAAAGACACTGCCTAATTTGATTGGCTCTTTGATCGGTCAATACATTGCGACGGATTTGGGTCAAATTTGCAACGACTATAAATCCTTATATATAGGTGCGAATTTTTCTCTCCAACTCGCTCATTGTCCACTTCTCTCTCTCTCATTGTTCTCTGCCTTCTCTCTACAACAAAAAGGTATGTTATTTTTTTAATTGAGTTTTTTTAATTAATTTAATTTAATTAGGATTATTTGTTAGGAAATGAATAATTATATAGATTTAGAATATTAGATAGTTTGGAATATTATATAGGTTTGGAATTATTAAAAAAATATGTAACGATATTATAATTGTTTAGTTAATAGATTTAATTTTATTTTATTTTTAGATGTCAGGCTCTCGTCGAGCTCATTATGTCCAGTTTCTTAGTGAGACTGGACAAAGTGGACCCTCCACTACTCCTGCTGTACCGACCGCACAATCATCGGCATCGGTAGCTGGTCGAGACCCGAGTCCACCCGCACCGCCACCCGCACCACCTGCACCACTCGCACCACCCGCACCGGTTGCACCACCTGCTGCTCCACTCACTGGTCGGACGGCGTCCATCGAGCGGGTTAGAGCTATCATGTCCCATCCAGACCGAGGTGCATGTCACGATATATTACATCCCCATTTACTCCTGGCACATATTGGTAATATATATATATATATTTATATATTACATAATTTCAATTATTTATAATTGAAATGACGTTTACTAATATATATATATAATTGTTTGATTTCAGGTTCCAACGTAACAACAAGGTCGGTCGGAGTGTCGCAGATACGATTAAATGATACTTCTCCGAGCCACATCCAAATTGGAGCCAAACACCTCAGCATATCCAATATACCTGGTTCGAGTCATTTGTGGTAATTAAGAACTACAAATTTTTATTTGAGTTTCTCACATTATACTAATTAATTATATTATTTTTTTAATTTGTATACTAACAATTCTAATTTTTAATTTTTTTAAATTTTTTAGCAAAAATGGCATTGGGACCCGGAACATACGGATACTGTGAGGAACATGTTCGAGGCGAAGGCGAAAAAACGCCTTGCCGAGACGATGACGAATTGGAAGGCGGCATGGAGGAAGAGAGGCAACGACGCCAAACCCTCCCACATAGACCTAGCTGTTTGGAACGGCTTGGTCCGATATTGGTTGGATCCTCACACTGAGGATGTGTTCGCGAAGTGTTCGACTTCTCGGAACACAAAAGACCTCGAGGGTAACCCTCCAACAAAGCACGTATCCGGTCAGACATTGTTCGCCAGACGCCGTTTAGATATGGTAATACAAATTCATATATATATATATATATATATATTTAATTCATATATATATATATATATTACTTAATAAAGTAATAATTTAATGTTTATTTTTTTTCAGGTGGAAGACGGAGTAACTTCCGCCTCTCACCGCGGTCTTCGAGAAGACGCACAAGAAGGTTCTTTCGTCGACGTGCAGTCAGAGAAGATGTACAACGACGTGACCATGAAGATCGATGAGCATCAGACTCAGCGATCTGAAGGGTGTGATAGTTCCGTACAGTCGGGAGGATTGTCCGTCACCGAACTCGACCATATATACGAAGAGGTATTTCTATAAACTATTTTTTCTTTATAGTTAATATTTTACATGCAATTTATTTTAAATATGTAACATTTTGTTCTTTTAATTTCAGGTCGCTCCAAATAAAAAAGGGCGAGTGATTGGAGTCGGATCTATTAGAGATGTCCCCGCTGCTTGTACATCGACTCCGCGACATATCCGTTGCGGACACAACTGAGTCGGTCTGAAGCAGAGAACGTCAATTTGTGCGGGGAGATGTCATCCATGAAGGAACAGCTCGACGTATTTAGGACATTGTTTGAGGTTATTGCGGAGGGTTACCCTGCTGTAGCTCAGGCAATATCTAGAATACCAGGGACGACTGCACCTCCGACAACTGCACCTCCGACGACTGCACCTTAGGCGACTGCACCTCAAGTGACTGCACATCAGGCGACTGCACATCAGGCGACTGATCACCAAGAACCGGAATTCGATTTATTTCCGGATGTAGATCTGAACGCGGAATAGTTTTATTTTATTTTTGTAAAAACATTTAAATTTCAATTTCAATTTCAATTTAAATTTTCTTTTAGTTTTTAAAAAAATTATTTTAAATTCAATTTTAATGTTAATATTAATTTTAATTTTTAATTAATTAGCGACCGTTTTGCAAAAAATATATTTACCTTATTTTAATATTAGTCGCAAAGTCGTCGCAAATTTGCGACGGTTTTGCGACGTTTTGTTTGCGAGTTTTCATTATTCGTCCTAATGTAGACGCAAAATTGCCTCGATTTTGCGTCGAATTGTCATGAACAAGTTTACGTTGCAAATTTTGCATCGATTCATTTCGTCGCTAAAGCGTTGCAATAGTTGCAACAAATAATTCGATGCAAATACGTTGCAATGGGTGCGACGAACCAGTTGCGACGAATTTGCGACGAATATATTTCGACGCAATCTTTGCGTCGATTTATAGTTTGCGTCCAGAGGTTTGCGTCGAAATGATGTTCGACGCAAATGCGTGGCAACAGAAACATTGCGACGAATTTGCGACGAATATTGCCGATGCAAATGACATGTTTTCTTGTAGTGAAAACAAAATCTTGGTTCTCAAAGAAAGAAGATAAAATCATGAAAAAAATGTCTTTTCCATAACTATCGTTTCCCAATGAAAAAATTATAACCAAATTTTTGCATTTAATAAAGATAGAACGAGATTTTTGCATTTGATATTTTTGCATTTATAGAATTGGTAAACAAAAAAAGGAAAAAGCTAAACAAATAGAGTTAAAATAGGGAAGAAAACTTATCAAGCATTTATAAATAGAAACCGTAGGCAGAAAAGAAATGAATTGAGGGCAAATTAAAATGATCACATGAACATTAATTAGAATTGACTATAATTAAAATGTAATTTTTAAGATTTTACCGGGAGCAAGTGACCCCACTACCGTACATGTAGCTCCGCCACTGTACGAAGCAGTGAATGTTAAACTTAATTATGGAAACATTTGCAACACACGAACAAATTTTCCTTTGTTCTCCAAAGGTTCGTGTCTTCTCTACGATTATATTAACTGCTTTATAAAATACAAGCTCTTAAAATATTTAAGATCTCAATGTTCTTAAAAAAAACAAAAACTCTTAATGTTTGGTAAAATTTGTTTTACAAATAATTATAAATCTTTGAAATTATGTTCTAAAAGTTGTTAGTTGGATATTATTTTGTGGATCAATGGTGCAAACTTTTATTTTGTTGTTATGATATGCATTATGGGAGGGATCGATTTTGTTGTTATGATATGCATTATGGGAGGGATCGATGGATACTCTAAAGTTATAGACAAGAAGGCTTAATTATATCCAAGAAAACGTTTTTTTCTTCTTAATTATTGAATATTTATTATTTAAGATATTCATTAATCTTTTTTTTTGTTACCATTCATTCCTTCTTTACACTGATTCCTTTTAATTTGTTCCATATGATTTCTTTTTATTCTTTTTCCCTATCATTTCTATTATTTCTGAAGTGATCACCGGAGCCTTATTCTTGAAATGGTGTAAATTTATCAAAATCAAAAAGAACAAAATATTTACTCTTATTGATATAAAAAGAAAATGAGGAATCAATAAATAAACATGAATGAAATATGGATTAATGCAATATAAACGATGGAGGAATAGCTGAGTACATAAAAATATTTCATTCCATCCTATAGTATTCCTATAATTGCACAACCATTTTTTTTTCTTTGTCAACAGATAAGACATCTAGAACGGTTTAGAAATCCAAATCGGTGGTATCGAATTTACATACAAAATATCACGAGAGTAGACACAATCACTTTGTGCTAGTTTGTACGCCGTTGTATTCTTTGCGCGTGGAATGAGTGAGATAGAAAAACTAAAAAAAAACTTCTTTGCTCCTCTCGAATTCCTCCAAATGTAATAAGAATGCATGCCATTCCTTTGGTGCAGACGCCATCTTCACCAGCTCAGAACAGTTCGTTGCGAAAGTTATCGCCGTCTTCTGTAAAGCAATCATATCAATGCATTGCCCATATAAGTGCTTCTAGTTATGCGTGTAATGGAAATAGACTTCTACGGAGATCCCTTGCTCCTAGTAGCGTTCCTTCACCACCTTCTTAGACACAGTGCCAACCTAGTCATGAAAATGTGTATGTCTCCTTCCAAGAACCGTCTACATAACACAAAAACCTTTCGATTTCCATCCGCATCACCGTGGTAACCGTATTATGGGGAATCCCATTTAGATCGATATGTTGTGTCGTGTTCCATATAGTTGCCTTAGACTCTGCAATCTTAAGAATTTATTGTGGGTTTCTATCCACATTAGAGAAGACCTTATCATTTATAGCTTCCAAATATACCATATTAACCAAGGAAAAATTCTAGTATGAACGTCTTGCGGTATTTGCCAAAAAAAGATAATCAAAATTTGTGAAAACCAATGAAGTTGGAAATCCCTCTAGAGGCGATGTGATCGGAGTGACAACCCAAGTTTGTAAAGCCGGAGGGCACTCAAACAAGACATGATTTATTGTTTCCCGTTCCATTCTGCAACGAGCATATTGTGTATCACAATTAATTCCTCTTTCTCGCAAATTTTCTGAAACCGAGAGGCATCCTGATATGGCTTACCATATAAAATGTCGTAATTTTGGCGGACATTTTAGCTTCCATACATGTGTCTGTAATTTAGTTACATTTGGTCTGTAAAATTGGATGGCACGATCACCATATGGAAACTCATGTTCTATACGATATCCCGATTTAACCGTGTATCTCCCCGTTTTTGGAAAGTGTCATTTTAGATTATCCGGTCTATAAGTGGTACTTATTGGCATGCTCCGAATGAGTGTAATATCAGTCGGTTCTATGATTGCATTTAACAGCGGTAAATTCCACGACCGTGTCATTGTATCAACAAGATGATTTACCCTTAAGTTTGTGTAATAGTTGTATCATTTACATATTGATGACCTCGGGCGATGAGCTGGTATCCAGGGGTCATTCCACACGGAAATGGAGCACCTTGAACCAACTCTTCTGATTAACCCCTTTTTTACATAAGAGGCCTAGCTAGCTGAGACAATTCTCCTCCATCCATACGGTGGGGAGTACAATTTAACTGGGTTTTGATTTACGTGGTTTCACCAAGTCAATTAATAACTAGAGTGCACACTATACCGCAATCATAACAGTTGTCGATTGTAGCACTTTAGGATCGAATCCACAGAGATCAATGTTACGACTATGATAATGCATAATGAAATTAAAGCTAAGACGAATAACAGATTTTTGTTGGTTTTATGGTTTCGAAACTAAGAACGATAACTAAAACGATGCAAATTCAGATAAATAAAGCGTTAAGCCTCGGGTGACGTTGCGGGAAATCACGAATAATAGTTAATGCATCTTAAACAGGGGTTTGCATTAAGAAACGTCTAGAACTCAAACCTAATGATAGATTAATTTCCTCCCTGACTATTAATCCCTATGCTTAAAACCATGAAGACTAACTCCCGTTGAATTCAAATGTTCTAAGCATGCTTTTCTAGTTCGATTTGATAAGTTCACAAGAACGCCTTAACATCAACTCCCATTGGATAAGGACGCTTTGCTCATCTAAGATAATTCCAGCATCTAAACAAACACTCATGTGCGTTAGATAACCTAAGATCATGAACTAAGAGATCAGTTTAATTCAAGCAATAAGAACACCCTAGACGAAGAATCCACCGAATAAATCCCCGTTTAATCTATCCTAAACCGTTAAATCATGAAATCCCTTAACACCCTTAGCTTAACTAAGAAACTACTCACTCATAATTGCAGAACAAATACAGAGAAATGATGAAGAACACATGATTAACAAAAACAGAAATAGAAGAGATTAATAAAACTTCTCCAATATGTAGAATCAAAAGTTTGCTTTCCAAGCTTACAAATCACCAAGATCAAAAGAAAGGGTACAGAGAGAAGAGAGTATGATACATATGAGATATCAGCCCTTATTTTCGAGTTTTGTGCGTCAAAAAGAAAGAGAAGTTTGTTGAAATAGTAAGAAACACGTTTTTAACACTATTAACAGAGGCTGGATCGATCGATCCAGTTAGGAGGATCGATCAATCTCATCTTTTTCAAAGATCGATCGTTCCGCGTCAATCAGAGCTCGATCCAGTAAATGTCCGATTTCTTGGATCGATCGATCCAGTGAGGAGGATCGATCGATCCCATCTTTTTCGAAGATCGATCGGTCTGCGTCAATCAGAGCTCGATCCAGCAAATGTCCGATTTCTTGGATCGATCGATCCAGTGAGGTGGATCGATCGATCCCATCTTTTTCCGCTCGGTTTCGCCGTTTTTCCGTTCTAGGCCTCCGGACTCCGTCCCGAAATGCCTTTACACCTGAAATGACTCCTTGAAGACTAAAACAATCAAAAAAGACTCGATTATGTACAAAAAACGCAACACATCAACTCCCCCAGACTTAGTCTTTTGCTTGTCTTCAAGCAAACAAAAATCTAAGAATAAGGAAGAAGTTTTGAAAACATAAGAACTTACCTTCTCTATAGAATATCGCAATGACCCTTCAACTTAGTAATCCACGTATTACTTCACCAAATCCAGAACAGACCATTATGTACTTCTCTGCAGTTATCGCAGCTTTCCCAGATTCGCCCCACAGTCTCACAGATTAGTCCAAAAGCCATCATCGCTGGGTCTCATCAAAGATAACAGTGCCATGAGCCTTCTAGACTCTTTCCCTTTCGATATCGTAACGAGCCAACCTTTAATTCTTTCGTATTGATGTTTTTTTTTTTTGGATTAACGGTTCATGAGACTCGAGTATTGATGGTTTTTGCCACCGAATCCCCGGTTCACTCCCCGATTCACTTTCCTTGGCGATCTTTCATTAGACACGAGTATTGATAGTTTTTGCCACCGAATCCCCGGTTCAATTCCATGCCATTCGTATTATTTATATATATAGATGAATTTATTTTTGGGACCGGGAGAGGAGAATCATACTTTTCACAGGTTGTCTTTGTCAGATACGAATGAGGAATCAAGCTCTGAAGACGCTGATCACAATGACGAGGTAAAAGGAAGAGCTCAGAAATTAGCTCAGGCTAGGGCTGGGATTATTATCCGTTATCCGATCCGGGATCCGCTCCGATCCGCTCAGAAAAAACGGATATCCGGGTAGTCGGATACGTATACGGATAGTAATGTTGCATATCCGCCGGATACGGATACGGATACGGATAATGGCCAAATTTAAAACCGGATATCCGGTATCCGTTTCATATTTCTACATAATCATAATATAAGCCCAACTATTTGTTAATGTTCATGCATGGTTTTACTTCAGAAAAACATATAGCCCATAACATAAAAGCCCATTTTGAGACATCTCTCCATCATCATTGTCGTCCATCGTTTCTCAAAAATCCAAAACCCTAGTTGAGCTTGAGCGGCGGCTGCTTCTTTCAATTGGTGGTTCGTTCATGCCTTTCTCATGACCCTCTCTTCGTTAACACCTTTGTCTCACTCTTTACTTTCACCAGGCAAGCATCTCCTTTGTTGATAACATGGTTTTCGTTTTTCCCTCTGTCTCGCTCTTTACTTTCAAAAACATGGTGTTCGGTTCCCTTGGGTCTTATTTCTATCTTTCGTTTTGAATTTCTCACTAGTATGGGTTGGTAAATTGATCAGTGTTATGTACACTTCAACTCCATCTCAAATCTGAAAATTAGGAGAAAATAGTGATCGATTTTTCGTAAGATTGGTTTAATAGACAGTACATTTGTTGCTCTATTCCCCTAAGACTGGATTTCGTTTGATGCATAATTTATTCATTACTCTGGGGAGATTTATATGTCACGGTTTCTGGTACAGGCTCTCATTTGAGTTTTTTTTTTTTTTTTTTGGTTTCAGGCTGATTTAGATTCTTCAAAGCAATCAACTTCACAGTCAATTGTAGATGGAGAGGTACATTTCTGAGATCTTAAGGCTCCTTTTCTCTTTTTGTTATGATATATCCACATCTCTGCTTGCTTGGTTTTGGTTGCCCTGTAGATGTGAACTTGGTGACAGAAGCTTTCACTTTCACCAATGAACTTGTTTTCATAAGCCGTGAATGTTATCAGACATGGTGGTCATGAAAACTTTTTAAGAAAGAATGATTTTGGTATAATAAAAGTGAGATAAGAGCAATGTATAAATATAGATAGGATGTGTATTTGCATAGTGAGCTCAAATTGACTTGGAAGAAGTGAAGTCTTTGTATTCGGGCTAGCAAAAAAGTATGGCTAACTAACAGCCACGTTACAGTTAACATAAATTTGGATAAAAACTTAATATCACTTTGAAATTTGGAGAAAAGTATCGCTTTGAAATTTTTCACATAAATAAAGTTAGTATAATGATAGGCATCTGAGAAATTTTGCATGTTCATCGCTAATTGTTATACACACGTTTAGATGTTTGATTTTGAGAATTAAGCGATTGCTTTTGAATGCTAATAGCTTTGTGGACCTGGTGCATAATTGTTCAAGCTTATAGAATATGTTATGCTTTTGCTTTCGATTTCCTAATTGAGGAAGTGGAGCTCCACAAAGAGGAAGTGCAGCTGCAACTGCAAATATTAGTAGAAGGAGACCGAGCAGCGGTGCTGGTGCAGGAGGAGCTTCTTTTGGTGGTGCAGCTGGATCAATGCTTCAGTTCTACTCCCACATAGTGTTCGTTTCCATATTATAACGTGAAGATCAACTTTCTCTTTTCACTTTTGCTACTTGTATTTTTTTGCTATTTGATTTTGTGTTATTTTAGGTTCCATATTGTTATATTTTTTTGTGAAAGATGTAAAATTTATGATTTTAAATGTTTTAATCATTTAAGTCGGATATTCGCGGATATTCGCGGATATCCGGTTTTTCAACGGATATCCGGAACACGGGTATCCGGAGTTTTCGGATTCGGATACGGATAGCGAATTTGATTATCTGGCGGATACGGATACGGATAGCTTAAAAAATTCGGATATCCGCTCCGTTTCAGGCCTAGCTCAGGCTATCTGGATTTTTCTGGAGACGTGGGTGTTTCTGATTAGCCGGTCAACATCTGGATTTTTCATTAGTCTGATTCGGAAATAATTCTGCAATAATGGTTACTCAGATGAAGAATTAGAACAATAATTCCAAAAGAAGGTTCGTAAATACAATGAAAAACACACATTTTGTTTTTGTTTTTTTAGACTCGACTAAATGACTCGGGAAATGTAAAAACAAAATCCAAAGAAAGCAAACATAAACAAAAGAAGACAAACGTCGTTAGTAGCTACTCTCCCCCAGACTTACTTCACACCGTCTCGGTGTGAGAATAAATCGGAGGGAAAGGGAAAAACGTACGTAAACAAAGAAAATCAAAAGTGGATAAGACAATGAGTAGAGGGAATACGCTGCTCAGCGAGGAGGGTCGTCTGGGCTAACGCTTCTGCTTGGGCCAGTCCGTCGCCTACGTCGTGCAACGCGCGCATCTGGATCGGATAATTCCCCAGTATCAGCGCTCTCTGAGGTCCCGTGTCCAGCAACAACGGGATCATCGTCCTCGGCTCAGTCAGCATTCGTGGTTGGCTCCGCGCGGAAACAAGGAGGTGGTCGTGGGCATCTGATCTTTGCTAATGCACCCCAAATTCTCTGCATCATGTCGTGGTTCTTCTTTTGTGTCTCCATCATCCATGCTCTGTATTCTCCTTCAGAAGCATCTGCAGATAGAGGTGGAAAGTCATACTCACCAGAGTACTCTAGAAGGAGCATCTCGATCGGGTCCTGAGGCTGCGATGTCTGCCCATGCTCCTGCTAAGTGAAGAAGTTTGGCACGGGATCATCCTCTAGGGGATGCTGTGGGGCGCTGGAGGTCCCTCCTCTGCGTCTCGTGGTGGCAGCTGCGTCCGTGCATAGACGCTCTGGCAGAGGCAAGAACTCGATGTTGCCCGGACCGTTCACCGCAGTGATCTTAGGCTGTGGAAGCGCGCAGCGCTGGATCCGTCTCTGTCGATCCGTGAACTCGTATATGTACCCGGTCTTGAGGACGTGGCAAGCTGTCAGATGTTTCTTGTCGATGTAACCAACGTTTGCGTTGCATTCATGTCCGGTGAAGTCAATCCCGTGGTGTATGAACAAAGGGGTAAGCAAACTCCCAATATTCTCCTTCTGTATATGGTTCCCCAAGAACTGAATCTTCTTCGCCACCAAAGTCCGAGCGAATACCAGGCCTAAGTTCACATCGTATGGTGCAGGGAAGTGGAATTGGTAGACTCCTGAAAAATGCTCCCCAATCCCGTAATGTAGCAAGAGTAACTCGTCAGTACGTACTGCGCCGGGCTCTATCTTCGCAAACAGAATGTTGCTGATGATCTTGGCTACCACACGAATGGCTGGGTTCCGAATGAAGGCCTGCTTCGCCGCTCTGGATTGGAAAATACCTGAAGCAATGTGGTTCCAAAGTTCTCGCTGGTTTGGAAAATCGTTGGGGAAGTGAGCGCATGTCTTTCGATGGTCGAACCCGTAGATCCTGCAGAGTCCCGTGATCGATATCTCGTACAACAATCCACTGGAGAAGTATGTCAATGTTGCGCCATCTACTCGTTCGTACCTTGGGTGGGCGAATGTGAGTCTGACGGAGGCCAGAAATTTCCGCACTAAATCAGGATAGACCGGATATTCCTTCGTGGCAATATGACCGAACCCAATTTTCTCCAGAATTGTCTCCACGTCTTGGCGAATTCCCATTGCATCCAAAGTTGCAGGGCAGATGATCTTCGTAGGTTCCATTCTGTCGCTAAGGAACCTGTTGTAGAACAGTGAATCGAACTCATCCCAAGCATCTCCAACTTTCCTTTCCTGATACCGCGTGTTCTTGGCAAGATCGTCCGGTTGAATGCATTTGATCAAGGTTAGATAGGTACTCTCGAACCGGACGCCTTCACGTCGAGGCCATGGTCGTGCGGTTAATGGAGCCGTTTCCGAGCCAGAGGCCGCATTTGTATCAACCCGGCGTTGGTTTGTTTCCTTCCGTTTCTTTGCTGATAGCTGTTTGGCTTGTGATGGAGGAGCCATTGTCTGCAAAACAAACAACTTAAACGTTTAAGGAGTTTGTACCAAAACACGATAAACGTTCCAAAAATGAGATTTGACAAAATGATGATTTTGGCAATTTGATTATGCAGTCAAGTAAATTTATCATCAACAACTTCAAACTCACAACAGTCTCCATCCAAAACTACCAATAATCCCAAATTCTACCACTTTCACAAATTTTTCAAAGTTTCTCACAATCCCAAAATTCAATCTAAGCACACAAACTCTAGGCATTTCCAACTCAAAATCGGTCTAAAGCAGTGTATAAAGCATGAACCAATCCAAGAAGAAGCTATAAACACGATTTTGATTTTCACAATTTTTACCTAGAATTTTCGGATTGAAGAAAGGGAATTCGATGCCATACCTGTGTAGATCGAGGACGGCGATAGGAGAAACAGGAAGAGCTCGAAAAATCGAGTGGGATAGACCCAAAAATCGTACAAATCCGTTGAGAAACAAAGAAGTTATGGAGATTTGAAGTTGAAAACCCAAAATCCCCTCAAGAACACATTGTTGCGAAATTTTTTGAGAAAAATGGGGGTTTGGATCGATTTTAATCGAAGGAAGGAGGAAGGAAACTGTTTTCCGGTTCAAATTAAGCGCGACTAAACCAGTTTTTAGACCGAAAAATTGAATTGGTTTACCTGATCTTGGATCGATCGATCCAGACTGTAGGATCGATCGATCCAGCTTACCTTTGCGCGTTGATCGACCTGCTCCGGTCGGCCTCGTGCTGCTTGGTCGGTCCAGAAAAATGGCGATTAATTGGATCGATCGATCCAAGGAGAGGATTGATCGATCCAAAACCTTGTATTCTTTTTTTTTATTTTTTTTTAAGAAAACTAAAATTTAGAAAGATTAGTGAAAACAAATCAAAAAATAAAATTATACACTTACCGGTGGGTTGCCTCCCACCAAGCGCTCGTTTTTAGTCATTAGCTTGACTCCGAGGCCGTTTAGGCGAGAGGAGGATCACCGAGAGGAACGGTGAATCCCGCAGTGATTCCGTTGTCAGCGAGATATGGCTTAAGACGCTGACCATTGACAACGAATTCGCCTCCTTGTCGGTTACGCAACACGACTGCTCCGTAAGGACTGACTTCCTTAACCGTGAAAGGACCGGACCATCTTGACTTTAGCTTTCCCGGAAAAAGTCTCAAGCGAGAGTTGAAGAGTAGCATCTGATCATTGGCGGAGAAATTCTTCAGGATAATCTTCTTGTCATGATAATCTTTGGTTCGCTCCTTGTAGATCTTGGAGTTCTCATACGCCGTTTGACGGATCTCATCCAACTCGTTGAGCTGAATCAACCTTCTCTCGGATGCGGCTTTGATGTCGAAATTTAACAATTTCACTGCCCATGCCGCCTTGTACTCGAGTTCCACTGGAAGGTGACACGGTTTTCCATAGACAAGATGAAATGGGGTCGTGCCAAGAGGTGTCTTGTAGGCGGTTCTGTACACCCAGAGTGCGTCGTCAAGCTTTACGGCCCAATCTTTTCGTGTAATGTTCACCGTCTTCTGAAGAATGCTCTTTATCTCTCGGTTGGAGATTTCAACTTGTCCGCTCGTTTGAGGGTGATAAGGAGTGGCTACCTTATGCGTAACGCCGTTTTTCTTCAAGAGCTTTTCGAATAGTTTGTTGATGAAATGCGATCCTCCATCGCTTATTACAATTCTCGGAACTCCAAATCTAGGGAAAATGACAGATTTGAACATCATAAGGACCACCTTGGAGTCGTTAGTCGGGCTCGCCATTGCTTCGATCCACTTGGACTCGTAGTCCACAGCAACAAGGATGTACTTATTTCCGAAAGAAGATGGAAACGGACCCATGAAGTCGATTCCCTAACAGTCAAACACCTCAACTTCGAGAATAAAATTTTGAGGCATCTCGTTCCTTTTGCTGATGTTCCCTTGTCGTTGACAGGCGTCACACTTGGAAACAAAAGCGTGTGCATCACGGAACATGGTCGGCCACCAGAAACCGGCCTGCAACACCTTAGATACGGTCTTGAAGGTAGCAAAATGTCCCGCATAGTTTGACCCGTGGCAATGAAATAGAATTCCCGGGATTTCTTCCTCTGAGACACAACGTCTATAGATACCATCGGAACAATGCATGTACAGATACGGTTCATCCCAAAAGTAATATCTGATGTCCCGCAAAAATTTCTTCTTTTTGTACCCCGCAAAACCGTCTGGCTTCACTTCTGCAGCAAGGAAATTGGCAATTTCTCCAAACCATGGGATTTCTGGAAATTTACCGGCCCGAACGAACAATGAACCATCCCGCAAAACCTCGATCGCATATACATTCTCCTCGGGGAGGATGGATCGATCGATCCAGTTAGGAGGATCGATCGATCCAGTTAGGAGGATCGATCGATCTCATCTTTTTCGAAGATCGATCGGTCCGCGTCAATCAGAGCTCGATCCAGCAAATGTCCGATTTCTTGGATCGATCGATCCAGTTAGGAGGATCGATCGATCCCATCTTTTTCGAAGATCGATCGGTCCGCGTCAATCAGAGCTCGATCCAGCAAATGTCCGATTTTTTTGATCGATCGATCCAGTGAGGAGGATCGATCGATCCCATCTTTTTCGAAGATCGATCGGTCTGCGTCAATCATAGCTCGATCCAGCAAATGTCCGATTTCTTGGATCGATCGATCCAGTGAGGTGGATCGATCGATCCCATCTTTTCTGCTCGGTTTCGCCGTTTTTCCGTTCTAGGCCTCCGGACTCCGTCCCGAAATGCTTTTACACCTGAAATGACTCCTAGAAGACTAAAACAATCGAAAAAGACTCGATTATGTACAAAAAACGTGAATTGGAAAACGTCAAAAACGCAACACATCAGGTTTATCGGATCCGTATTACAGAAATATCGACCATTGGAAACCTTTGCGAAAAGTGCATCCAAATTATCCATTAACTGCGAGAGTTGTTTTAATAGGGCATAATTGAAATCCTCGGTTACCCGGAAGCCAATTCCACCTGATGATTTTTATCACGACACAATTTTTCACGCCATTAAGTGTAAACCTCTTTGTTCCCCATTTGTGCTCCACCAAAATTTTGTCACGCACTTATTAATTTCTTTAATTGTATTGATTTTGGTAATCGAAAGCATGACATTATGTGTGTTGGTAATACCGTTGCTACTGATTTTATGAGTAACTCTTTACCACCTCTAGATAAGAGCGTAGAAGTATATCCATTTACCCGACCATTTGTATCTTCATTTTTATTCTCTATTGAATCACATCCAAAGCCTATACCACATAACAAGATTTTCGAACAACCATTACATGTAATTATTTTAAAATAAATAAAGGGGAGAAATCTGAATATTATCTATTTCCTTATATAATATACAATAATATGATAAGTTAATAGATAGATATCTCGACTTTTAAAATGGATATTTTGTTTTAAACCATTTCAATGAAAACTATGTACAACGAAGAAGTGGTCCACTATACTTAGAAATTTAGAATCCATACGAAGATCTGCATGGATTTCCTTAGCCCCCACCTTCACTTTCCTTTTTCCTTTTATTACCAAACCGAATTATTATAATCGTATGGATTCATCAATTTCCACATCCACATCACAACTCAGTTTGCGTTTTTGTATCTCGAAACTGGTAAATTGTTTTTTGACTTACTTTCACCAGTTAAGAATTTCAAAACAATTAATGACTTTCACCAATATGAAACTCATATATTTTCATTTATGTAACTTGATCAAAGTATGTCTATATTAATGAAATATCATTTATAAAAAACATAAATATTAGAATCCTGAAATATTTTGAAAGAAAACGCGAAAAGCCAGGGCTATGTTTTGAGTTTTTTTGCTTTTAGTATTTTTAAGATATGATGAATGACTTTGATGACGATGTCAAATAATTTTTGATTGGTTATGACAGTATTAATTCACCGTATAGTAGATTGTACGTAGTTTTATTTTACAATTATACCAAAAGATATTTCACAGTCTCTGCAAGTTTAAAATAACTATTTTTTCAAAACAAAATCATAAAAATGTGAATTTTGATTAAAAAAAAACTCGCATAATAAAACATAATTGATAACTTTCGATGGTACCACTGCTACCACACTTCTCAATCACTCGGAATTTTTAACTCTCTGTTTAGTTACATGTCTCTTCCTAAATATAAAAATGTATTTGTTAAAAAAAAATGTATATGCGTATGCCTTTGTTTTCTGACATACGTATAACGTTTTTGGTACGTGTGGTTAATACTTTCTTTTGTATGTATTAATCGTCAAATTTTGGTCGGCTATGATAATTCGTTGTTGTAATTAATGTTGAAAACGTGGTTGTCGGGATGACTTGTTAGATTAAAATCTTGTGTATACTCTAAATATTAATTAATCCGCACTTTTGTTTGATAAATAAACACAACAGTTCGTCAAAAAAAAAAAACTAACAGTCACTGTTTAGCCACGTGGCAAGTTTAAACAGCTTTGATTGGGGGTTTTCAAATCTTCATTATGTTTCTGATCACATCTACACTAATATTTATCCATTCGTCTCGTACCGAATCTAACATACCTCTTCAAAATGATAACTCTTTTGGATCATTCGTCTCGTACCGAATCTAGCTTTATAAAAATATGTTTGTATCCATTTGAGTTTGTTGAGCGATGATACCATTTAAAATTATAGTTTTTCAACTCTAAATTAATTGGTAATAAGCGAAGAGGCTTGTATCTCTTATAAATATACATATGTATATTTTATAATAACACTAAATTTTTGGTTACTTTTTTTTTCTTTCACAAAATCAGGTTTTAAAAGTTTCACAACCAAATATTAAAAATGGATTGGTTGCACTACGGCCGCAAGAAATAAAGTCTACGAGCTCTAAAGTTACTGTCTTCTTTTTTCGACGTGCTCTAAATTTACTTAGATCGCAATAACATTTGCCAATTATGCGAATCCATTTTTTTCGCCAACCCATAGATAAAACGAACAAAAGTACATTTAACTTATTGAGATTTGAGATGCTGCGCACATGCGTGTTAAATCTTGCAATGATGGATGTATAATATAAACGAAGGGAACATATATGGAGCATCATGATGCATGGCCAAATAAAGGTTTAAGACAACTCAAATAGTAGCTATTTAATTAAATATAAAGACATACGAATATAACAAAATGTGCCCACGAATTGAAATCATTACCCGAATTCCCTATATTCCTTCTTTTTGATTTTATGTTTCAATCCAATTCCATTATTACAACCTGTTCGAACTTTTAATGATTTTCTTCTTCTTTTTTTTTTTTTTTTGCATCGTGAGATACAATTACAGTATATAAAATTGAGTGAAGGTCGCTGACAAAGAAAGAAAAAAAAAATGAGTGAAGATCTTCTAAATTTGCAGGTTTCAATTACGGGGCCACCTTCTTGGGGTGTCATAATTAATTTTTAAACAAGTTGATTTTAGCACCGTCAATCACTTGCTCGTTTTGGTCGTCGTTCATAAATTATTTTCTTAAATCATCGTTGATAAATTGTTTCGCGACACAAAGTTGTAAAGGAAAGAAAATGACAACTACACGTGCGCCTAGCACGGTATTGCTGTCCGGTTACAATGTTTTGAAGCTTTTCTTATTAATACAATCTATAAGAATTAACTATTTAAATATATATATATATATATATGTATGGAAAAGAGCACATAATTGTTCTTCTATAATTTTTAGTTTTATAAATATCCAATGCGGTTGGATATATATTAGTTATTTGTAGGGATATAAATCCATAATTGTTTTGGACACGCTGTTTTTAGCGGAAACTAAAAATCAAGATAGCATGCTCATTTGTTAGTGAATGAAGCTTAAAAATGTTTATTAGTATTTTTTTATTTTTTTTGTAAACATCAGTAAAGTCGTTGTGAATGACAAAAATAAAGTAAAGACAAAAACTCGTTATATGATTGCTTAAGATCAAATACAAAAATGACATAGGAAACGAACACAAAAATATAGTGACTTCAAGAAAGAAAAAAATTTGGTAATGTGTTAATGAAAATGACATATAAGAATACAATGTGTGATAAAATTATATATCAAATTGAACTAAACGATTTAGTATTTCAATTCCCACTCAACTATTTTGTATCACTCCTAATATACTCGTCTTATCTTGTTATATAATTGCTTAAGATATTTTAAGGACAATTGTCCAAAATAGCATATTTTAAATTTTTTGTTCCAAATTCAAAATCACTAGTTAAAATTGACAATAATAACACAAATGATCCAAAATTCTTTTATAATGGGAGAAAAACTAAATCCTAAAAATGAAATAGTGAATCTAAACATAATATTTTAATTTTATTTTAAATTTATTTTGGATAAACATGTATTTTCACATAATTACTATTTTTGGAATTTTAAATTTGGTGTATTATATTTGGAATAAAAAAATATTTTTGTACTATTTTAGAGTATTTCTCCTATTTTAATTTACTATTAGATTACAATAATCATTCATAAAAGTAACAATTTTTTTTGGTAGCGACAACAAGTTACCATGTGGCAAAAGAAGCAAACAGAACGAAATCTTGAGGATATTCCATGTCTTGCTTTTTATTGTTTATTTACGGCATAATGATTAATAATCAAGAATCTACGAAGTTTAGCCTACAATTGTTCTTTTTATGAAATTAAATATGTATTATTTTTTAATATTATAATTAACTACACTTTTCGATAGCCGCGAGGAAGAAAGGTTATAAATTATTCAGACCTCAGAGGAAGAAGATCTTATAGATTCTTTTGATGATGACCTAATTGTGACAAGTAAACATCATCTAGTAGGGTTATTAATGAGAAATATTCTCCAAAAAGAACATCAATTTATGCAAAGCATAAAATATTCGATTGGTCATAATTTTAACAAAATGGTAAGAATATCGTTCACCAGCTAAATAATGGATTATATCTTTAAATTCAGTGTAAATTCAGATCCCTTTTTCTTATATATATATTTATAAAGCAGCATTTATTTTTATGTATTGATAGGAAGGCAATTTTAACAAAATATAAAATTTAGTCACGTTCTAATATAATTGTGATCGATCCGAGGGTCAGGATTCGTTGTCCGTGGGGAAATATTTGCACATTTGATCTAAGGCCAATTTCCAATCCCCATGATGAGTATGGTACATGCCCATTAACTCTTTTTGCTATTTACAACTAATCACGGTTATGATGATGATTATGGTGGTGGTTGTGATGATGACACATTACAATATTATGTTAATTTTATCTATTATCATCAGTTAATAAAACTAATTAGTTTCATCTACAATATTAGTGGATATTTTAGTGGTTGATTGACAATTGATATTAATTCTTGGTATATATATATATATATATATTTGAATACCTTTTTTTTGTGAAACCTAAATCTGGATTTTTATTTATGGCGTCCAAACTGCATATGACCCGCTAATAAAAAAAGTAGATTTTATTTTTGAAATGTGAATGCTCAAAAATTCGAATGTCACATGTATGAAATTACTATAGAAATTATCAATGTAGTAATGTACAAAATGGACTCTGGAATATTTTTGTAAAACCATTTGACTAGCGAGCGACATCGTGCGTGTTCAAGAAGCTAATACTATTTGTCGATTCAAAGTTGAAACGGTGAAACCAGTGAATTTCTAAGATTCTCACGTGACTGAGATAATTTATTGTGGATTTATTTTTAAAATAATAACTGTATATTCCATGTATTAATTACAGAAATTATATCATAAGCTAACATTATATTGGTTAACAAAAAACATTATATTTTAAATACATTATATTAGTTAATAATGCACAGAAGATACTCGCTCACTGATTTTTAATTATCTCAAACAAAATAACTTACAAATACCCGTACAATACATGTGTCTCCATGCGTGGCTATAAATATACATCTACGACTCTTCATTGATAGAATCAAACTAAAGTGTTCATTAAAAAAAAAATCAATTATTTCTCAGCAAACAAAATATGGCGAGTAATAATTTTCCATCACAAATTCATCTTCTAGTAATAACACTACTAATCATCATAACTTTTTTAACTCCGCTCACAACCAACACATCACAACCATGGGATATCCTTTCCCACAACGACTTCGCCGGAAAACTCACCACCGCCTCATCCTCCGTTGAATCAGCCGCCACCGATTTCGGCCACGTCACAAAAATATTTCCCTTAGCCGTCTTAAACCCTTCCTCCGTCGAAGACATCACCGATCTCATAAAACTTTCTTTTGACTCTCAATCCTCTTTTCCTTTAGCCGCTCGTGGCCATGGACACAGCCTCCGTGGGCAAGCCGCGGCTAAAGACGGAGTCGTGGTCAACATGCGGTCAATGGTAAACCGTGACCGAGGCATCAAGGTGTCTAGGACCGGCTTATATGCTGATGTGGACAGTGCGTGGCTATGGATTGAGGTGTTGAATAAAACGTTGGAGTTAGGGTTAACGCCGGTTTCGTGGACGGATTATTTGTATTTAACAGTCGGTGGAACGTTATCTAACGGCGGAATAAGTGGACAAACGTTTCGGTACGGTCCACAGATCAGTAATGTTCTAGAGATGGATGTTATTACTGGTATGTATCATGATTTTCTTACATATATGTTATTAATGGGCTTTAACTTCGTACGTTTGGCGACAAAGATAAAAATAAAATTTCGTACGTTTTTCGTCTTTTCTTTCAGATCTGCGCGGTCACGTATGTTTATGCTCTTGTTTTGTTTGTATTGTTTGACTCTATTTTTTTTTTTTTTTTTTCTTTTGTTCTCGAACTTGTTGATAGCTTTTCTTCTTTTCACACATCCATCTAATCACCTTTTTTTTTTTTGTCCAAGAGTAGAAAAAAAACACAGACTAGGCTTAAAATAGGTAGTTGTAACAAAAGTTTTTTCTTGTATTAATAATAAGGCTATTTCTTCATTGAAATCGTGACATAAGATTTAGAAATAGATGATTTAGCATTATTGCTGTTTTAGCAACTGAAGATTTCATCATTAAAAACGTGAAAGGTAAACAAAAATTTGGTAGTATACTTGTGATTATAGACTTATAGTATATAGTTTTTACTTAAAACACAACTAGAATTGTGATTTGATGTCTTTTTCCGATTTTATTAACACAGTATACTACGAGGTTAACTAACTAAACTGTTTCTGAAAATCTAACTTTTATAATTTCTTACATGTTATGAAAATTTCGTCGAATCTAAGTCTGATTCCTGCGAAATTTACATAATGGTCACACGTTATCAATATTGTGTAACTGTTCATAAAACCCGGTGACAAAAAAAATATCAACCAAAAATGGTCCCACGCGCATGGTTTTTCACGAGGTTTCTTGTGGCATAAGGACAAAACTCAAAAGTTCATAACGTTTGGTCCTAATTAACCAGGTGTAACGGATTTATGTAACAGACAATTTTCTTATTATAGCTGTACCCATTATGTCCACATATGCATCCATAATTATGAATATATATATCTATATATATATATAAATATGTCTCAAGTATAGTTAGTTCATGAAGACTTTCTAGTTCCATTGTATGGTTAGGAAATAAGATAAATTAATGAGACCGACTTTAACGCTTAAGGCTCAAAACAACGACAGATTTATCTGAAACTCGTTGCATTGTTGCATAAATTATGATAGTCTTTGTATATTCTTATATAACGGACCAAATTTGTTAAAATAAGTGAAGGCTAAACATTCTAATTGGGTCAATTCTATTTTTTTCCTGGAATTTTATAGGAA
Source organism: Eutrema heterophyllum (assembly GCA_002933915.1). NCBI lineage: Eukaryota > Viridiplantae > Streptophyta > Magnoliopsida > Brassicales > Brassicaceae > Eutrema > Eutrema heterophyllum. The sequence goes on from PKMM01021303.1 coordinate 143,935, forward strand.
AAGGAGAGCTTGCAACTTGTTCCAAAGACATGAACTCGGATCTTTTCTTCGCCGCGTTAGGAGGTTTGGGTCAATTCGGAATCATAACAAGAGCCAGAATTAAACTCGAATTAGCTCCAAAAAGGGTATGTCAAGTTTGTAAATTATGCGATAGTTTTGATGTTATGTAACTAAAGAAAATTCGATAAATTATATGGTTAATCATGTCTGTATTTTTGGAAAATTTTCAGGTTAAATGGTTACGGTTTCTATACACTGATTTCTCCGAATTCACAAGAGATCAAGAACGATTGATATCAGAAACGGACGGTCTAGATTTCTTGGAAGGTTCCGTTATGCTGGACCATGGCCCACCTGATAACTGGAGATCCACTTATTATCCACCGTCCGATCACGTGAGGATCGTCTCAAAGGTCAAACGACATCGTGTAATCTACTGCCTCGAAGTCGTCAAGTATTACGACGAAACTTCTCAACGTACGGTCAACGAGGTCCGTACACATACACAATTATACACGTATAATTAGGATCTTTACTCATAATTAACTAAGCAACTCTCTTTCATGATTAAATGTTTATTAATCTTATAATTTATTTGATTATTTAAAATTATGCAGGAAATGGAGGAGTTAAGCGAGAGTTTAAACTATGTAAGAGGGTTTATGTATGAGAAAGATGTGACGTATAAAGATTTCTTAAACCGGGTTCGAACCGGAGAGCTAAAATTGAAATCCAAAGGCCAATGGGATTTTCCACATCCATGGCTTAATCTCTTCGTACCAAAATCTCAGATTTCAAAATTTGATGATGGTGTTTTTAAGGGTATTATCCTTAGAAATAACATCACTACCGGTCCCCTTCTTGTTTATCCCATGAATCGCCACAAGTAAGTTAAAAATCGATATAGCGATTATTATTATCTACATTTTTTCATCAAAGTTTTCAAATTCGAGATATACTTTAAGTAACAAAATGTTGGAGTTTTGTTTTAGGTGGAATGATCGGATGTCGACTGTTATACCCGAAGAAGAAGTCTTTTACGCTGTAGGGTTTCTACGATCGGCGGATTTTGACAATTGGGAGGATTATGAGAAAGAAAATATGGAAGTATTAAAGTTTTGTGAGGATGCTAAAATGGGGATTATACAATATCTTCCTTATTATTCATCACAAGAAGGATGGGTTAGACATTTTGGTCCGAGGTGGAATATTTTTGTAGAGAGAAAATATAGATATGATCCTAAAATGATATTGTCGCCGGGACAAAATATATTTCAATAAATAAACTCTTGTTAGGCCATGCTTTTCATTGATTCTGATTGTTATATTAACTTTTGAAAATAAAATAAAATAATATTGTGCAAAATATGCTACAAATTATACTTGAATAGCTTCTTCTTTTTAAAAATCTATATTTCGATGGGGGATTTTTGGTTTTAATAAAATAAAATAAAAGCATTATGATAGTAAGAAAGTGGAATTGATAGCCTAGGTATGTGAAGGACATGATCATAAGATTCGAAAGTAAGTCTAAATGTGAAACCTATCTTTTGTTTTGTAAATAAAAAACTTAACATCCATATTAAACATTTAATTAAACGAATACTAAATAATTATGTCTGAGAAATGTCCCCAAACCTTTTTTGTTACAGTCTGCGGGAAAGCAGGAGACATCCACACTTCTTGCCTCCTTTCTGTTTTTTTTTGTTTTTGTTTTTTTTCCTTTATCTTTCTCCGGCTTAATATTTTTAATATATTATTTTCTGTACTTTGAAGATCTTGGTCGAATCAAATATTTTTCATTCTCGCTTTTTTACTTGGCTTCTAATGTTTATATCGGTCAATTAATTGCAACGATTCTTTTCTCGATTGTTTAATTTATGTTAGGCATATTGCCAAAGTATTTATCAAAGTCATTCGTTAGTAATTTTTTTTTTTAATTTTTTGGCTAAACACTCTTTAATAATTTCACATATATATTATTAGATTCGCCCTTTTCTATTATAATTTTTAAAATCACTTAAAATATATGATAATAATCAAAGTATAATAGTCACTACATAGTCTACATTTATAAATACATTGCTTCCACTATTTTCTATTTTACTTTCTGTAAACAAAAGATTGCGATTAATTCATTGAGCAAAATAAGAAAACGACAAAAACGTCGTGAAAAGTGGAAAGCATATGATGAAAGCTGCAGGCGTTGGCTTTGTGATCGGAAGGATTCTCCAACCTCAATTTTCATAGCAAGTACCAAATATTTTTTTATATATATATAGTATATTATTATATATAAACTTTATATTACGTGAAAAAGTCGAAACGTTTAGAGATTGCTATCTAAATATATTATGATGCGAAATCTCATTGCATCATTACTGAAAATATAATCATGAGATTCCCTTGCATATTTTATCCTTTTTCGTGTTATTACCATCCAAAATTGTTTATCATAATTTTCATTTTTATTAATTTTGAAAATAAATGTGAAATATATAACTAGAAAGTGTGAAATACGATCTTACTCACTCCGTTTCTTTAATTTAAACGTTTTAAGTTTTTATTTTGTTTTACAAATATTTTCAATTTTCTATTTAAAATAAATAACATATTTTTAATTTCACCCATGCCAGTAAAAATTAGTAGAACGTAAATTTCAATTAAATTTATGAGATTATATTTGGTATTGTAGTAAAATTCGTAAAATGTGTAAAAATAATAAAAGACAGAAAGAACCAAAAGAAAATGCCAAAAAAATGCGACTTTAGAAATGTTAGTCTATGGGCCTCTAATATGTGGCCCAAATATGTCGAGGCCTAATGTTGACTGATTAATGCCGAAGTACACATTACCAACTACGTGCTGGTTTGCTTAATATTAACCACACGCTCTTCGTTATCAGGAATGAAACGAAAGAAAGCAAGTGGCTAATTGTCAAATGCGTCAGTCTCATTAGGCCTGGGCACTGGTACCCGTTACCCGCCGAGTACCCGCTACCCGCCTCGTACCCGCCCCGTTCGACCAAGTACCCGCCCCATTCAAGCCAAGTATCAAGCCGGTCCGACTCATTACCCGCAAGTATCAAGCCAAGTACAAGTACCTGGCTTATACCCGCTACCCGCCCCGTTACCCGTCCCGTTACCCGTTACCCGCAAATTACCCGCAAGTACCCGCAAATTACCCGCTATTACCCGCTATTACCCGCAAGTACCCGCAAGTACCCGCAAGTACCCACAAGTACCCGCAAGTACAAGGCGGGTATCAAGGCGGCTCAAAAAAGCGGGTACTTGTTTAGGCGGGTACCCGTTCGGAGCAAGGCAAGTATCAAGGCGAAATTTCAATTACCCGCAAGTAACAAGGCGGGTATCAAGGCGGCCGAAAAAACCGGGTACCCGCCCCGTGCCCAGCCCTAAGTCTCATAGTCAAAAGCTGGCCATTCTCTTCTTTTTTTTTTTTTTTTTTTTTTTTTTTGTTGAAATAAGCCATTCTAGGGTGATTTGCACTTCTAATCATATTGGGGAAAGTATTGAAGAATATAACCACCATAATCTATAGTCAATAACCAAAGAATTTTTGTTTTGACATTTTTATCTCCTAAAATCGTCGAAAGAGTAGGAGAATTATAGAGAGAAAGTGATTTGTACTGTATTTGTCTGTACTATTTTGTTTAAAATTAAAATATACTTACACCATTTGTTTTTGTTTACCTTGATAATCTTACATTTAAAATCGATTAAATCTTGAAATACTACTTAAAACACACACATTATTTTGTGTGTGTATACCATGGTTTGAATTTTGAAAAATGGACAAATTTTTTTAAAAAAGTGAATAGTATTACTAATGAAAAACACTACCGTCTATATAGATACACATAGAATAGAATAGAATAGTGGCATACTATACTATTTACTATAACATTTACTTCATACGAATAACATGAATCCTATTATACTAAAAATGTTTACATAATTGGTTTTTGGGAAAGAACAAGAGGAAAAATAGGGGATAAATTATGTTTTCACTGCTCCAGAAAGGGTGTTTGCATTGTTGTCGGAAGGGGAGAGAAGTGAGGAAGAAGAAGGGGAGAAAAGAAAAAAGAATGAGAGAATATTGTAACATACTATACTATGGAGATAGAATAGAGTAACATATTATTCTATTTGCCAGACAATTTACTAATTCCATTATATTTCGGATTTGGATCTAATTTTTTCAATATAGTGTACAATTTTTGTGATTAAGGTTCAAATTTAGGGTTTATGATTTAATTTAAGATAACTTTTTATAGTAATTTATTATTTTGGTCAATATAATAAATTAACATTATATTTTATGAATTCTATGTAAATAGTATAGTATTTGGTTGTTGGGAAGTTATAAAAAGAGGAAACATAAGGGAGAAATCAATTGGTTGAAGGGATTTGGAAGGAGAGATTTGGTGTTTGCACGGTTGCTGGAATGTGAGAGAAGAAGTGAGGAAGAAGAAGGGGAGAAAAAAAAAAGGAGGAAGACATGTGGCTGTGTGTTAGTGGTAAGCTCTGCACCTCCGGTTTAAATCGAGATCGGCCCAATTAATTTCGGTCGACGATAGTTTACAAACCGACAACGATGTAGCCCACGTCGGTTCAATTACCGGCCCCAGGGCCCATTAAGCTAGACTCTATTAAGTCGGCACTGATCTCCGAAATAAACGGAAGATTTCCATATCTTCTCTGAGAAAAAAGGAAATTCCCGAGTCTTAACCGACATAAGATCTTATAACACTACAAGAAAACAAGGGTATTTCCGACGGATTTCCGACAACATTATGACGGTTTTATGATTTGTTGGAAATCCGTCAGAAATTTCCGACAACATTATGACGGATTTCCAACGATATTTGTAATTTTTTTTTTAATTGTCCGTCGGAAACCCGTGGGAAATATGTGGGAAATTTCCGACGGATGACCAAAAATGTGGTTTAGGTTTTTTTTTTGTAGAAATTGTAGAAAAACAATTGTATGATGTATATACAATAGTTTCAACTTGTCAAATTTCAAAATAAATGTGTGTTATAGATTTTATAAAATTTGATGGAAGTGTTAGTATAAGTAAGAGTATAAGGTATAGTAGATGTTATGTGAAATGTTTAAGTTTTATGTTGTAAAATTAATAAACTCATAGAAAGTCTTTAACATTGATGAACTAACAATTTTTTTGAATGAAACATGTAGATTAGGGATAGTTAAACCATATCACGTAACCCTAAACCCCAAATATACCCTAAATCTGTGGGAATTCCGTGGGAAATTTCTGACGGATTAGTGTAATCTCGGAAATCCGTGGGAAATTTCTGACGGATTGCCGACGGATTAATGTACTCCTGGTTTTAAACACGTTTATCTCGTTTAACTCGGGGAACAAATCCAATCTCTAAATTCCGTCGGAAATCCGTAGGAAATTTTCGACAGATTTTCGACGGATGATACAAAAAATGGTTTAGGGTATAGGGTTTAGGGTATTGTTTTGAAGAAAAAATCTTAAACCTTTGTATGATATATATACAATAGCTTCAACTTGTCAAATTTCAAAATAAATGTGTGTTCTAGATTTTAGGAAATTTGATAGAAGTGTTAGTATAAGTTATAGTATAAGGTATATAGATGTTATGTGAAATGTTTAAGTTTCATGTTGTAAAATTAATAAACTCATAGAACGTCTATACCATTGATGAATTAACATTTTTTTTGAATGAAACATGTAAATTAAGGATAGTTAAACCATATCACGTAACCCTAAACCCTAAACCCCAAATATACCCTAAATCAGTGGGAAATCCGTGGAAAATGTTCCGACGGATTAGTGTAATCTCGGAAATTCATTGGAAATTTTCGACGGATTTTCGACGGATATTTGTTTTAATTATTTAAAATCCGTCACAAATCCGTCGTAAATTTCAAAATTTTGACCGGGAAACCAGAAAATTTTAACCGCGAAATTTTTCTGGCAAATGTTTTAAAATATTTTTGATTATTTCTGACGGTTTTCCGACGGATTTCTGACGAAATTAAAAAAATGACCGCCAAAACAAAAAATTAAAAATTTGAACTGCAGCTAAATTAAAGTTTCCGACGGAATTCCGTCGGAAACTTCCGTCACAATTTGTTTTATAAATATAACCTCTTCTTCTCAATTTCTCACAACTCCAAATTTCTATCTCTCTAACATTAAAATCGAGTTTTGCTCTCCCCAAATTTCACTCTCTCTCTCTCTTTAAATTATACTCGTGTAATTTTAAATGTTTATATTTAGTTTACTAGATTGAGGATTGAAATAATTTTACTGTATATGTTGTATAATTTTAATGTTGTATGTTGTATAATTTTAAAGGTCAATTTTGTATGTTGTATAATTTTAAAGGTCAATTTTAATTTTGTAACATTAATGTTGTATGTTGTATAATTTTAAAGGTCAATTTTAATTTATATGTTGTATAATTTTAATGTTGTATATGTTTAATAAAAATATTTGGAATTGTATGTTGTAGAAACTCAACATATATGTTGTATACGTTTGATAATTTTAATTTTTTTTTTTAAAAACAATTTATATATCAAATTTAAGTTTCATATAATTTAATTTTTTTAATTATTTAAAATCCGTCGGAAATCTGTGGGAAATTAGCCATCGGAAATCCATAGGAAAATAGCCGTCGGAAATTCGTGGGAAAATAGCCGTCGGAAATCTGTGGGAAATTAGTCGTCGGAAATCCGTGGGAAAATTGCCGTCGGAAATCCGTGGGAAAATAGCCGTCGGAAATCCGTGGGAAATTTCTGATGGATATTTATTTCCGACGAGCTAGAACCGACAGACAAAATCCGTCAAAAATTGATGGTTTTCTTGTAGTGTAAATAGGAGAGACCCTTCTCATTCGAAGACCATCCTACAATTCATTCACGAGACCTAAGAGATTTTGGGTTCCGCATTTACCGGTTTTAGTTTCTTAGTTCTCTTTTGTTTTCCGATTAGCTCGTCGATCTCCGATGATCTAATTTTCTTTGTACTTCGCCGAGATACTTAATAAAACGATATTCCGATCCCTTTTTGTTATTTAATTAACTTCTCTTTTGTTTTCCGATTAGCTCGTCGATCTCCGATGATCTAATTTTCTTTGTATTTCGCCGAGATACTTAATAAAACGAGATTCCGATCTCTTTTTGTTATTTAATTAACTTAGTTGAAATCCACATTCAAGAGTGTGTAAGAGAGAAAGAAGAGAGAGAAAGAAAAAGAAATAAGGTATAATGGCATATATTGTTGAATATATGACCAATATTCTAACCATGGATCAAATATGGTCATCATCTTTATTATCATGTCAAATATGGTTATATGATGATCATTCCCTTCTCAATATTTCCAACCAATTTTTTTTTCTGCTGAGAATTAAAATAAATCAAGTTTTGATATTTTCGTTACAGTTTTTAAAGATGTAATTCTAGAGATTATATTAATATGTTGAATGTCTCACCTTTTATTATCGCATACGTGATGTCATTTTTCTGATTATCACATTATATGTAATTAGTTGATTGATGAGTATTAATTCGATGAGTATTATTAATTTATGAAACTACATGCAAGTCCAGAATAATGCAAAAGCAAATGTTAAAAAAAAAAACATTATCGTGCATGACAATGTAATTATCACTATTCGTTTATATTTGTGTGTCAAAGTCCAAGTGCATGCATGAAAATCAGATGAACGAGTCTTGCTGTAATCTGAACGAGGGATGCATTTAATTCACCTCGTTAGGAAAAAGTTCTCCAAATTTCAAAATTTCAGACATAAATTGATACAACTTGTCCATAAACATTTTTTTTTGTAGGACAAAATCATCTAAATGTGTACTATCGAATTATTCGTCCAACCATGTGGATGTGGTTGTGAAAACGTTTCATCAGTTTTTTCTTTTCTCATATATACACATGACTAATCTATAAAACCCGAATGACTATCTTGCATGAATTGTTTGCTGTCCAAATATTAATTACATCTGAAAAGAAGAAAAAAAATGCTCGCTCACCTCACAAAAGGATTGCTGTTTAATCACATATTAATTGAATTAATCGTATTTAGCCGAATGAATTCAAATAATAATCATGTGATTTCAGAGTTTCTTACCGGTTCCACAGTTTTGGTGTTCAGTCCTTACTTTCAGTCTTTCTACCAGATTTATATATCTGTATAAATAATTAAAAATTATATATATATATATAATGTAGTTTACACTTTACAGTTAAATTGAATTTTCGATTGCTTTTAAATATTATAAAATTTTGATAAATATTGACTGCAACACTTCATTCATATTAACCGCTTTGATCATAGCAGCCGTGTATGTATATACATGTCAAAATGTCAATAGCTAAGTTGCATTTCCATCAATAAATTGAAGTCTAAATGATGGCTCCGATTGGTAATATGCATTATTGTAGTTGAGTTGCAGTAGATGTTAGAATTTATTGTAACTTGTTGTATAAATTATGTAGTATAAACTGTAGGTTTACGTGGTGAGTTTGCTATAAAAATACGAGTTAGTAGTTTTGTCAAAACAACTGACTGATAATTTTTCTGATGTATACGTCATAGTATGAGTTATTTTTTTTTTAAATAACACTTTTAATAAAAAAAAAAAAATAGTAATAATAATAATAATAATAATAGTAATAATAATAATAATAATAATAATAATAATAATAATAATAATTCTAAATTTATTAATAAGTAAATTAGCAATTTGTCTAAATAATTAACTGGTAATGTTTTTTTACAGCAAAAACACTATATTATTACGATGATTCAAATAAACTGGTATCGAAGGCCATTCAATTTGGAATCAAAGAGTCTACATAAGAATGAACTAGACCACGTGATCGAGCTTCTTTCGCAAGAGAGCCGGCACAAACATTTAAAACAAGATGAATAAATAAAATTTCAAAAGAATTAAAAGTGGAATGGAGATGAAAGAATTCATCAATTTCGGAGGCCAATGAAGGCCACTCTTCCTCTTCTTCAATAAAGATTCACCATCTGGAGACAATTCGATTCAAAATACATCGAAGTCACGCCCAACATCAAAATGATTTTCATAGCCCATAATAGCGTGTTAAATTCAGCATGAAATGGAGACAAAGTCCTTTCCTTCGCAAACGAACCATACCATCCTCCATCTCAATAACGCACCCTCCTCCATAGATGGTAGCTTCACTTACCCAAGATGCATCCATTTGGCAACAAGGTATTTTCCCCTAGTTGTCCTCAAGGTGGGGGATCGGCGGTTGACTTCACTTTCCTCCCTTGCAATTGATACTAGTTGTGCTACTCTCCAATTTTCAACTTCATGAGTAGCGAGCTGCAGAGTGTCTAAAGGGGTGATCTCTTTACCGTTCAAAGCTTTGTCATTCCTCGCATTCCATATGTACCAAATTATCCAAGGGAAAGCAGCCAGAGAACTCTCCATTGCCCCTACTTCTTTTGCAGTCCAAATTCCTAAAAAGGGAATCACTCAAAAAGATACTCGGACTCGATGGAATCTCTGAGAGGGGCCAAGTTTGAATGGCTGGAAGACATTCAAAAATCTTATGATTAATCGTCTCAACCTCCGCCCCACATCGAGGACATGACCGGTCACTACCATAGTGGCGGTCTGTGAGGCGCGAGTTAACAGGGACACATCCTGATAGAGCCTGCCACAAAAGTGTTTGATCTTTCGAGTCGTTTTTAAAGTCCAAACTTTGTTGATCAGGGGGGAATACTCGGTTCTAATATTAGTTGTGGACCTTCCTCTTCCTTCAACTGGTTAGCCTAATCATAACCTGTTTTGACCGAATAAATACCTTACTTTGTATGGATCCAACAGAAGACATCTGCCTTAAAACATCGGCTTGGTTTGATACTTTTGACTAGCGGGATATCCTCTGAGGCGAGAAGATTTTGCAGAGCATCTACGTTCCATTCTTTAGTATGATGATCGATAAGATGACCAACGTAGAGATGAGGATTCCGGTAGGCCTCATTATCTAGTGCTGGTCTAGATGGGACCACCGGTATCCATTGGTCAAACCAGACTCTGTGTTAAAGCCTGATTATATAGATTTCCTTAGCCCTACTTGGAGCAAGCTCCGTGATGCCACTATGCTACGTCACCCATACGATGGAGAATTTTCTCTCTCTACTCCATCATGGTAGAATAACGATAATATCTTCCTAAACACTTGAGCTATAAGTGGATAGAAAATCCGAAATTGGATTAAGCGCTAAAGTTAAGAATATTATGTCCTACATAATAAACATTTAAGCCAAATAATTATTTTTTACATCTAAAAGAATGTAATTAACATCATAATTGAGTTAAAAAAAATAATACTTATTGCTTCTTAATGTCACGATGGTAATGTAAAAAAAAAAAAAATTGGTAACTCAACCTCTAATACATGCAATTTTCCATGATATTGAGTTAAGTTTTGAGTTAACAATTTTACAAAGTACATAACTCAAAATTGTAAATCAACCATAACACATTGTACCTTAACATCAAATTCTCAAAAGTCAAATTAATTAATGATTGGTAACATTTTTGAGTTAGAATGAATTAGACCCATAATTCAAGTTAAATCAATAGTAACTCATATTACCAATCAAAGCCGATATGTACGACAAGAAATATAAATCCAATATATTAATTGCTTATGATTAATTTCAAATCGTTATGGTCCCCACATACGTTTCAATATTTTGTTTGCTTTGGTTTTGTTAAGTCACATACTTTTCAATATTTTCTTTGAAAAATTAAATAATTTCTTTATAAAGAAACAAAAAATCGAAATTGCCTTGCTGTTTTCTTCTTCAGATTCTAACTTGTAAGAAGTTATTTTCTTTTTTCAATGTTTAAAGTTATTAAAAAAAAAAATTTGAATTTTTTTTACTTTTCTAAAGACCAGATTTGATTTTTAGTCGTGCCTTTTTTGTTCGAAACCAGGTTTGATTTTTGCTGGACATATGTTCTTCTTGAAAACATTAGAATACAATTATATATTCTGAATATCAATCTCTGAAATTCTCCGATCATAAGAAAACTGAAACAGACTATCAAAATGTGTACCATATATTTCTATAATATTATTTAGGGGAAATTGGAAAAAATAGACAAAAAAACTCACCTATTGTCCCAATAAAACTTTCTTCAGTTGTAACTAAAATACCCATAAATTAATTGTAATAAATTCTTAATTTTTTATAAAAAAAATCTTTAACATTTTCAAAAAATACAGATAAAGAAAGAAATATATTTTGAAAACTCGTTTTTGGAAAAATCAAGATTTAAAAAATATTTTTATACTTGTTCTACGAAATCTAGAATATGTATTTTAGATCCACCATTTTGGTAGATTATATATTCTACCATTTGCTCTATGTCTACCAAACCTAGAATATATATTCTACCATTATGTCTACCAAACCTAGAATATATATTATACCATTTACTCTAGGTCTACCAAACTTAGAATATATATTCTACCATTTTCTCTATGTTCTACCAAACATAAAATATATATTCTACCATTTGCTATATGTTCTACATAGTGTTAAAATACATATTCTAACTCTTTCTCTATATTCTACCATCAGTAGAATATAAATTTCATAGTTCTTTCATTGTTCTACGGACTGTAGAATTTGTATTCTGCCAAATTAGTTAAGAATATGTGAAAAAATCTAGGATATATCTAGATTAATTACTAAAAATGTAAAACCTAAGAAAATATTATTTTTTTCACGTTTTTATCTCTTTCTTCACGGTTTCTCTGTATCTCACGTGAATTGCATAACGAAACACCGTCACCAAGTCGAGTTAAACCCAGCGACTGACCAACCACCAGACTCATCGTGAACGCCCCGCGAAACGAGAGAGAGGGAGAGAAAGAAGAGAGAAGAAAGAATTCAGATTGTGATTGCTGAGCCAATAACAGCCATGAAAGAAGAAGAGAGAGAGATGAGGAGATATTTATTTATGAGCGAGAGATTAGAAGAGTTTTGGGTTACTTACTTTCGATTCAACTCAATAAAACTAGGTCCACACTTTTGGCGTGCCGTGACGTTCTCTATTTCATACAAAAACAAAACTCTACTCGGAAACATGAGTACAAGACAAAAAGGAATTTTAGTAATTTGACACATTTTAGAACGAAACCTACAGAACAAGATTCGTGGGATTGAGAACCGGCCATGGCCTCAAAGTTTTCTTTTCTTTTTCTTTTTCTTGTGTGAATGTAATTAGCCAAACAATATCCACCAAGGTTCAGAGTAACAACACAGTCCAGTAATCTGACTACTACTACGTACTCCCCATAGTTCCAACTTGTTTTATATGTACACCAACGGCTGCTTCACTCTATATATGCATGTGAATGTGATAACAACTAGGTTTCTCGTCTCAGATATTTAGCCGCGGTTATTAAAATTCCCTCTTCTAGTAAACGGAATTCGTTCTTCTGCAAAAAAATAAAAAAATAAAATAAACAACCAGTTTTAGATTTCATGGGTGCAGGGAAACAAATAAAGCATATAATAGTGGACAGTCTTGATTATTCATATTTTGTTACCATGGTGTTGCTCAGTGTTACCCTCATCATCATAATCTCCGTTATTACTTGTGAAGAACGGTGTTAAGAAGTTCCTGCCTAGTTCTGTAAATGACGCAGTGCTGCATAAACAAAACAAAACGAATGGGATTTTTCTAGTGTTTTAAATAGATAGAAACTTGAAAGCGGACTTCATTTTCTGAGTGTAGGTTAATCAGTAATTTACCTCTTATGGAACTCTCTTAGTTTTGTCCTGAATCCACTCCCTGATGGTGAATCTTCATCATCATAACTTGTCATGAAACGATTGTTCACCACCTCAAAGCCCTGGCAAAAAGAAAAAAGAAGAAGATGTCGTTTTCTGCATCGAGAGACCAAGATTAACTTTACATTGAGGAGAAAAATATGACATCTTTTAGAACATGACGTCTATGTAAATGATCAAATCGACTTACATCACCAAGGGATGTATCATGGCTATCGCCTACAACCTCTAGGGCTTCAAGCATAGTACCAGTGGATCCTCCAATTAGCAACACCTGAAATCAGTTCCAGTAGCATCAAGGATCACATAAAACGCAAAATCATTTGGCTCAGCTATCAGCAACAGAAACCCTTTGATTGTTAGATCCTAAACAAGGATGGCTTACGTTTGGGTAAGTTTGGGTAAGTTCACCGGCTTGACGTTGATGGTGAAGTATTTATGGTTACAGAGGAGAGCATGGATCTCATTTGGCCGGAGCCACCTACTGATGCTTCCTCCAACATCGTTTGTATATCTAGATCTACAACACACAATCAAAACTGTCAATAATCGACAAGAACCTCATGGATACATCTAATTGTTGTTCGATATCTAACCAATTGAAACAAAGAAGAAATGCATATTTCTTCCCCTTTTATTCCAATTTTCTTTTCCCATGAATAAAGTATGAACTCTGAATATACTGAGACATGCTCATCAACAATTCTTTTAAGAAAAGACGAGTTTAGTGGGTACGAAAAGTCTCCCGATGACCAAATTGTCTGAGGTATCAAAGTTTTCTCTATCCTATTAATCTGCCTAAATGTTGGTTAAATCTTATTCAATTCACCACATTAGATCACGAGGAACCCCCAATTTCACAACTACCTGCAAATTCTAGGAAAGGCAGGAAAGCCAGCGAAATTTTAGTCGCCGGAGTTGACTGATATGGTTAAAGTGAATAAAGGAGCGAGGACACGTGCAGGGTGGAGATTAGAAGTTGGAATCGACGGTGGGGATCAATTCTAAAGCTAATGGAAAGCGTTAAAAGGAAAAAACAGATTTCATTTTCATTCATTCATGAGATTGTAAAAGTTGTTAGAAATTCTTCTTCTCCTCTCTGTAATTCGAACAAATTGATTCATCTTTTGCAAGATTTCCATTCTAATTCCGGATTCTTGTAAGTTGAATTGGAAGATTCTTTGTTTCTATGAACATTCGATTTTCATCGTGAGTTTACTAAATTTCATTGTATCAAAGGTATCAGACAAAGATCGATTCTCGGAAAGTAACGATGGAAACGAGAGCTCAGGCTTCCCGGAAAGAGGCGACAACGGAAGTGGCAGATGGAATCGGACACCGAAACGATCCGATGATTCACAGAATCGAAGCATTGGAGGCAACGGTTACGAGTCTGAGTTTGGAGATGCGGCAGGGTATCGCGGACATGTTTGCAGGGATACGATCACTACTCCGCAAGGAGCAAATCCAACGACTACCGATGATCAGAATCAATCTCGTTCTTCCCCAGCTCCAGCGGTTCTGCATCCTAGTACGGTGAATGGAATAAGATCGGGTATGGCTAATACGTATGCTGGAATGACTCGTTTAGCAAAATTGGATTTCCCTATATTTGATGGTGGGAAGGTTCAGGAATGGTTGTTTAAAGTGGAACAGTTTTTTGCGATTGATCATACACCAGAGGAAATTAAAGTTCTGGTGGTATCGATCCATTTAGATGATATTGCTGCTACTTGGCACCGATCCTTGGTTCAGTCTGAGTTGGAAAACAATAGTTTGACAGATTGGCCGACTTACAAGAACATGTTGAAGGAAAGATTTGATGAAGTTTGGGATGATCCGATAGCTGAGATGAAGCACTTACAAGAAACAGATGGTATTGTTGAGTACCATAATAAGTTTGAAAATATCAAGACTCGTGTGAATTTTACAGAAGCTGATTTGGTGAGTCATTACTTGGCTGGGTTACGAATGGATACTCAGATGCACATCCGGATGTTTCAACCACAAACAGTGAGATAGTGTCTACTATTGGGACGTTTGTATGAGACAGCTCATCCTCGAAAATCCTTCTCAACTTCGTGGTCATCAACTAAGGCTACTACAACTAAAGGATTGTTGCCTTTCAAGAAAACCAATGAACTGATGGTCCACAGACCTGTTTTGACAGAGAAGACACAAGATCAGTTACATCAACCTAAGAAGTTTTTATCTACATAAGAGATGAATGAAAGGAGAGCCAAAGGATTGTGTTATTTTTGTGATGAAAAGTACACACCAAATCATTATAAAATTCATAAGAAGGCTCAACTCTATTGGTTAGACGTGGAAAATGAAAGGGAGATAGGAGATTCTGATGAAGACAAGGAAAACCAACAGCCAGAAGGGGAGATTGCTAAAATATCAGTAAATACCATTGCTGGTATTACTGATTATAATACAATGAGAGTGAAAGGACTACATAAGAAACGCTCCTTATTCATCCTTATAGATTCTGGTTCCACACATAATTTCTTGGATACACAAATTGCAGTCAAGCTGGGATGTCATATGTTGTCAGGGGGTAATGCAAGGGCTGTGGTAGCTGGTGGTAGTAAGTTGACGGTGAGAGCTAAGGTGGAGCAGCTCCAATGGGATTTTCAGAACACAAGTTTTGTTGCTGATTTTATGGTCATTGACTTGAATGGTTGTGATGCAGTTTTGGGAATTCAGTGGCTAGAAACTCTTGGGCCTATAACTTGGGATTTCAAAAAACTCACCATGAGGTTTGACTTTAATAACAGAAGGGTGGTTTTGCATGGTATACAAGAAGGATCTGTTAGAGCAGTTAAGGCGGGGAAAGTGAATAAAATCAGAGAAGAAAAAATGCAGTTGTCAATGATATGTGTGTCTCCAGCTAATGAGGAAGGTACTGAGACCTTGTTTTCAATTATAGCTGATACTCAAACGCAGACCACGTATCCACCTCTTGAGGCTTTACTTTCTGCATATGAAGATATTTTTGTTGAACCAAAGGAACTTCCTCCATTCAGAGCAAATCATGATCATCAAATCACATTGGTTGAAGGGGCGAATCCAGTGAATCAGCGTCCTTATCGTTATGCTGTTCAACAGAAAAATGAGATTGATAAGATGGTACAAGAACTGTTAGAAGCAGGAACAATTCAAAATAGTTCCAGTGCTTTTGCATCTCCACTGGTATTGGTCAAAAAGAAAGATGGATCTTGGCGTCTCTGTGTGGATTATAAGGGGTTGAATGGACTGACAGTAAAAGACAGGTTCCCTATTCCCCTTATTGAAGACTTAATGGATGAGCTAGGAGGCTCCAAAATATATTCTAAGATTGACCTGCGTGCTGGCTATCATCAAGTCAGGATGTCTCCTTCTGATATACATAAGACAGCATTTAAAACACATAGTGGTCATTATGAATACATTGTTATGCCTTTTGGTTTGACCAATGCACCTGCAACATTTCAAGGGTTGATGAATGCAGTATTCAAAGAGTTTTTGCGGAAGTTTGTGTTGATCTTCTTTGATGATATCCTGATCTATAGTGGCTCATTGGAATTGCATATGCAACATCTCCACTGTGTTTTTGAGGTGATGAGATCACATAAGTTATTTGCTAAGAAAAGTAAGTGTGCCTTTGCAACCACCAGAGTGGAGTATTTGGGTCACTTCATTGAAGCAGAGGGAGTTTCAACAGATCCCGCAAAAGTTAAGGCAGTAGCAGAATGGCCTACTCCTGCTAATCTGAAATAATTGAGAGGGTTTCTTGGATTGGCAGGTTACTATAGACGTTTTGTCAAGCATTTTGGTACAATTGCTAGACCATTGACTCTCTTAACTAAAAAGGATTCATTTGTTTGGTCAGAAGATGCTCAAACTGCTTTTGAAGGGCTGAAAAATGCTTTGTGTACTGCTCCTGTATTAGCTCTCCCTCTGTTTGACAAGTCATTTGTAGTAGAAACAGATGCTTGTAGTCAGGGGATTGGTGCTGTTCTAATGCAGGATGGTCATCCTTTAGCATATATCAGTCGCCACTTAAAAGGTAAACAACTCTTACTCTCTATCTATGAGAAGGAGTTGTTGGCAGTAGTCTTTGCTGTGCAGAAGT
The DNA here is from genome assembly GCA_002933915.1 of Eutrema heterophyllum. Classification (NCBI taxonomy): domain Eukaryota; kingdom Viridiplantae; phylum Streptophyta; class Magnoliopsida; order Brassicales; family Brassicaceae; genus Eutrema; species Eutrema heterophyllum. The sequence continues at coordinate 160,950 of PKMM01021303.1, forward strand.
GGCGCCACTATCTGTTGAATAGCCATTTTGTCATTAAGACAGACCAGAGAAGTCTTAAATATTTGTTGGAACAGAGACTTAACACCCCAATTCAACAGCAATGGCTCCCTAAACTTTTGGAGTTTGATTATGAGATTCAATATAAAGAGGGTAAAGAAAATTTGGTGGCAGATGCTCTGTCGCGTGTTGAAGGTTCTGAGATTTTACACATGGCTTTATATGTCCTTGAGTGTGATTTGATGAAACAAATTCAAGAGGGCTATGAGACGGATGGGTCAACTAAGGAACTGATTGCTGCTTTAGTGGACAAACCAGGTTCCAAGAGACACTTTGTGTGGTCTCAGAATATTCTGAGGAGGAAAAATAAGATTGTAGTACCTGCCGTAGTGCCCCTCCGTAATTCAATCTTAGAATGGCTTCATTGTTCAGGAGTGGGAGGTCATTCGGGCAGGGATGCCACTTACCACAGGGTTAAGAGTACCTTTTATTGGAAGGGTATGGCTAATGATATTCAGGCTTACATCAGAAGTTGCTCAGTTTGCCAGCAGTGTAAGTATGATACAGCTGCTTATCCTGGACTACTGCAGCCTCTCCCTATTCCTACATCTCTTTGGTCTGACATTTCTATGGATTTCATAGAGGGTCTCCCTCCTTCTTTTGGAAAATCTATTATACTGGTTGTTGTGGATCGTTTGTCAAAGGCTGCTCACTTTATCGCTTTGAGTCACCCTTACTCTGCGGCCACTGTAGCTCAGTCATTCCTCGATAATGTTTTCAAGCTCCATGGCCTTCCAAATTCCATTGTAAGTGACAGAGATGCAGTTTTTCTGAGTGAATTCTGGCGAGAGTTGTTTACATTGCAGGGTGTCTCTCTGAATTACTCAAGTGCTTATCACCCTCAAAGTGATGGTCAATCGGAAGTGGTGAATAGATGTTTGTAGACATACTTGAGATGTATGTGCAGTGACAGGCCGTATTTGTGGAGCAAGTGGTTGCCATTGGCAGAATATTGGTACAATACAAGCTTCCACTCTGCAACTCAAATGACTCCTTATGAAGCAGTTTATGGTCAACCTCCTCCACAACATATCCCTTACCTACCTGGAGAATCAAAGGTTGATGTGGTTGCTAAGAGCTTGCAAGAACGTGAGAATATGCTATTAATCCTTAAATTCCACCTACTGAGAGCTCAACACAAGATGGAACAAGTTGCTAATAGAAGAAGATCTGAGAGAAACTTTCAAATTGGTGATTTTGTGTATGTGAAGCTTCAGCCGTATAGGCAAGGTTCTGTGGTTGTACGGATGAATCAGAAGTTGGCTCCTAAATACTATGGTCCCTATAAGATTCTGGATAAATGTGGGAAGGTTGCATACAAGTTGGAGTTACCAGCCACATCTAGAGTGCATCGTGTTTTCCATGTTTCATAGTTGAAGCTGCGGGTTGGTGATCACTCAGTCAGTACTCAACTTCCTTCCATTGTTCAAGATGTGTTGATTAAAAAACCAGAAAGGATCTTGGACAGGAAGATGGTGAATAGACAAGGCAGAGCCGCAACAAAGGTTTTGGTTAAATGGTCTAATGAAGATGACTCTGAAGCAACGTGGGAGTATCTCTTTGATTTGCTGCAGAAATTCCCTTCTTTCAACCATGAGGACACGGTTGCTTAGAGGGGGAGGATTTGATACGGTTAAAGTGAATAAAGGAGTGAGGACACGTGCAGGGTGGAGATTAGAAGTTGGAATCGACGGTGGGGATCAATTATAAAGCTAATGGAAAGCGTTAAAAGGAAAAAACAGATTTCATTTTCATTCATTCATGAGATTGTAAAAGTTGTTAGAAATTCTTCTTCTCCTCTCTGTAATTCGAACAAATTGATTCATCCTCTGCAAGATTTCCATTCTAATTCCGGATTCTTGTAAGTTGAATTGGAAGATTCTTTGTTTCTATGAACATTGGATTTTCATCGTGAGTTTACTAAATTTCATTGTATCATTGACGAGGCGACGGAGAAGACGGCACCGGCGAGTGAAATTTGACGGCAACTATGTCGAAGGAGAGCCTCATTTTCTTTGGTCGGAAAAGAAAACTGTTTTTTTTTGTTTAATCTGTTCTCGTGTCTTGTTTATGATGTGGATTAATTTTGATAATTTTTTTGAAAATTTGTTTTACATGTTTTTTATTTTATTTGATCAAAGTAATTTTTTTTATAGAATACAAACATATTAATTAACATTTTTTAAGGGTAAAACTGGATTTCCATTATTATAAATTTTATTGGGACAATGTTCACTGAAAAAATATTATTGAAACAANTTAACATGTTTTGGAAAATGGGTATAAATGGTGCAAATTAATTTTACATGTGATAGAGTTTGGTAAATTATTGGAGCGGAGAATGAGATTAATTAAGAAAAAAAAATATGCTTATTCTTCTCCTATGAGATTAATTTTACATGTGAGAGAGTTTGATAAGTTTCGTGAATTCCAAAAATATCATCTCATAGGACCGTATATGTTTTCCAAAGTTCTTTTTTTTGTATACAAAAATCGAAGCAGAGAAATTGAGAATTTCAAGAAAGTTTAATGGTTCGTTTCACCCAAGTTAGCAAAGGTTCGTGTTGGGCCTCAGGTTCAATAACATCAAGGTACGTGAAAAGTCTAACCAAAGTGAAAAAAAACAAAATACGGAGATTAACGGGGTTTTGGCAAAAACCGACCCTTGAATGTTCGATTTATATCTAAAGTTTGTGACGGGTCCAAAACATATCTAACGTTAATTTAAATTTCATAGATGTAGTTTTTTTTTTGCGCCGATTCATACTGTCAAATATTTAACGATCCGTTAACGCCAGTCGATGTGGATGCCATGTCTGCAACGCTGTCATTTTGTATCTAAAATAGTTAGATATATATATTTTTTTTTGTTGTTGTTGTTGATAAGTTTAGATATTTTTGTTTCTTCCTCGACGAACACGAAGAACCTTTTTTTGTTCTTTCAGTGACTCCATTGATGCTTCCTCGGCGGATCCTTCAAGCTAACGGATGAGATCGAGTGACGGTGATGCGTCGAGGCAGAGGAGAAGTCGTCGGTGATAAGCTCATTGACTTGAGTTGACCAAGCATGGTGCTACACGATCGTGAAAGAGAAGCGGAGACGTGCCGCGAAGATGACGAACACCGGCGGCTGCTCGGATCAGTAAACGGATGGGGGATGAGCAACGGTGGTGCTAAGACAAGGCTGACGGAGCAACGGTCGTCGACGGCGACTTAAAGAGAGGGAGTTGCAGAGATTGCCTGCGCCGCAAGAAACAGCTCAAGCGCACCCTAGATCGAGATTCCTTGGGTTGACGGCGCTGCGATGGCTCTCCGATGACGACGGCGTCGTCCCTGGAGCACGGCGGAGGATTTACGGCGAAGAACAGAGGCGGTGGTGTTTGAGAAACACACACCCACATGAGCGATGAAACGAACGGAGAAGAAGAAGAAGACATGAGATTTAAATTACGATCGATGTTTAGCCTTGCTCTATATTGATTTTCATTCGTGGTTAGTTCTCTTCTCTAATACAAGTTTTTACTAAAAAAAAAAAGATCACGTTTTAATGGCATCTATTGCCCGTCGCCGGAGGAATCTGGGTTGGCGTTTTGGACGGAGAAGGAGAAGTGAGTGAAGAAAGATGCCGTGGTGTTTGAATCCGGATCGGTGTGTTGTAGACGACGGTGCCGGAGCTCGTATCTGGAACGCCGAGCTCTCTTGTGAGTCCGACGACTCCGTTTCAGAGATGCTANAATATCTTGGAAACTATATAACCAAATAATTTTTTTTTTTCCGTCTGAATTCATTAAAGAACAAAAAGCAATACCAATGTATCAACGAAAGTATATATACTCATGAGCCACAGCAAAACTTTTAATTTTATCTATTACCTTAGCAAAATTATTTACTAATTATATTCCTAAGTTTTAAAACTATAATTAGTTCATAAGAAGTTAATAAACCTATAATTGGTAAAACAGTAACCTAGTTTTTCGCTTAAAATGGAAAAGGTAAATTACTATCACAAAATTCACCCAACAATTTATTAATTAAAGCAACATTTACATAGTTTTATAATAAGATTATCTGAGCCTGATAAAAAAAGAAAGAAAGAAATATATATCAATTTGCCATCCTCTCTTGACCGACTTTCATACGACTTTGACTCTCTCTCTCTGAAATATGTTCTCTCTCCTTTGGCTGCTTCTTCTCTCTCTACTATTCTCCACTTTAATAATTTCCTTTTCTTTTTTTCAAATAAGATAATAAAAATCGAACGAATAATTTTCCCTCCCTACATCTCTGTCTCTCTCTATCACAGAAGGTATGCAATGAAACTCTAATCATCTCTTCTTCTTCATCATCATCTTCGGTTCTCATAATCTTTTATTCTGTTGCGAGAAAGTGACACGTGTGATCATCCTACATGGACGCAATCTTCTTAACGGATGATCCTAATACCCGGAAACAGTTAATCGGGTCGCTAGCTCAATCTTTCGGATGCGTTTACGTTTGTCTCTGGTCCTATTATTTCCCTCGACCTTCTAAGTAATAATCTCACATCTTCTTCATTCTCGAGCTTTACATATATACACATTACACGTATATGTTCATACATCTCTATAATGTTTGATTTTTTCTAATCACATGACGGATTTGCAGCTATTTGATATCATTGGATGGATATTACAATGAAGCATCTCAAGAGCCTTCTACTTCTACTGGAAGTTTAGCTAGAAGCTTGTTCCATGAGTATCGACAATCCGTTATCCCTCTCCAAAACGGGTAAAAATATTCACTAATGTGTGCATATATATATAAATATATACAAATGGAATGTTTGAGTTCTTAAATATATAGATGTGTAATATATAATCGAAATGTTTTGATTTTTCAATGAAGACATATACCAAGCATGGCGTTCATGAATAATCTCCCATACTTAGAGATTCGACCACAAGATATTCAAAGACTTGTTTACAACGACGCACAACGTCACTTCTATCAGGTAATCAATTCTAATCCCTAACTACTAATTCTAATACCATACCATCTAATACCATTATCAATTCCATTTAATTTCATTGTTATCCACTGACAAATCAATTCTTCATTTCGTTTCATTAACTATCGCAGGAAGCCAGGATTCAGGTACATTATTTCATTTGCATGGTTTTTTTATCTTTTTTTTCAACCAAATTTAATAGTATATTATACATACATATACATATAAATCAAAACATTTCGACTAAATGTAAATGTGTATTATAATCAGACGGTGATATTCATGGGTTGCCGGAGCGGAGAGTTCGAACTCGGATTGACGTATGACGCTGCAAATGTATGAATCCAAACGTATAATATTCATTTAATAAAACCATAATTAAGCATTTATTACTTAGAGATATATATTTAGATTCATGTCTCTGTCTTTCTCTCAATATATATATTAATGTACATATTGACCCAACGACAGATGAAAATAGAAGCAAGTCTTCGAGAATGGTTCCCTGAAGATTTCAATAGAAAGTCTTCTCCGGTCAACTCCGACTATCTCCGGCCACCGCCTCCTCCGTCTTCCTCTTCTTCGTCTCATATATCACTAGACAGCCCCCAAAACGTCTCAGAATATCCCTCTCTCTTTTTCCCACTCGTCCCTAAACCTTCAACGACGACTGACCCCGTTAACGTTCCGTTACATCCGCTGTTAGCTCCGGTCACCACAACAACAACGAGCAATATGATCCGTCAACAACAACAAGAGCCTTTGTTCCGTAACCGTGAACGTGAGGAGGAAGCGATGACGCAAGCTATCTTAGCGGTTTTAACGGCGTCGTCAAGTCCTCCGTCTACCTCTTCCTCGCCGCAGCGAAAAGGAAACGCCACCGCTTTTAAGAGATATTACTGCGTGGTTAGCGGTGGGAGCAGTAGAGCGCCACCGCCGAGTGTACGGAAGCAAAGTATGATGAAAAGAGCGATTTCGTTTTACGATAGGCTTAACATTTACCGGAGAGAACGTTTTGCAAGGGAAAACGCTACTACGGGCGGCGGCGGGCGCGGGCCAACCGCAACGCAGTTGCATCATATGATATCGGAGAGGAAACGTCGAGAGAAGCTTAATGAGAGCTTTCAAGCATTGAGATCTCTCCTTCCTCCGGGAACTAAGGTATGTGATAGATTCTTTTTTTTCTTTCTTTTTCATGATTTAATAAGAAATCTTTTATGAACACTTTCGCCAATATTGTTTCTTTTCAATGATGATCATAATATTTGAACGTGTAAATGCAAACGCAAACATTAGATTTCCTGAATATATATATATATATATATATATATATAATCTCATATATATGCTATAAGATTCAACCATGAAAATGGAGCTAATGTTATGGCTAAAACTTTTTGAACAGAAAGATAAAGCATCGGTCCTCACCATTGCAAGGGAGCAACTAACTTCTTTGCAAGGCGAGATTTCGAAACTACTAGAGAGGAATCGGGAGCTAGAGGCGAAAATAGCCGGAGATGGAGAGATGGAAAATGATTTACGACCCGATGAGAGGTTTAACGTTAGTTTAAGACATATACCCGAATCGACATCTAGAGAGAGGATTTTTGATCTAAGAGTTGTTCTCAGAGAAGACAACATTAGGGCTGATGATTTGTTGATAAGGCTTCTCGAATTCTTGAAGCAAATCAACAATGTGAGTTTAGTATCAATCGAAGCTCGAACTCGAGCTAGAGAAGATGGAGATAGTTCGGTTCTTCTCGTGAGCTTAAGGCTCAAGATTGAGGTAAATAATAATCTTGATTTTATTAAATTGGTTTCTGTTAAGTATATATTTGAGATTTACTTGTGATTTGTTAATTAGTTAAGTTGGCATACATGTATGTGATAATTTACATAAAACATATCAAAAGGAAGTTTGCAATATTTGCTAAATTCGTATGTAACAATTTAATGCGTTTTATTCAAGGAATTGCATTGATTGGTTGGATTAATTATATATTTGTTAGGTGATATATACATTCATTTTATTTATAAAAAAAATCGAATTACCTCTTCCACATAACTTTATTTGATAGTGTCTAAATAATTATGTATGATTTAATACGATAAGTAGATAACCACTAGTTTGGTCTTTGACTAAAAGGTTTATTAGTTATTGGAAAAAAAAACGTCGTTACAAGATTTGGAATTATTATTGTTTTGTAGGGTGAATGGGACGAATCAACCTTCCAAGAAGCAGTCAGAAGAGTTGTTGCTGACTTGGCTCACTGACAACAAGTTTGATTATTATTTCCTAACCATATATTTATTCTTATAATCAATACTTAGTTCCTATTCCTCCTTTACGCTTACAAGTTAATTTTAAATTGATATGAATTATATTATTTATGGACAGTCTATTTTATTACTCTGGCGTGTGGCGGCTTCTATAGTTTTCGATGGTCTTCCTCTTGTTCTTATTACTGTGGACTGTTTCAGCCGTTCTTCCCTATTTCGTGATTCAATCTCGACCGTTTATTTCCTTCCATTTTTTTTTGGTTTATACCATATAATTTTGTACTAGGCAATATTTATCTCTTTTTTTTTTGTAATAGGCAATATTTGTCTCTCTATACAAAATGTTGTAGTTTTTCCTTTTTAAAAAGGGCTGTTATATATACTAGTTTAATTTTCTTTGGGTTTTTATGATTGATGAATCCTCGTATAATTTGGTAGTCAGTAATTGTACCTTTTGTCCGTACCAATTCAAGTTGTAGAGATTGATTTTTGGTTGTTTAATACTCTCTCCGTTTCACAAAGAATGTTGTTTTGAGGTTTTATTTTTGTTTCATAAAAAATGTCGTTTAATGTTTTCAATGCATAATTTTGAACAAAAAATCAAATTTAACCTTATTGGTTTAGTGTATTAATTAAAGAGAAAAAATAGTTTAGTATATTAATAAGGTGTAATATGGAATTTTTAATAATTTTTTTAATATGCATGAAATGATTTAAAATGATATTATTTGTGAAACATACGAAAGTTGTAGAGAAGATTATTATGCGCTCTAAAATTATAATGGCGTCCAAGTAGTCCGGCTAAATCAAAATATTTTCAAAACATATATATATATATATATATTCTCTCCTAAATTTATGTGGCTAAGTTTAATATTCTTTTGTCGCCCAAATTGACTGAACCTTTTGCTAAATGGAGAAGGCAAACGATAAGGACATCTCTAGATAGAAAAAGAAAAGGAAAATTCAAGAAAATTGAAGACATATTGATTCATTCCATTTAAGGAACTTACCTAGTTTCTTACCAAATTCAAATAAGAGAAATACCTTCAAAGATATTATTTTCCATTTTAGAAACGTGATTAATTCCAACGGACAATACCCTCTTTTTTTGGGCCGAGTGTGCATGCAATACCATTCATAACGTATAAAATTCAATGAAAAATGCTACTTCATTTTTTTCATGAAAATCTTCGTGATCACGTAAATGGATTGGTGTTTGTTCATTTCTATGAAAATATAGTACTCCAAGTGTCGGTCTAAATTAAGTTTTGGTTTTAAATAGTGTGGGTTTTACGTATACTTTTTAAAAAACGGAAAAAACATTCTCTTAATACATAATGGTTTGATAAATAATGTACGTTATTAGCTAAAAATTAAAAAAAAATCCGATTTACGATTTTATTAGTATGAATACAAAATCCCAATAAAAAACATCATTTGATTTTCCTAAAAGAAAAAAAACATAATTGCCAAGAAACGAGGGTCTGTGGGTCTAAGTGTGACAAAACAGAAAGTTGGGGCAGTCTGCAGAAAATTCAGAACTTATTTTGGAAGACGGCAGTTTTGACCCAATTAAGATTAAGATTTTTATTTTTCTAGGGAAATCGTCTCCCGAATCTCGTAAAGCTATTTATTTATTTTTAACTCAGCTCGATAAGCTATTAAAGTAACTTTTACGATATTCTATATATTGAGAAACTCCTATATACACTGCATTTAAAAGACTAAATTAACACTTAAACACGTGGAACTTTTGAAGACTATGCTTCTAATTACTTAAAGATTAAAAGATTAATGTTGACTATTTTAATGGAAAAAGTGAGAAACTCAAAAGCTTAGTTAAAATGTCTTAAATCTTTGCCTCATTGTATTAAAATAATACTAAACTGTTTGTTTTATATAAGATTTTTCTTATGACCCATGTATATCTTTTCTATTCTTTTTATATCAAAACACCATATAATTAAAATTTTGGACATAGATTGTCTTTTAAGGAAAGTCAGTTTTATAGGCTGTTTGTATCGTATCATGTATGACCATGAAAAAACGTATATACTTTAGATATATTATATTTTGGATGAAACAATATAATTGTTTTTGTTACAAAAAAAAAATTAATATATATAATTGTTTTTGTTAATATGAATTGTACCAAAAAAAAAACGAATAATACAGACTATACAGTATATACACATCATTTTAATAAATATTATGTTAAATTCTCAGCAATCATATCATAGAACTATTGTTTGTTCTCTTTAAAAAAAAGAGGTGATTTGTTAGTCATTAACTCATACCTGATAATTTTGAATACTTTTACTTCTAAAAAGTGAGCTAAGAAAATTGGAATTTAAATGAGATCAAATTAAAGTGCTGAATAATTGTCCAAGCGAGCCTTTTTGATTAGTATCCATTGATTGAATAATTTGACTTACAGTTACAGATACATTTGTCAAAAGATAATATGATTGATTATTTAAATGTTAAGTAATTTCAGTCCATTTTTTGTTAGGCTGTTACTTGTGAGGGAACATAACTTTATAGACTATTATTATTACAAACTTTATATATAACCCTACGTGCGTCAATTTTTTTTTGGTTAATTCATTCTATTAAAGTTAGGATCGACAGATCGGATCGGATATTGAGAAATTTTGGGATATCCAGATCCAGGGTTTATGGATATCAATCCGGATATCCGTTTAGTTATTAAGATATCCGCGGATATTCAGATTTAGATCCATAAAAATAATAAAAAAATATTAAAAATAATGATAAAATTAAATTTTTATATAATATTTTGTAAAAAAAATCTGTTATTATAAAAGATATTTAAATTATTTATATATATCTCAATATATTAAAAAATTTATTAATAAAATATAAAATTTTAATATATTTAAAGGATCCGGATATCCAGACCTAATAATTTAACTATCCGGATCCAGATCCGATTTTGACGGATAACAAGATTTTACTATCCGGATCCGACCCTCTCGGATATCCGGATTTTTAGAATAGATCGGATCTCGTAGATAATAGTTCCACCCCTAATTAAAGCTGTTATAAATAATATCACAATTCACACGCCCACTAAAAAATTATTCCACTAAAAATATTAGTCCACTAAAAAGCGTTGTTTATAGAACCAGTACATACTATTTGGAGTCAAAATCAACTATTGAGAATAAAAACATTCATATACACTAATAATAGTGTATTTAAGAATGAGTCCCTTTCGTCTATCACTCAATTAGTAGATTTATTAACGAGAAACGATACTCGTTAATGCAATTAGTCATGGGGGAATAAACTGACTTTTGACCATATTGAACACTAATCGACTCATACAAAAAAAGGTTCAACAAGAATCTTCATGAAAAATAAAGTTCTTAGAATCGAAATTACGTAATTATTAAAAAAACATGTGCACCCAAAACCAAAACATTCTTATATATAATATGAGAGTTTTCTTCCACGGTGTTCACATCAGAAAAAAAAAAAAAAAAAAAAAAATTGAAACTAAAGAAAAGAAAAAGAAAACTAAACCTAAAACTAAAGTTAATGACTCGATTAATTCACACATTTTGTAATAATAATTATTTTTCATTAAAAAAAGAGAGAAGAACACTTACACTAAAGTTAATGACTCAATTAATTCACACACTTTTTTATAATTATTATTTTTTATCAAAAAAATTAAAAGATAAAAAAATAAAAACGAAAAAATACAACACAATAAAAAAACTGAATAGAGATTGGTAAATATAAAATTATATAATTATATATTAGTTAATAGAGCAGCAATTACTTATTAAGAAATAGGGAAAATAATTATCACATTAAAATATATTAAATAGATCAAAACGCATTTTTCTAATGGTTACAAATTATTTAGGATAATGAAAAATTACAAGTTAATTGTAATAAAAATACAAAATTTCTAGATGGACATCGTGATTAAAAAAACCAAATACAGTTTATATAGATATTATACAATTTTCTAAATCCAGAATTCTTTTCCTCCACCTTCGTTAGCGTCGATCGTTGCTCTTCCACCTCCGACGCTCACGACCACGACTCTCTTGATCTGTGTCGCCTTCGTTTGGATTACCCCTCCTAAATCGTTTATTTGTTTGTTGTTTTCTTCATTCATTGAAAGGAGGTGCATATTCTTTTGATTCGATTCTGTTTGAGCTGAATTTTTGTAGATCAGATTGCAAATTAGAAACAACAATCGAATTGGGTTAACTTGAAAAAAATTGTTCAGCAATCGTGGGTATTGTTAAGCTTAAACTCTTGATCTGAAATTGAGTGAAACATCGAATTGATATGCACGTAGACTTTTTTTTGCAAGAGAAAGTTCTTCGAATCTTTTTTTTTTTTTAAAACATAACTAAAAATGATATGGGCGTAGACTTAGAGAAAGTTCAAAGTCAACATAATTTTGTAAAGTATTATAAAAACCACTGGCTAAACTTACTTAACTTCTCGGCATAACCACTGGCTAAGGAGAAGAAAGAAGAAAATGGCGCAATCTTATGTGTACGCTTACCCAAAAGGCACGGGCCCTTCGGCTCCTCCGCCTCCACAAGGAGTGATCGTGAATCCACGGTTTTGCGCATCGTACCCTGTGGAACTGGTGATCGTGCGGAAGTTGATGAAGTTAACGGGCGGTAACTTCGTTATAACGGACGTGAACGGAAACCTGTTGTTCAAGGTGAAGGACAAGAGGATCTTATTGGATGGTTCTGGACTCCGGTCTTGACTTTGAGAGAGAAGGTCCATATATATATGATTAAAAAAAAAAAAAAACACAAGTCAACTTGGTTAATAATGAATACTAAATAAATTGCAGATGCTGAGCTTGCATGACAGGTGGCAAGTGTTTAGAGGAGGGTGTACGGAGCAGCGTGATCTGCTGTACACGGTGAAGAGATCGTCGATGCTTCAGTTTGAGACGAAACTTGATGTGTTTTTGAGTCACAATAAGGAAGAGAAGATATGCGATTTCAAACTCAAAAGTGCTCGAGGATTCTTGTGTTGTCTACGCCGGTGAATCTGACGCCAATGTTGCCCAAGTATGTCTTCTTTCTTTTTCCTTTTTTCGGGTCAACCCGACCCGATTTCAAATGTCTCTCTCTATTTAGGTTGAATTTTTGGTGTTTGGTTTATTGTTTTGGAAGATTGGTAGTAATCACTTTGAAGCCAAAATTTCATCTGGTTTAGTTTGTGCGGTGTTAGATCGGTTGAGATCGGATTTTTAAATTATACTATATATAAATCGTCATATATTTTTTAAAATCATTTGATATAAGATTATAATCCACCAAATCTTATTGATCACAAGATGTCAATGTCAAAGGTGACGAGCTTGAAAATAGGTTGAGGATCGCCACAAAAGGTTGTGGAATTCCCTTTGATAAGATCACGAATCAAGCCTATATGAATCCACACATTAGACTATGATCCACACTTGTACTATAGAATGAATCCACAAAATTAGAAATAACAAGCAACGAACAAAGAAATCTAAAAGAATCTATCTAAAGACTCATTTGAACAAGACACAAAAGAAGAACTTTTGCAAGAGAAACTTTACGTTTTTATTATCAAATTTCGAAGTGTCTTTACAACGAGAACAATGAGCTTTTTTATAGCTCTTACAAGATAATCTTTACAATAAATACATTAAAAGAATTAATTCAAATTTAAACAAAAAAAGAATAATTAGCTAAATCAAATAATGGTCTTTTTGCCACCAATTTAGCATTTGACACTGAATGAGAATCCTTTGTTTTTGTGAAATTATGAGGATGAGATTCTCGTAATAAATCCATGTATTGAAGACCTTTGATTCACTATTTTTGATATTGCATCACCCTTTTTTTTTCTTTTTCTTTCTCTCGATATCTTTTTGGTTTGCTTTCAAATAAACTTTTTTTCTGTTCTGTTTAGTCTTATCCTATTTGTGAATTGGTAGTTTACCCATGTTTTATGAATTGTTAGAAACTTGGACTTCACAATTGCATCACTTATTAACCCAAAATTGGCCAGAATACTTGGTTAGTTGGTGGGAGATTAAACGAAATGAAATGAAATATAAATGTGATGGTTTGTTGTTGGTAACAGATGCACAAAAAGGACACGGTGCGGAGCGTTTTGTTAGGAAAGGACCATTTCTCGGTGACTGTTTATCCAAATGTCGATTATGCCTTCACTGCCTCTCTCGTCGTCATTCTCGACGGTATTAACCGAGAAGACAGCTACGCCGGCGCAATGCTCTCATTTTTTTTTTTTTTTTTAATTTGTGACTGTAAAAGTAGCATTCAAATGTTGATATGTTGCACATTGGAATGTGGCATTGGTCTTAAACTTTGTGTGGGTAAGTGTAGAAGACTTGGTGACTTTCCCATTGATCACATCACAATATAATATATACACGTATATCATATCTACGGAGATCTCGAGTATCTCAACAATACAACGATATATACGATATTTGTGTATATCCTAACTAACACTCCCCCGCAGTCGGAGCGGGAGGTTCACGGACGCTCGGGCTGGAGCGAAACTCGATGAACAAAGGAGAGGGAAGTCCCTTAGTGAAGATGTCAGCATACTGCATCGCTGAAGGAACACGTAGAATTCGTAGTTGACCAAGTGACAAACATTCTCGTAAGAAATGAATGTCGATTTCTACATGTTTAGTACGTTGATACTTAACCGGGTTTGAGGAGAAGTAGACCGCTGAGACGTTGTCGCAATACACAATTGTGGCCTTTCAGAGCAGGCATCCTAACTCCAAAAGTAAGTTCCTTAGCCAAGTAGTTTCAGCCATTGCATTTGCAACTCCGCGATACTCCGCTTCAGCACTAGAGCGTGACATTGTGTGATGTCTTTTGGAGGACCAAGAGATGAGGCTGTCACCGAGAAAAACGCAGTAGCCAGATGTTGAGCGGCGAGGGGAGGGGCCGCCTGCCCAGTCAGCGTCTGAGTAAGCCACTAAACCGTTCACGGAGGATTTATGAAGCTGCAGCCCGTGTGCGATTGTGCCTTTGACATATCGAATGCCTTTGGCGACCGTGGCGAAGCGAGTGTACCATGTCCATGGAGCTTGTTTCAGCCCGTAGAGAAAACGTCGGAGCAGATAAACATGATCAGGCTTGCTCTTTTCGACAAAAGCTGGTGGCTGATGCGTGTAGATCGTCGTGGAAGAAAGCGTTCTTCACGTCAAGTTGGTGAAGTGACCAGCTACGAGTAAGAGCAACATGAAGCACGACACAAATTGTCGCTGGCTTGACAACTGGATTGAAAGTCTCCTCACAATTGATGCCAAGTTGTAGCGATTTGTCGTTGGCTACTAGTAATATTAATAAAAAAGTAATACAACCAAAAGAGACTTAAATCAAGTGGTAAACGGATATAATTAATGAACGCACAAAGATTTAACCCAGTGATTCAAAAACAAAACAAAAACAAATACCAAAAATAATTTATCAAATATCTCCTCATGAGAGCACAATCTTTTGCCTACAGCGAAACTTCTATGAGCAGTCCTCAAAACATTTTGGCTCACATGGAAGCAAAACTAAGCCATGAAACTTCACTGAAAACCCAAAACATTTTTTTTTTTCCCCGATTTTTAGATTTTGTTTACTGTTGCTTGCATTCAGGAGGCCTCTCCCCTTGTTGCCCGTCGTTAAGCTGAGGTCTGCCTCCTTTCTGCAATTTGATTTTCAAAAGAATTTATTTACATATATTAACCTATTTCATTATCACAAACTGATTTGCAATACCAGATTTAGACTAAGCTTTATATATGCATGAAAATTATTCTAGAAAGCTTTATTTATATTTCTGTCTACTTATAATTCAGTTTTAGTCAATATAATTGCTCAAGTTTCTATGATTCACAGATTCATGCATTAATGACCTTGACCAGTTATTTCAGCTATCTCTAAGACATGGGTCAGGTTCTCTCATTTTGTGATCATGGTCGACCCAAAAATCTCAAATAGTTTATGACTCTGCTATGTTCATTTGTGTCGGATTATTTGACAGAAGACACTATAGGTTTAACTCAGACCAATACTATTATGAGGGAGGAAACTTATTATGTACCTTGTGTAGGATTGACGGCTGCATAAACAATTAACCAATTTCAAAAAATTAGTAACCAAACTAAATAAAAAAGGTATTGCTTACTACAATAAAAGGAGGACTTCAATACCTTCTTTTTGGTCTTGCTTACTTCTTCCTCCTCATCTTCGTCATCGTCTTCTTCCTCATCCTCATCCTCATCCTCATCATCTTCTTCTTCATCCTCATCTTCGTCCTCATCAATATCATCTTCATCGTCATTGTCTATGTCAAACTCCTCTCCTTCAATAGCCTCACCAGTAAACCATGAGACAGCATGAGGTATAATCTTCTCCCGGATTGTAGAACTGCAGGAAGCAATGCATACTTGAATCAGATATTAATAAAAAATGTATAGCTTCACAATAAAGGATGCTAACTAGAGCTTCCATATAGACCCAAATGTATAGATCGACAGTTTATGTTCAGAAGAAGACAAACCCAATGTCATAATCTTGTTCCATCAGATTCTGAAGTTCCTCAGCCTGCACCAAGGACAGAAAACGTTAGTACAAAGTTTAATTAAAAATAGTCAAAATAGGGCATGTCTCGAAACCAGATGATATCGTACTCTGTCCTCGTCAATGTCTTCATCATCATCAGGAACTTGGGGAGGGTTGAAGAAATTGAAGAAGCTTTCACAGTCTTCAGTTTTGGTGATCGGCTTGGCATTCTTCGCACCTTTCTTAGGCTTCTTCTTAAGAATCTTCTGAGTTAAGCATTTTCCAGGATACCAATCAATCTCTGTCCTGAGAGAAAGAACAAAGAAACAGAACCCATGTTGGAGTATAAGATTCTGCTGCACCTCAGAAAGAAATATGCTATGGAACAATACAAGATAGTATCAACAATTACCCAATAGCCTTCTCAAGCAGAGGCTCATCTTCATCAATCATATGATATGCCTTTGTTAAAAGGGTGTTTTTAAAGTAAGGGTTCTGGTCGAAGAAAAACTCAAGTTTGAATCCCTTTGGTTCCTCAATCTTGCACCACTTAATATCTTTAAGATACATGAGGGCTCCTTCATCACGCTCTGTGATCTGATATCGAAAGGAAATTAAAACTCTGGTCATTTTCCATGGATATGAGTGGAGTAACTCTAAATGAACAACCGTAGCTGCAACACCAACCTCCTCAGATATAACATCATTGTTTTTTAGGGCGGTCAGCCAGAAACTAGGGACTCCTTTCTCTGCAATCCAACACAGTGAAATAAACAAATTGTTTTTTTTCCAAGAATGTTACAAAGGTAAAGAGAGAGAGAGAGACAATACCTTCTGCAGCTTTCTCCTCTCCTTGGTCCATCTTAGCATCCTCTGGATCTCCTTCAACTTCGGTAGTTCCATTCACAATGTCATAACGCTGCACATTCCAGGTGTCAAGCAAGTTTCAAGACAAATTCGAAAAGATATATAGTCAAGACAGCTGCAAATAAAGAATATACAGTATAACAAATACAAGCCTCCAACTATTTCCATCCGTTTCGATTAAATGGTTTCTGATTTGGATAGAGTCGTTAGTAGAAATTTTCAAAATAGTTTGATCTCCTCACTACCAATTACCTTGGTATAAAAAGGCTGATACAACTTTTGATACTTGGCTTCAAGGGCAGCTCTCTCCTCGCGGAATTTTGTCTCTATTTCATCATGTTTGCCCTATATGGGAAGGATTATCAGATATAATCAAAAGGGTGCACATTGCTTTTCAAATTGACATTAATCATTCTTGACTAAGCAAGGAAGATAAATATCTCATATGATCAAAAGGGTACAAATATACATTCAAGATCATATTCACAAAAAACTATATTAATCTACACCAACCCACATTGTACAATAGCACATCATAAACCTTGAACTTGTAAAATGGCAATGAAGATTTTCCCAACCTGAATCTCCCTCAAGACCTCAACACGCCTTCTGATTTTAGGAGTCAGATTCTCGAGCACATCAGAATGCTGTCCAGCCAGATTCTGCAGCTTGTTCTGTGAATCAAACATATATTAATTACAACAAATCTCCAGAGAAGCTCAAATATAGAGGACGAAGCTATTCTCAAAAACACGGAAATGTCATTGAAACCTCAGGAAACGAAACCCCCAAATCGCACATTCCTTCAATTCTATAACGATAAAGAAATAACAAAACAAAAAATCTTCAGATAGCAGATAGAAAAACTCACCTTAAGAGCGTTGACAAGGCCTGCTCGATCCTCATCTTTAAGAGCTGCAAACAAAAAGCAAATAAACTAAACTTCTAAAACATACTGAGAAATAGGGTTTAGAAATCTCGACTAAGAAAACTTGGACCACGAAGAAGCAAAGCTGCAGAAACAAAGGGACCGGAACAAATCAGAAAGATAAACTACCAGCAGTGAGATCGCTGACGTTGAAATTGTCCTTATCGTTGCTCATTCCTGAAAAATCTCGAGATCAAAATTGAAATATTTCAGAAAAGAAGAGGAATCGGAGACTGTGGATTGAAAGTGGTGGAGAGATTGAGGAAGAAGAGAAGACGAGGGTTTCTGGGTGGCGACTAAACACAAAACGACGTGGCTTCCTTTATATAAACCTAATAACAACTGCCATTTTTATTTTTAATTTCCCTCGCTGGCATTTTTCATTTCCCTTTTTTTTTTTTTTTTTTACTTTTAACTTTTCAAAGAATATAATTATTAATTAAATATGCTTAAAATGTTAAATATCCATCGAATATGTTTTACGTACGTATTAAGTATTAAGAAAATTGTGAAATTTAATTACCAATACATAAAAGTTAAGAAAAAATCAATAGCTTGATAATCTTAATGCAAAATGCATGCTGGCTTCACAAAACGCTGCTAAACACCTTGCCGTTTATTCCCAAACAAGGAACAGGCAAAGGAGAAATGTGCATTACACAAAAGTAACATACTGAACTTAGAAGCTACAATGACAAAGGCTAACGCGTTAATTCATGGACTCTTTGTCTTCTTGCATCGTCTTCGTCCTTGGGCTAATGAATCACGGACTCTTGTCTTCTGCATTGTCTTCTTCCTTAGGCTGGTTATCGCTAACGGGTGGTTTTTTCTCTGCATCCACATAGCGACCTGTCATTGGATCAACCGGGCGAGTGTCTCTTGCTCCACCTTTAAGTCCCATAGCCACCATTGGAGGAGGAGGAAGTAAACCTGATCTGAAAAGGAGACGTTGAACTGGGTCTGATGGTTGAGCACCAACAGATAACCAGTACCTGTACAGCAAAAAACAAACAAACAAACAAAATGTCCATTAATCAAAAACTACATGCATCTTTTGTTCAAATTACCCATTCAGAACAAGAACTTTTATTATATGACCAAGTTCTATGTAATCTTGGCATGTGTTCTGCTACTATCCGGACGTCATAAAGTTAATTTTAAATGATGCAAAAGAGCATGACAAGGTTCCAAGGCTACATGACCATAAACTTGTGCAAAAGAGGTTGTATAGGGTGAATGTTTAGGAATGTAAGTATGTATACGAATAAAAAATCAATAGATTATTCATCTTACAGTAATAGGAAGTAATTTCAGAGCTCAGAGCAAAAGTTCCACAGAAAGACTCAAGACTGGTGGAGGAGTTTCATTTCAAATATACCAAAATGTGTTGACGAGTTTCCACAAACATTTAAGTTATTTTTCCCCTTTAAATTAATGATTGATTGGAATTCAAGGAGGTATAACATTGCTTCAACTAACGGTTAAATAACATGACAAGAAAGAAAATGATCCAAACCAGACCATGGGAAATATGCACATCCACCTTTCGATGATAAAAACCATTCAAGACTGAACTCAGCTCGTCTATATTAGATCGGATGACAGTTAAATATAGCGGAATGCGACTATGAAACAATGTACTACGATTACTAGAGGCAGCTAAACCCTGGCTGATATCTAGAGCGCCTACCTATAAACCCCTTTAGCTTTCAACTAACCAAAACACTTCAAATGCAGAAACCCAGAAGTTCAGAACAGTGATTCAAGTAAGTAGAAGACAATTGCAAGATACAACATCTTAGAAACGCATTGCTCCTCTAAATTGAACAAAGAACATTCTTTCCCAAAATTGAAATCTAATATAATCAAATTAAATCTGCTTCCGAATAAAGTAGCCTAATTTTTTCCAGCTCCATTAACAAATACAGTGGCCGAAATCATCCAACTCCATTCACAAATTCAAATGTGAAAAAAGAAAATTTCCAGAAACTAACAGGTACCCTCTAGTGCATTCAAAGACCTCTTTCTGAGTAAATTCAACCGAAAAGCTCCATGAAATTATCGGAAAACATAAGGAATTATCAACACGTTCCAGAAACCAAAAAATAGATCAGAAGAACATACTTTATTCGATCAAACTTCAGACCCATTCTCTTACCACCGTCCTGGCCTGCACACACAACCGAAACACCGAGATCGTGTAAAAACCAACGAAGAGAGCAATCGATATCCAACGAACAAATCATGAACTCCAAACAAAGAGTACATTTTCTTCTTTATCACCTGGCAAAGGATTGAAGTAACCTAAAACCTCGAGATGCTTCCCGTCTCTGGGGGATCTGCTATCAGCGGCCATAACCCGAAAAAATGGTCGATTTTTGCATCCAAGTCTCGATAATCGGAGCCGTACAACCATGTTTCTCTTCCGTTGGCGAAACTACAAAATGATCAAAGCCAGACAATTCGATTTTGGATAATGGGAGAGAGAGAGACTGAGATACGAAACTTGAGATCGATTAAGATTTTAGGGTTCAGGGTTTTTTTCCTACGGAGTTGGGTCCTTAAACGACGCCGTCTAAAGACGCCCGCTTTAACGAGTCAGTACGTCAAAACCGTCTTTAATTTTATGAAGTTTTCACGGCGCCGTTAAATAATCAAGACGGCGTTTTCATCATTCGTCGCACCTGTACAAGAGGATTTATATAAATTGCTCCACCGCCACAAGCCGGCCTTTCTCCGGCGACGGCGAGAGGAACGCGAGCGTACCGTCACCTAATTGAGATTGTTTTCCGGATGCGACGATGGAATCTTCTGTCGCTCCGCTTCCTCACCGACGCTCGCATCTGCCGAATCGGACTTATCGCTCTTTGCTTCATCATCTCTGCTCGAGTTTCGATCGGGAGCCCCAAGCTTCTCTTGCCACACCGGCTGTTCTTCAGGAGCTGGTGTTAAGAACAGGTGAGTTCGAGTAGAATTGAATTTCTTCTAGTGTCTTCGATTAGGAATGTTTAATTCATCTTCTAGTATCGGAATTCGAACTTCTATCTGTGTGCTTGAGTTTTATGATTTCGATTTTGTGATATGATGATTTGCCAGAAACTATTAGTCTAATCTCAGTGTAGTATAGTTTGAATAGTATGATCCTGTTTCTGATGCTTTTGTGTTTTCTGAAGAAGAAATTGCTCAGGTGTCTCCGGGAGAAACTTGCGAACCTGGAGAAATATGTACTGATGAAAAGCTGCCGGAGAATATATCGATACTCGAACCAAGATCCGATGGAGGGTCTGGTGAGTCAAGAGCTGAGAAGGTGGACACGATTTCGCAGGAAAAGAGTTTGATGCTTGGAGATGTTTTTGACGGAATTGACTTGCAAGATGCATCTGTTGGTAGTCAACACAAAGATTTTTTCGATGACTTTGAGCTTATGATAAATGACAGTGAAGACTTTGTTCCAGAAAGTTGTATGAATCTCTTTGAGGCGTTGGATGTGAATGACTATGATGATGATGGTATGGCGAAACAAGCTCTCGATCTCGTTCAAAGTGTGGCGGAGAAGCAGAACAATACTGCAGCTGAGCTTCAAGTTGATTCAGTAGAAGGTGATAAGAAGGTTTCTGAAATTATTGAGAGTAAGGCAGAGGAAGTTCCGAGATTAGCTAAATCTAATGAAGTTATAAGTTCTGGAGTTTTGGAGACTAATAATGAAATACTTGCTAGAGAGATGGAATCGGAGAAACCTGTTGATAGTAGTCAGGTCGTGGCAGCTACTATTTCTCAGATGGTTGAAGATGACGATGTCGAAGAAGGAGAGATATCTGGGGATGATAATGATAATATGCTTATAGGAGATGATTTACCAGTCAAAAGGCACGAGGACTCGCAAGAGGTATTGGATAAAAGAGGAGAAGGGACTAGTAAGAGTTCTTGTTCTAGTCTCCTTTTTGGTGTTGAGGTATTGAATGTAGAAAATGGAGTAAAGGAGAAGGATCAAACTTCCAAAAACCAAGAAAAGGTATCCGGAATATAAAAAATGGAATGTTAGTATGGTCTCGTATATGGCTGTTTACAAAATCTCACTTGTGTTTTTACTTTTTATCTGCAGATGGCTTCTGGAACTTGCATAAAGAAAAGGTCTGCGCCTTCAAAGGAAGCGAAAGCTAGAAAGAAGGTAACATATCATGGGAATATCTTGCAATCAGTTTTTGTGTGAATATGATGTTTGCTTATTGAAAAGCTATTTTATGCAGGCAAAATCTCGGAAGAAAAGAGCTCAAGAGCGTATAGCCCTTGGCGTGAAAAAGCTGAAACTTAAACCAGTAGCTCCGAAACCAAAGCCTATAAAATATTGTCGACACTATCTCAAGGGACGGTGCCATGAGGTATGCACAATGGCTCTGGATTCTACAAATTTTTTGGAATCTAAAAATATTGCTTTCATGTTGCTGATAGAGTTTTCTTCATGTTTTGCAGGGAGAAAAATGCAAATTTTCACACGATACAACTCCGGAAACCAAATCTTCGGTAACTGTCTCAAAACACATACTACTCTTGTGAACTTTATATAACACCAATCATCTAGACAAAAACTGAATCATATATACATTTTTTTTTTTCTCACTGGTCTCTACTCATACTCATGTCTTCTTTTTGTTTCAGCCTTGCTGCTACTTTGCAACCCAGTCATGTATGAAAGGAGATGATTGTCCGTACGACCACGATCTCTCCAAATACCCTTGCAATAATTTCATTACCAAAGGTTTCTGCCACAGGGGTGATAATTGTTTGTTTTCGCACAAGGTAAAAAACCAGTCTCGATCATCTCTTGATGCTTCTTCCGAGTCTAATCATATATTGATCTTTAGATCCTAATTTACCAATCTTCACTTTACAGGGTACTCCACAAGCTGCTTCAGATACACCAAGTGCAAATGTAACAACCTCATCAACTAACATTACTGCAGCGTCTTTCTCGCCTCAGAAATCAAATAAACAAACCGTGAGAGAGGCCATAGCCAAATTACCGGCGATCCAAGCAAGAGTGTCAATCCCAGCTGCATTTCTGAAGCCCTCGAGTCAATCTAACCAAAGAAACTCATCTGATGCGTCATCTCCAAAGATCAATGAACATGTAACACCTCCACAGATTCCTCCTTTGAGAAGACCATCCATTGCTCCAAAGGGTATGAGTTTTCTCTCTTTCGACAAAACCTCACAAGAGGATACCGTGAAACCGTCTCTTGGGTC
Organism: Eutrema heterophyllum; assembly: GCA_002933915.1. Taxonomy (NCBI): domain Eukaryota; kingdom Viridiplantae; phylum Streptophyta; class Magnoliopsida; order Brassicales; family Brassicaceae; genus Eutrema; species Eutrema heterophyllum. The sequence goes on from PKMM01021303.1 coordinate 183,901, forward strand.
CAAGCAAAACACGCAGAACGCTGATAGTCAGAGCTTGAAGCAGTCACAACAGAGAAGCTCTGTTCCTATGGCGCCTCCAAAAGAAATTAGTTTCTTATCATTTGCATCAGAGAAACACAAAGCTCTGAATCAAGAGCCTCAAGAATCAGCAAGTAGTAGAAATCTCAGGACAACGCCTAATTCACACATTCAAAGTTCTCTAAACTCAGCCATGAAACTCGCCGCAGAATTCGAATCCGCTAAAGTTGAGAGGCGCACAAATGATCCCGCAGAAGCTGTAAATAAGGGCGATGTTACAGTTAACACGAGTGTAACCAGAAACTCTGGGAACATACCTTCCAAGATTCTCGAGTTCTTGTCGAGCTTCAGCCATGGCAAAAACTGATCTTTTTTTTTTTTGCGACATAAAGGATATACTGCCGGTAGATGTGACGGATGATGATTATTATTTAAAGGTTTACTTTCTTGTGAGGTTAGATAAATCCATGGGGGTGATAAATGTAAAATGTAGATAACTAAATATTGCATTGATGTATGAATAACGAAATGATTCGAGCTAGTCAAACACGGTCTGATTCAATTTCCACGTGTAGTAGAGAACGTCATTTTTTTAGTTTTGATCCAAGGGAAATTAGCATCTATGACTATTTAAAAAACTTTTTTTACCCACATAAGTATATTGAACCCTTGGTTAGAGAAGAAAGTTTCCTTTTTGGTGATTTTTTTTTGGAAATATAAAAGAAAAAACTTTACTGAGTATTTTTTTTCTATATATCAAAACAAATAGTATGTCTTAACCAAATTTTTATAAGAAAACATACGAAGTAAACTTAACATTCATCAAAATACCTCAAATATTAATACAATATCTAACTTATCTTTTAAAACGTACTTAATTAAAATTTGAACATGTAACTACATACATGTTCTCCTTCATCAAATCTCCTTCTTAAGTTTTTTCGTGAATACAATTTCTTTTGGTTAATTTATTCATTGGTATTTACGTCTTTCTTTTTTTGGCTTTTTACTACTCATTTTCCGAATTCAAGATCAATATCAGATCATATAAATCTGTAGGGATAAATTACTCACGGCTAGGGTAGTTATCATGGATGATTAAGTGGATGGGTGGTATATATTTCTCTAAACCCATTTTGTAAATATGGTTCATTAATTACTTGATATATTTTGAATAACCAACCCAAAACCTTTCATTGTAAATGTCCGCTTTTATATCGTTGGTTTTTAGGAGTACAAAAGAAAATGTATCGAGAAGATAGCCATTAATATCTCTCTCTCATCAGTCTTTGAAATCCTTGCAAAACTGACAATGCATCCTTTGTTATTCTGTGATTAATTTCGAATTCAGAATGAATGCAGACATCAAAGTTTAATAAAGTGCATGTGGGCACAAATATCTCTTGAAATTAACCTACTAAAAAGGATAAAAGGATGTTTCTGGTCACCATCATAAGACTCGAATCTTTTCATTTTTTTCGCTAACTTTGGTGATTTGCGTACTATTTTTTGATAATCTGTAGAAATTAATTATTTTAGAATAGAGTTATTAGGACACAAACAATCTCATTATATCCTAACTTGTTATAATCACTGACTAAGTGCTCGTTGTTCTTGCTTTTACTTAATTTGTATGGTTCCTATCTTTAAGTCGAACAGTTTAATCTGTTGAAAAATTTAGACACTAATTCGGATTCAATTATTAATTATTACTTTAACACTTGTGCTCTACATTGCCACATTTTTGGCTGGTGTGTAGTTTTGATTTGTGATGTAGACTGACCTATTTACCATCACAAAGAGACAAATGAAGAATCATCTCGCCCACTCTCCTTCGGAAAAGCAGAAACATCTACTGTCTCTCTTCTCTCCTTCACATCTCCTTTTTTCTTAGAAAATATTTTCTTTTTTAATGGGAGATAACCAATCTTATGGAGGTGGCAACAAAAAGTTAAAAGGAGTGACACAAAAAAAAAAATGGAGGTGTTCCTACAAAAGATATCATGGTAAATATTTCGACACACTTAAACCAATTTTATTTGTGAAACAAATATACTAGTAACAAAAGAAATTTGATTGATATTACAGCGTTTGACGAGTTCGAATGAGAACTATCCCACGGTAAGTGAGTGATCCTTCATATTATTACATTTTTTCTGATGTGTATTTAATGTTCATATTTATAAACTTGCACTAATCGAATATATTCTCATTATCTAATGTTTTTAGGATGTTGGAAATGGTAAAGATTATTTGAAAGATTGGAGTGAGACTACCGGCGTTCTGAGGAAAGTCATCACAGACCAAGGAAATCGAGGTATTCACTATTCATAATGTATTTTTCATATCATAAATTTTTTTCAGTTTCCCTTAATTAAACATATATATGTAGACTGTAGTTTTAACATAGAAGGATTTCAGTTCTACATAAGTTGTCTTTTTTTTTTCTTGGGGCCCTATTAAAGGAGTGACACAAAAATATTTTAAAATAGATGAAATGTCTTTCATGAATTCATGAAAATTCCAAATTAATTATATTTATAATTTACTAGATTGTAAAAAAATATATTAGTTATTAGTTTTTCATCTATAAAAGGTGCCAAATGAAAACAACGTTTCTGGAATTTATTATACAACCTCATTTCTTAAGAGAAAACTCTATTTTTCACTGTTCTACTTTATTGATATTTCGTTCACTTTTAAAAAAAAAAATATACATTTATGAAACATGCCATTTTGTGAAATATATATTTACGTGTAAAATTAATTATTAAGTCTCAACTCCATTGTGACAAAAAAAACAAATTGTAACTGTGAAAAGATTAGATGTTCTCTATGTATGATGTATATATATACCGTTGTTCTCCCCCCTTTTCTTTAGAAACATCTCTCATTCGCTTTTATTTATAAAACTTTGTTTTCTTCAATGAAAGACAACCAATTTTATGGAGGCGGAAACAAAGAGTTAAAAGGAGTGACACAAAAATCAAAAACTGGAGATGTTCTTACAAAAGATACCATGGTAAATCTTTCGACACACTATTGACCTATTTTTTATTGTTTTTGTTAAAGAACTATGAAACCAATTTTATTTGAGAAACAATATAGTAACAAAAGAAATTATGTTACAGCGTTTGACGAGTTCGGATGAGAAATATCCCACGGTAAGTGAGTGATCCTTCATATTATTATACTTTCTCTGTTTTGTATTAAAATTTCATATTTATAAACTTGCTTAATCGAATATATTCTCATTATCTAAATATGTTTTTTTCTTATTAGCTAAAAAGATCAAGGTAAAATTTATTTATTTTGATCTAGTGATAGTTATAGTTATACTTCATATTATTATTATTATTAACGCTAGGAACAAGTTGTACATGTGTTGAAGATTGATAAATTAGTTACAACTAAAAAGTTCAACAAAGAAGAATCATATACTCCCTCTATTTCTAAATGATAGATGTTTTAGAAACAAAATTTGTTTCAAAAAGATAGATGTTTTAAGTTTTCTATGCATTTTTTATAAGTTAATGATGATAAATTGTAAATTTCAAAAAAATTAATTATTTTTATTGAAATGTTATTGGTTTAGAGTTATAGAAAATTGTTAATCACAAAAATGATACGTTTAATAACTATATTTAATTTGTTTTCTTAATATGTGTGTTTTTTCTAAAACATCTAACAATTAGAAGTAGAGAGAGTATATAATAACGGGAGAGTTTTTTTTCTCTTAAGGTGTCCACATCAAGAAAAAAATATATTAGGTTTGTTAGAGTTGTGTTAAATAAGGATAAGATCAAGATAGGCCATCCTAACTTCCTTTTGGATAAGATATGTTGTTTTAGAATCTGATTTCAACTACTATACAATTTTAAAGATTAAAATATTAAACTTATATATAATTATGTAAACAAATATAAAAGTAAATAAACATTACACCTATAAAGGTGTATTTATGAAAACGCATTTCAATTGTTATACAACTAGTGTACATAAATATTCGAATAACGAAGCGATTCGAGCGAGTCACTCGGCATGATTCAGCAGCCATGTGAGTAGCACACTCCTCCTCCTCCTAAGTCTTTTCAGTTCCTTTCCACGGCATTTGTTTGGCGGGAAGAGCAAACCTTCTGTGTCATTTGGAGTCTGTGCAAGTTATATCAAAAACTTTCTTTTTTTTGCTAAAGCAATTACAAATGTATAAAATTACACGTAAAGAAGATGAATGAAAAAAATGAGGTTGCACAAATACATAAAAAAAACTATCCTCGATAAGTGGATTTTTTTTTTTTTGGTTTTTCAAAAATTATGATCAAAATTAGAAAGTGGATTGGACTGGAGCATAAAATTAAGTTTCCTGGCTAGCAAGTTTCCTTTTTGGTTAATATTTTTGGATATATACAATACTTTGACTAGACAACATAGAAGAGGACACCATAACAAATACACTGACAAATCATTTTTTTCCAATTGACGTGGTTGATGGATTGATTAATCTCTTATGAATTTTGAATCTCGTAAAACTATTTTGAGAACTTTCTAATGAAATTAAAAAATAAATTGAAATTACAAAGCATATCCTTATTTGTTAGATATCAAATCATGATGTCCAAGCTTTTAAACATATGTATAATTGATATATGGAAATTGGAATGATTAAATACTACTACATTCGTGGAGATTAGTCTATTTATAACTTTAAAAAGTTTCTATTTCTAATTCGTAATTATATATATATATATACTTTATCTAAAAAAAATTATACCATCTTTATCTTCTTGTTTTATTTAGCATTGGTCTTTGTAGATGCTGATCCATAAACGTCAAAAAAAAAGAGAAGAAGATGCTGATCCATATTATTAGAGAGATAAATTAAAGTCGTAGAAAATTTAGTGTATTCAAATAGTTAAAATACCAAAAAAATAAATATTTGATTAATAGTTTCAAAAAGCAGAATAATGTAAAACCTTATGTCCTCATGCATATTGACTTTGGACTTTTTGTCAAATATGGATTCTTTTTCACAATTGTTAAGATGAAAATGGTTAACAAACACATTCGGGAAGTAAGAACAGTTCATCTGTCTTGAGAGACAAAACATTAAATGAATAGTGTCTAATAAACGTGAAATGAATAATGTCTAGTATTCATATGCGTCTAATAGATACGTATACACACAGTTGTATAAATCCATTTTGGTAATTTAATTCTTCTACTCCCAACCCAAAAGCCACAAACCATTTGTACCATAAACTTCATAGTGTCCATTTTTATTGGAAAAAAAAAATATATTTCGGTTTTATTTTGGCATCATTAAGACAAAAACAAATTGTTTATCTTAAGATCGAACAAAGACATGTACCAAGTACCATACACACACAACCACACACACAAACGAAACAACAAAATAACGTATGTAATAATAGAAAAATAAATCACCAATCATATTTCAAGAATTGTGCCAGAAGTTTTCACAGCATTTTTTTATCAAAACCAAAAGAATAGTTTCTTTTTGTTGCAGAGTTTTGTTTGTTATTAAGAAAATGTTTTGCAATTTTGGAGTCTTCCCATCGTATAACAAGCTTTCATGGTTTTAAAAAAGAGGGATATATAAAAGTATCGAATTACTAAATTAAAAAGATTCTCAAAAGTTATAAAATGAAAACGACTTTGTTTGGATACACTTCTGGATCTTACTACATATCAACTCATTTTTACAAAAGACAATTCTGTTTTCTACAAAACTATTTTATTGATAATTTAGTAGTTTTAAATTTTTTTATAGTTCTGAAACATACCCTTTCACACTCAAATTTTGAAAAATAAATATTTATGTGCAAAAAAGAATGATAATAATGATCTTAGGTACGTTTAGGTTTGGAGACATAAATTTTTTTATAAAAAGTGAATAAAATATTGGATGTTATTAAAACCTTTATGATACATATTAAGAAGATCAATAGGCAAATCACCGATCCCGGTCCCTCTTAATTCACTTCAGACAATCTTCTTCTTTTTTTCTGTTAAAATTCAGACTATTCTATACCATGTATCGATGATAAAATTAAATAAGGACGACAAAAACAAGTATTGATGATAGTATAAGATGTACAAATACCAATGCTAAAGAAAACTTCAAATTAGGTTTTTAATTAGGGTTTTTAATCTAATAAGATGCTTTATAAACTTCAAATTAAAAATGTTGTAAATTAGGTTTCAAACCCTAAAGTTTTCAACCAGCATAATCAAAAAGTAGTAGTTGGCAATCATGGTTTAAAAGGACATAATTAATTGAATACAAAAAAAAAGATTACAGTAACAAATAAATACACATATTCTCAAATATGGTTTCTGACATCGACCTATAACAAGATAAATGTACTGAAATAAGTAATGTGATTCTTGAATTGACATATCAGTTGTTAGGACAAAACGAAAAGTCGAAATGATGGTATCCTAAAGCAATCGAACTCATTGATTCAAGGAAATTCATATGGGTCACATAATAGAAAGAATTGAGTAGTTAAATAAATAGTATCACAAAAGCATAGCAATTAGTAATTACTACCATTCCACTGGTTAACGTAACTTTTTATTATTATTTTTTTTTTTTATTTTTTTTTTTTATCATCATAGTTCATGTAAGTTGGCATATTAATACTAAACAAATTTCATGGGGTTGGTCGTGGACTAACAGATTGGTTCGAAAAAATTATGACAAAAAAGAAGATATTTATGATGGTATTTGGAAAACAATGGGGTTAGGACTTAGGAACTAATGTCCAATGATCTTTTTGGCTTTTCCTCTTTTCTCTGATGTGATACATATGTTTTTATGTGAATATTGTCTGTTTTTCGAGTAGGAATTTAGTATCATAAAGGTTTTATCCAAAAAAAAAGAGAGGTGAATTTATGTATTCAGGCTAGCTATTGATCGTTTAATTTGTTTTACATGTTGTATGGTTTTCCTACATTTTCTTCCAATGGTTAATTTTTGTTTTAAATACGCACTATGTCTAATTCAATCTTAATTAGTATGCTATATATATTAGGGTTTAAAATACTAAATACCATGCAACATTTTGTTAATTTTTTGGTAAAAAAAAACATTTTGTTAATTATACCGATAATAATTAGTATATATAATCTTCCCGACACACTTATTATTATGCTTTCCACGGACAGGTGTCTGTCCAGTGACAAATGTACAGTGTAACACATGACAATGAGTGTGTTGTAATAGACAATTATGTTTTTCTTTTTTGGTATCAAGTAACTATGTTTTGAGACGAATGCATGATTTTATCTAGAAAAATGAATGATTTTTCCTTTTTTTACACGAGCATTTTCACGGTGCATATGAAGGATTTTAATAAAGTTTTGGATGTTTTTTTTTTCAAATTTGATGTGTTAATTTATAATCCAAAATATCTTAATAGTGGAAATTAGAAAATACTAATTAAATTGAAATTTTAATTTGAAGTAATAATTCAGGAATTTACGACAACAACAAAAATATCATTATTGATACTCCTCTGCGACTGTACATATTTATATATATGGTGACATTGACATTTGACAATATACCATATGCGCATGTTAGCATGTTATCCGTATTGTTTAAAGCTGACAACGTTTTGAGCTGGTGTGTAGACTTGTTAGTTATAATTTGTCTTTTTCTTTTCGAAACATTTTTTATTGGACGATAGTTCAAAAAAAAAAACATTTTTTATTGGAAAAATAAATATCTTTCACACATTAATTCGCATGTGGCCTAAACAACATCGTATTGTATGGGACCATGCACATAATAGATCAAATGATCACGTGAGACTATTTTTGTCATGATATTGTTTTATAATTGAGGGAATTAACAAACAAAATAAATGTCTTCATTCCGTTTAGAGTGTTTAGGCATTAATTTTATGAGCTCGAACGACGTGACGACGTCAATTGTTATGAAGTAGTATTTAGTGTGGGTTACTTGCTTTTACAATTATTTTTGTTATGACGAATAATTAATTTGTTTCAGTGCTTTTATAAATAAAATTTAATTTGCTTTATATCTAAACGAGTTGTGCATCTTAACATCCGCATTTAAAAACCCGCTATTATATTACTAATATTTAAGGGTGCAAAAGGAAGCTATTAATGCCTTCTTTTCAATCTTTGAAAACCCTGCAAACCAACCCCCTGCAACATCTGACATGTAGTTTTGTAGCCCGACAAAAAATCATCTTTATGATTTTCTTTTTTAAAATGCAAATCAGAGTTTTCTTTTTTTTTTCAAAAGATCAAATCAGAATTATACTTATTATTATATATTGGGAGTTTTCAAAGTTCAGTTTTAAGAAATTATGATCTCAAATTCTCAACAAATAGTAGTAATAGACTAATAGATTAACAGTATTCTGGTCAAAAAAAAAATACAGTGTCTCTCTCTCACTACATGTTTTAGAGTATTGGTTATAGCACATTTTTTTTTGTTTCCAAACTAAAAAAGCTAATTTGAATTTTACTTAAGTTTCTTTTTTTTCCTTTGTCAAATATATATGACGTACAAATTATATGAGTTTCGGTCAAATATATTTGACAAGAGAAAAAAAAAAACTTGATAAACGTATATTTTCACATTGATCGTATTCCATTATGTAAATTTAAATATAGATCCCATAAAGTGAACTCTACATTATCCATGGGTAAGTAGTTTGTTGTCTCAAGTGTTTGCTTATTAAAATCATAAATGAACACGAAATTAGGGGTAAAATATATGTGTGTTTATTTTGGCTTAGTGAGCAAGGTAGTGTGGCAGTGGCCCTACATAAATAAGTTATTTACAAAATGGGCCATTGAGCTCGATTCCCGAAGCTCCCAAGTGGTTCGGACGTTAAGAACCCAAGGCTCGTATCCGAAGCAATCTCATAGTCAAGGTCAGTGGAGACAAGTGTTGCCCGAAGCTGAGGTTCGTCAATTATGTTCTTGAGAAGCTTTCCTCGAAGCTTAGGTAACGGAACGTACGGGGCTCTGGGTAAACTCCACTTTCCCGCTCACGGGGCCCGAAGCTTAGGTTTCGGATCGTACGATCCTTCTTGTCTTCACGCGTTCACTCTACAGTCATTTTAACCTCAAAGCTTCGTCTCTCTCTCTCTCTATCTCTCTCGGTTTTCTCCTCCTTCGTTTTGGAAGTCATGGCGAGGTAAGCTTTGAACCCTAATGTTAAGCCCCAGATTTCGTTGATTTGATTTCACCCAATCGATTTTCTCTACGCTTATTCCCCCAATTCGTTCCATGGTTTCCGCCAAAAGGCGTCGAGAAATGTTTTTTGATTCTCCTTTTCCTGGGAAGCAAATCCTGATTGAATATTCTTCTAATTTGGGCATTGTCTGTATCGGTCTATTGCTTTCAGTTTTGAGTATGTACGAGATATGGACTCTTCTGCTCTGCGTATATGTGAGATTTTGTGAATTTTTTTTTCTGCGAGTATTTGCTTGAATCTCTAACGTAATACAAAACTCGGAATTGTTGTTTTTTGAGATGATGAAAATTTCAGCTGTTTATCCTTTAACTTTTTTTCTTTTTCTTGTAACAAATCCTGATTGAATCTTCTAATTTGGGCATTGTCTGTATCGGTCTATTGCTTTCAGTTTTGACAAAGATAAAGGAAAAGGGAAACTATTAGATGATGAAGAAGAAGCTCCTTCAGCGAAGGTAAGGTTTTAATTTGAGTTTTTCAGTTTTTTTTTTTTTTTTTGCATTTCTTAAACCCTAGACCCAAATCTTTTTTTTTCTATAGTACATTTTATTTTCCAGAGCTACAACTCTTTTGAATGGTCACTATCATGTTTAATTTATCTCTTAGTGGCTCATATATAATTAATAAATCATAGTTTGTTACTTTTGCGTATTTGAACAGCTACTAAAAAGAGAATAGCTTAGGAGCTCGATCCATCTTGATATATTCTAGATAACGATCTCGACAATAATTTTTTATTGGTAAAGATGTGGTAACAAAATTCGTTTAGGATCAGTTATATAATTACATTTCTCTATCATCTATTTGTTTAAAAAAAATATATATAGCAAAACGTAAAATATTAATTAATTTGTTACTGGTATATGTTTACATAGGTAATAAAAGGAGAAGCTAGTACATCTAGGCATGTGGAAGAAAACGAAGAAAAACATGTATAATATTATTTATGTTATAAATAGTAATATAATTTATCGTAAAGATAAATATTAATAAAGACAAAATATTATATTCGGTGGGATAGTGGGACACTGATATCAGAAGGAAGAGAAGAGAAAGATGTTATTGATCGAAGGTGTGTTTACAATCGAACGAATTCGTTCGTTTATATAGAAAAAATTTTAAGTTACTGTGCGTTGCATAGTGACGGTAGGCTCCACACATAATATTATTTATATAAAACTTTTACCAAACTTTCGCCTAATTGTAGACTTTCGTAACACTCCTTCTTGGAGACTAGTGTCACTATTTGCGTTATGTCTTTGTTGCCTCGTTAAAAACCTTTCCAGGAAAACCCGGTGGGAAAAACCATAGGAAGGTAAAAGAGTACAACCACGCAAGCTCCCCCTCGAATGACCAGGATGTCATCTTATAAATCTCTTTGATGACGCATTCCAATGTTATGGATATGTTTCTTGAACATAGTGGTGGGTAATGATTTTGTGAAGAGATCCGCTGCATTTTCACATGATTGGACATATCTCACTTCAATTTCTTTATTCTTCTCGAGTTCTTGAGTGTATGAGAAGAACTTCGGAGGGATATGTTTGGTTCTATCACTTTTGATATATCCTTCTTTTGTCTGAGCAACACATGCAGCGTTGTCTTCATATAATATAGTTGGCTCTGTATCTACGCGAATTCCACTGCATGATAGGATGTGGTGACTAATTGATCTCAGCCACACACATTCTCTACTTGCTTCATGGAGTGCGATGATTTCAGCATGATTTAAAGAAGTGGCCACAAGCGTCTGCTTCTGGGAACGCCAAGATATTGCAGTGCCTCTGATTGTGAACACATACCATGTTTGTGATCGGGCTTTATGTGGATCCGATAAATATCCTGCATCTGCAAAACCGATCATTTGACTTTTTGAATGTTTATGATAAAACAAACATAGATCAATAGTCCCTTGAAGATAACGAAAGACATGTTTAATCCCATTCCAATGCCTTTTTGTAGGGGACGAGCTGAATCTTGCCAAAAGATTAACAACAAATGATATATCAGATCTTGTACAATTTGCCAAATACATAAGGGCTCCAATTGCACTTAGATATGGTACTTCAGGACCAAGTATCTCTTCATTTTCCTCATGTGGTCGGAATGGGTCATTCTCAACCTTAAGTGATCTAACGACCATAGGGGTACTTAGAGGAGTTGCCTTATCCATATTAAAGCGTTTTAACACTCTTTTGGTATATGTGGATTGATGCACAAATATACCATTTTGAGAATGCTCAATTTGTAAGCCAAGACAATACTTTGTCTGTCCGAGATCTTTCATCTCAAATTCTCCTTTTAAATATTCGGATGCTTTTTGTATCTCCCCTTGAGTTCCGATAATGTTTAGATCATCAACATATACCGCGATAATTACAAATCCGGATGTTGTTTTCTTGATGAAAACACATGGGCATATAGGATTATTCACATATCCTTCTTTTGTTAAATGCTCACTGAGACGATTGTACCACATACGTCCAGATTGCTTTAGCCTATATAATGATCTCTGCAACTTTATTGCACATAATTCTTTGGGTTTAGATTTCAATGCTTCTGGCATTTTAAACCCATCGGGAATTCTCATATAGATATCAGTATTTAATGATCCATATAGATATGCTGTAACGACATCCATGAGACGCATCTCTAGATTCTCGTCAGCCGCTAGACTCATTAAGAATCTAAATGTGATTGCATCTATAACAGGAGAATACGTTTCCTCGTAATCAATCCCGGGTCTTTGAGAAAAACCTTGAGCCTCGAGGCGAGATTTGTATCTCATAATTTCATTTTTCTCATTTCGTTTTCTAACGAAAACCCATTTGTATCCGACTGGTCTCACATCTTTAGGTGTGAGTATAATAGGCCCGAATACATCTCGTTTATTAAGAGAATCAAGTTCGACTTGTATAACATCTTTCCATTTTAACCAGTCTTGCCTCATTTGGCATTCATATACAGACCTTGGTTCTGGATCTTCGTTTTCATCGTCTATTTCTTTAGACACTAAGTATGAGAAAACGTCATCAACATCATCCATTTCATTTCGATTCCATATCTTTCCATTATGGATGTAGTTTATGGAAATTTCATGATTTCCTTCAGGTTCATGATGACTATATTATCATTAGTCTCATGATTTGCTTCTTCCAAAATACTTTCTGCTATTTTGGGAATATCATGCTTTTCAGCTTCCTTTCGTTTTCTAGGATTTTTATCCTTAGAACCAACAGGTCTACCACGCTTTAAACGTGTTCTTGACTCATGTGTATCATCTGCTCTTTCACTTTCTCGTGGTATTTCAATATGAGCAGGGGCATTTGCAGCTGGTATATGTGATTTAGTTACTGTTTTAGTATCTGCAAATGCATCAGGTAGCTGATTTGCTATACTCTGTAGATGCATGATTCGTTGAACTTCTAGTTCTGACTGTTTAGTAGGAGGATCAAGGTGCAACAAGGTTGGCACATTCCATTTGATATCCTTCTCTACTTGTTTGTTTTCTCCCCCTAGAACCGGGAATACTTTCTCATCAAAATGAGAATCGGCAAAACGTGCCGTAAAGACGTCACCAGTCTGTGGTTCTAGGTATCGTATAATTGATGGAGAATCACATCCAATATATATTCCCAACCTTCTTTGTGGCCCCATCTTTGTACGTTGTCGTGGTGCTACAGGCACATAAACCGCACAACCAAAAATTCTTAGATGGGAAATATTTGGTTCTCGACCAAATGCTAACTGTAGTGGGGAATACTTATGGTACGCACTTGGTCTTATCCGAATGAGTGCTTCTGCATGCAAAATAGCATGTCCCCATACAGAGGTTGGAAGTTTTGATCTCATGATTAATGGTCTTGCAATCAGTTGCAGACGCTTAATTAATGATTCAGCCAAACCATTTTGTGTATGAACATGTGCCACAGAATGTTCAACTTCGATTCCCATTACCATGCAATAATCATTGAATGCTTGGGATGTGAATTCACCAGCGTTGTCTAGTCTAACTCTTTTAATGGGATAATCAGAAAACTGAGCCTTTAGTTTGATTATTTGAGTTAAGAATCTCGCAAATGCCATATTTCGAGATGACAATAGACAAACATGTGACCATCTGCTGGATGCGTCAATTATTACCATAAAATAGTGGAATGGTCCACATGGTGGATGTATTGGTCCACAAATATCCCCTTGAATTCGTTCAAGGAATTTTGGTGATTCATTATTGATTTTGGTTGGCGATGGCATTATGATCAATTTTCCTAGAGAGCATGCAGCACATGTCATTTTACTTCTCTGATAAATCTCATGGATTTTCATCGAATGACCATGTGAGCTCTCTATGATTTTACGCATCATTGTGGTGCCTGGGTGACCGAGGCGATCATGCCATACTATTAAATCCTCAGGATTTCGTTTCATCACAAGATGCGATTCTATTGCATCTATGTAAGTATGATGCAAACCAGAAGGGAGTTCTGGGAACTTTTCCAATATAACCCTTTTTCCCAATTTATCAGAAGTTATGTACATATACTTCTTTTCATCCTCAGTTGCAGACTGAGTTTCATATCCTTGAAGGTATATGTCTTTGAAACTCAACAAATTCCTTTTAGAATTTGGAGAATACAAGGCGTTATTTATGGAAAATATTGTTCCATTAGGCAACATAAAGTTGGCTTTGCCTGTTCCCTCAATCAAGTCTGTAGGACCCGATATTGTGTCAACAATCATTTTTGTTGGTTTTAATACAGAGAAAAATCTCGTGTGTCTCAGAATAGTGTGCGTTGTTCCACTATCTGGTATACAAATTTCTCGAATATTTTCCTTAGATATCGTTCCATTCGTATTGTGGTCCATTTCTGTAATCAACATAAACATTAATCAAGAAAATGAAAATTTCATTCATAGAAAACAAAACATACAATAACTATACATTAGAATGTTTAAAAACAACATTTATTCATTTTAAAAACTGAAAAGCAATAATTATACATGGCATTACTCGAGACTATTCAGTAGTCTTACTACAAGCATTTCAGTTATCCGCAAGAGCGGTCTCGTCGAAATCATTTGCAAAGTCAAGGGAGTCGAGGTACGATGTACCCTCAAAATGTTCCATGAGGTTCACTTCCTTCTCTTTTCCTTTAATCGACTCTTGGTACAACTTACAAAGATGTGGTGGGGTTCGGCATGCCTTGAACCAATGTCCTTTGGACCCACATCTGTAACATATATACTCACGCATCTGGGTGGTATTTACCTGGGTTTCTTTCCCCTTTGAAATATGTTCAGGTCGGACCCATTTGTATGAGTTACTTCCTTGTGGGTTGTAATTTCTACCTCGTCCGCGATTGAATCGACGACCACGACCCTGATAGGTTTGACTTTTTCTCTCGGGATCCCTTACATTTGCGGCATTCACTTCAAGGAATGCTCTGGTTCCCGTAGGTCGAGAGTTGTGGTTTTTTATGAGAAGTTCACAATTCTTTTCCGCTAATATGAGAGTCACAATTAGCTCAGAGAACCTTTTGTATCCGCGACTTCTATAAAGTTCTTGCAGGATACGGTGTTCTTTATGAAAAGTGAGGTAAGTCTTCTCGAGCATCTCTGCTTCGGAGACAGGCTTACCACAAAATTTCAATTGTGAGATTATTCTCAAAATAGCGGAATTATATTCATCCACTTTCTCAAAATCCTGAAATCTCAGGTTTTTCCACTCCTCTAAGGCATGAGGGAGAGTTATTTCCCTCTGGTTGTCAAACCTTTCCTTTAGAGTTTGCCACAGCTCTGCTGGGTCTTTTATGCCCGCATAATCATGCGTCACGTTCTCATCTAGATGTTTTCTTAAGAAAATTATCGATTTTGCTTTATCTTCGGCAGGAGAGTTGTTTCCTTCTTTTATTGTGTCGGATAATTTTTTCGACTCTAGATGGAGTTCCACATCGGTGGTCCATGCTATGTCGTTCGCTCCAGTAATTTTGAGAGCTGGGATCTTAAGATTTTCAACGCTTGCCATTTTTGATTTCTAAAAATAAAATCATAAAAATATTATTAGTAATTTTATTAGAAACCGTTTACATGAATAACAAAAGCAATTACAAGAAAAAATAGTGCATAGGAAACTAGCACAACAGTTGGGGTAAACTCTTCGGGACTAACTACTCCCATGAAGAGACCATAAATAGAAGCAAAAATTACAATTGAACTTAAAAAGCAATAACAAGCTAATTATTTTTCGAAACATTTTTCTTACAAAAGAAATCTAAGAAAAAATATTTGAGAAAGATTTGAGAGGAGATGAAATGTTTGTGTGAAGAAAAATGAGTGAAAGATAAGTATATTTATAGATTGAAAATACTGTTCATAGCCGTTAGAAAAAGGAGAAAAATTTTGAAATTTTTTCTTTGTGACCGTTGGAATCAAAGAAAATCGATTTGGAAATTTTAATAATTAATCAGTTAAATTTACCAAATTTCAGGTACAAAGTTTATATACAGGCGGCCGAGCCTCCTTATATAATAACCATAACAAAAAAAATAATTTACCAAATTTTAGGTACAAGGTTTATATACAGGCGGCCGAGCCTCCTTATATAATAACCATAACAAACAAATAATTAACGGTAATATTATGGTGATAGAATCATCCACATTTAAACAGTAAATAAAATAAACGAGTAAATAAATATATGGTGACATAGTCATCCATATAAGCATAATAAATAAACGAGGCGACAAACCGGCCATTATAATATTAAATGAATAATGGTGTGTTTAAACAACCACTACAAAATAATAAGTTATTATAGATGCGGCATAACGTCCGCTATAGTAGGGTATATATTATGAATATATATTTAGCTATAGTGAAGAGTGATCGTGCTGATAACGTGTTATAAAAAGTAATATAATTTATCGTAAAGATAAATATTAATAAAGACAAAAATATTATACCCGGTGGGATAGTGGGACACTGATATCAGAAGGAAGAGAAGGGAAATATGTTATTGATCGAAGGTGTGTTTACAATCGAACGAATTCGTTCGTTTGTATAGAGAAAATTTTAAATTGCTATGCATTGCATAGTAACGATGAGCTCCGCACATAATATTATTTATATAAAACTTTTACCAAACTTTCGCAGACTTTCGTAACAATTTATGTAACAATTTATGAATTCTCAAGACAGGTTTGAATTCTTATTCTTTTATTTATATAACCAGGATTTGATTTCTCATTTAAGCCCTAATTTTAATCAACTAGTTTTGAATGGGCTTCCAAGGTAGCCCAATAAGTTTTTGACTAGTTTATCATATGCCATTTTCTGGTTTTTGAGTTTTGAGTTATTTTCTCTACACTAGACCAAAATATTGTTTATATCTATATATTTTCTTTTCTATAGCTACAATTTCTTTAAATAATTATTTTATTGATTTTTTTGTAGAAATTAGTGGAAATTAATTCGGAAAATATTGGACAAGTTGCTCAAATTCATATAGTATATATTAATTGATGACTTTTGTTTATATGAATAGTTCTCAATTGGTTCGATACATGTAACTCTGTATCACGATATTCATTTTCTAATTGATAATGATTTTTATAGGTTCTAGGAGAAGCATCAAACACCGAGCATGTAAGAGTGGTCACTTTAGCGGATTATGAAGACGACGAGGTAATATCATTTTGTTTAGAGTTTATTCGGTTATATTTCGATTGAATTTGACGTGAGTTTATTTATATTTTAGTAACTATTATTATTTTGTATATGTAGGAAATCTATTCTTGGGACTGGAGGCTTCACCCAGGTGTTCTCGGACCTGTAGTGGATCAAGGAGATCAAGGTATATATAATATGCAAACTAGGAGACATAGAATTGTAAAAATTATATAATTAATGCAAAACTACAAATTAGTATTTTTACACATAGATGAAGTGAGAAGAAAAATCTCAAAATGTCCGTAGACAAAAACTCAATCTTCTGTTGAGAAACAACAATGGCAGTTTTATCCAATAAAAATGAAGACTAAATGCATCTTGAGCTGTGTATAAATTGAGTGAAAAGTTTTATATGTTTTATTTCACTTGTTTTATTCTTCTGCCTAGCGCTTGAACTGTGAATTGTCTAAATTTCTGTTATATTGAATAGTGCAGAAGCGTGTTACACATATACAAGAGTTAGCTCCTATGTTTAAGGAATCTACAAGATTGCTGGAGATATTATACGGGATTATCCCTAGCATATCCTAACTACTAATATGAACTTGTAGTTTCTAACCATTGTTCTCCTTTGCATTTGAATTTTATATGATGGTCACTCTATTTGTTCATGAATTTTGTATGCAGCTACTTGCTGGGCCGTCGCGGTGGTTCGAGCCGTACAAGCGCTCTTCAACATAGGCGTTGGCGTACAGTTGCGGGAAGAGTTGTCTATACAACACATTGTCAACAACGTGAAATATGATTCAGAAATGGGCATTAACAACATCAAGACGGCTCTCAATTTCATGAAAAACGTTGGAGTTTGCAAAGAGAGTCAGTGTCATCATCGTGGAGAAATTAAGAAGAGAAAATGCTCTCATAAAGAGGAGGTGAGTAATATATATATATATATGTGTGTGTGTTTTCTTTCTATCTATGGATCATTTATAAATAGTTTTGATTACATTTTATTTATATTGTTTTCAGGTCAATCGCTACACCGTCGACAGCTTCACTCCCTTGACTGGGGAGATTGAAGATGTTGATCTTGAAAGCATTGTTAGGAGACAACCTGTCGTGGCTCTCATTCCGTATACCGAGCCGTTATTAGATTATACCGGCTTCGGCAACAATGTAAGTTGATTTTTTATTTATTTAATGTTTTCTTATTATTTTTTTCTCTAAGTTGCATATAGTTTTTTCAACCTTTGTAGTGGCTTTATCAACACGACCGCTCGACTGATGGAATCAACACCGTATTGCATGATGTCCTCATAGTTGGGTATGGGGATCGCAATGGAAGACCATATTGGATTATTCAAAATTCATGGGGAGAGTCTTGGGGAGATGGAGGATTTGCGTATGTGTACCGTCAGACCGTACGTGGGCGATCACAATCTCAGTTTGCGGCGGTCTTTGTTCCGAACAAAAGAGGATATCCAAGAGATCCAAAACCAAAAGCCGGGGGATGATATAATTTGTTTTTTTTTTTGTTTAGTTAATTTTTTTTGCTCTTATTCTCTTTTTCATAGTTATGTATAATTGCAGTTATTGCCAACCTTTATTTTTGCTTTATGAATTTAGTTACAGATTAACTTATATGTTTAATTGTTAGGAATTGTTTGATATTTTAGTATACAACTTAACCTAATTAAATATTTATAAAAGTTAAAATATATTAGGATAACCATGCAAGTTTATTAAACCTGTTATTATTTCAATGAACTATATTCATATAAGTTTATAATTTTCTGGTTTAATTTAGAATATGAATAAAACCTTTTCAAATTCTTTTCATAATGTTAAAACCAAATTTATAATTAGTATGTGTATTAAATTTTTATCAAAAAAATTGTGTATTAAATTTAAAATTAAAAAAGATTAAAAAAAAAATGATCTGGCAATGATGTGGAAGATGAGGTGTCTTCATGGGATGGGAGAAAAACTAACTTTATATATATATATATATATATATAGATTAGTTAGAAAACAAGAAGGTATAATTAGGTGAATGACAAAAAAAAAATTAATTAGGTGAATGACAAAAGTTTTTGGTTTTTGTATTCCGTTTAAAAGGTTTTTGTTGTTATGTATAGTGAATGTTTCTGGTTTTTGTATTCCTTTGAAAAAGTTTTTTTTTTGGTTAAGATTTTCCTAACTATTATTTATTAAACTTTGGTTTATTTATGTGAAGATTGCATGCATAATTTTTGTTCTTTGATATAATAGTCTAAGTCTTTATTATTTTTATCAGAAAAAGAGAAGATTTCCCTTCTTTTCTCTTCACTCTATGGCGTAGTTATTATTATTATTTTTGTTTGGTGACTCAAAGTGTCCAGGCCTACGAAGGGATCCAGACTAATCCCCGGATAGGCCCCCTCCCGGGTTTTTAAATAGGCTCTAATGCATGAGCCTATATTCGGGCCCCCTCATAAGTTTTCAAATGGGCTCTAATGCATGGACTCATATCCGTGTGGGTGTCCGAAACAAATATGTGTTAGTTTCGCATAGTAGGAAGATCGAACGTGGTAGCGTCCAAGGCCCGTTCCCTACCACTTGACCACAAATGTTCGGACAGCGTAGATATTTTGTTTATGATGTTTTTGCGTTGAGTCTTTTTATTTATTAAACAATATTTATTTTGAAAATTTTCTAGGTTTTCAATGTTTGGTTAAGGTTTATAGTTTCTATAGTGAGTTTTTCCTTCTTGTGTGTTAGTGTTTAGATCAAAAACTAATATCTCTTTATGTTTGCGTTTACAAGGTATGGACAAAGATAAGGACAAGGAAAAAAGGTTGAATAAAATCTTCAAATATAATATTTGATAATAGAAAAGCTTTAATTTTTTTCTCTTCATTTAAGTTATTCTTGTTTAATAATTGTCTTTGTTCTGTATGGTTGGTTAATCTTGAAATCACGCTGAATATGAAGCAGGTCGGACAAGGTATCCATAAAATCCAAAAATAATCATCAACAATATATTTTATTAAGAACCAATTAGTTAGAAAACAAGAAGGTAGAATTAGGTGAATGACAAAAAAAAATAAAAAAAAATTAGGTGAATGACAAAAGTTTTTGGTATTTGTATTCCTTTTAAAAAGTTTGCTTTTGTTATGTATGGTGAATATATATGGATTGTTTTTTTAGAATCAATTAGTTAGAAAACAAGAAGGTATGATTACGTGAATGAAAGCTTCTTGGTATTTGATGTGTTTAGAAAACAAGAAGGTATAATTATGTATGGTGAATATATACGGTTTGTTTTTTTAGAATCTGTTACGATCAGTATTCAGAAGAATGGGCCTGGGCTGGGCCTTGACTACACTTACGTTTAAGCCTCTTTTATCCTTGGTTATAATTAAGCGAGGATCGACTCTGTAAAGGATTATCAAACATTTTAATGAAAAACGTATCTCTTTTACTCTTTCGTCTTCTTCTTCCTCTCTTCTTCAACTTCTCTTATTATCTCTTCTGATCTCCTTTCTTCTATTCCTCATCTCTATTTCTACATTTCTCTTCTCAATTCATCTATATCTTCTTCTTGGTAGATCCTGGATCTATCAGAATCAATTAATATATATGGTTTGTTTTTTTAGAATCAATTAGTTAGAAAACAAAAGTTTTTGGTATTTGATGTGTTTCACTATTTTGACTTAAAAAATATGAATATTGAGTATAAGGCTTCATATCATATATGCTTTTTTCAGTTGCATGTCAGTTTGTTTTTCATGATTTTAATTTTTATGGACCGACAAATAAAACAAGTCTCGAGAGCCTTTAAGCTTTCAATCAAGAATCTCGATCTTCTTCAACCAACATCCAAAATAATTTCGATGGTTTCGATTTTGAATCTAGTAATACGATTTTGAGAAATTTACAACGAAACAAGACAATGTCTATTTAAAATAAAGAATTGCCTCCGATCGTAAGCAATCATGATCGGCTGATCAATCATGGGCCCAAGGAGTCAAATGTATAAAAGATTAAGCTAGATTTTTCTAAATAATTCTGTTATAGTTGAACAACTAAGTCAAAAATACGATGATCTAATCACATTTATACAGCGTAATTCAAGTGATAAAGAAATATATATAACATAGGAGTGTTAGTATTTTTATTCTCTCTAATAAAAATATTTTATACAAACGTTTATTATCAGTTCATTCAAACGGATTTAATCACCAATTAAAAGAAAGCTTAATTGGTTTTTATATAAAAAGAAGAAAGATTTTGTATGGAAGTGTGAATTTGTTGAATTACTTAGCCACGTGGTTCAAAGGTCAAAATATCAGCATCCTCCAAAATAACAAATAACTATTGGCTGTGTTAAAGCTTTTTAATATTCTTTCGGTTATTACGGTACGGACAAAGGCTAGACCTTATAGAGTGTTGTATAAGAAATGCAATATATGATATGTTTTGATTATCGTCAAGCACAAAATCGACATAACGAGTGTAGGAACCAATCAAATTGTAAACTTGAAATCAAGGTCCAAGAGTGTCAACAAGGGATTGGTTTACTTTTCACTTACGTAACAAACATATCAGGATCAAGACCAGTTCCAGTTCGATTGAATACAAAGAGAACTGCATCATCTTCCCGACTAGCTCGAGCAAAGACTATAGGTGGTTTCTCTTTATAATTAACAACAAAACACTACCACACTCAATATCATACGATAAAAGTATTGACTTATCGTTTGTTCAACTAATGTCTTGTCCTTCACTCCTCATGTCACTATTGTTTATTTTGACATAAGATATTAAGAGCCTTTATTGACCCTTTCACCCTGGTTTAATATTGAACCCTGGTAAAAAACAAATCAAATCAAAGCCGCAAATCAACAAAATAGCTAGTAGAAATGTGTAATATGAAAGAGAATTTAGAAATTGAAAAAAAAAAAAATTGTGCACATTGAATATAGATGACGACTAACGAGTTATATACCTCGATTTCTTCACAACTTTCTCGAAATCTTCATCTCATCACATTTTACTGCCAACACAAGTTTTATACACAATTACACGTCAGTATCTTCCTCGCTATTATTAGTTCAAATATATTACAACTCTTGGCTTTTTAGAGCACTCAACGTCATGAATATGATTTCACTGTAAAACGTAAATGGACCAGAAACATTTAGTACTGAAAAAATACATCTGTAAAAAAGGTTTTTTCTTTTTTGGTTGAAATTTCAAATTTATTCATCAACAAAGGCTGTGTACAAGAGTACATAGAGTTACCAGAAATTAAACATAATTTTACAAAATCAGAGAGCTAATTACGTGGCTACAAACAATTTCCCAGACTAAAATTAAAGCAGGGGACGGACCTCTCTTCATCGATAGCTAAGATCGCTGTTGTTTGGCAAATCCTTGGAGTTTAGAGTACGAAGGAAAAGTTGGATCTCCTTATCAATCGAGTGAATGATCATGAATACTGATTTTCCACGTTTGAAATGTCTTCTACCATTTCGTTCCTGCCATATTTTGTAAATAGTTGACCGAAAGACCAGACGAACAAGTATGAAATCAGACCTGTTTCTCCATTTTTTCGCCAACGATCTTACAGATACTATCCAATCAGGGTTTGTTCTGCCCTGAAGAAGTGACGAACTCAGAGTGTCCCATATTGTAAAAGAGAATGGGCATGCAAAAAATAAATGATCTCTTGTCTCATTTAACTCTCCACAAAGAAGACAAGGTTGATCTATTTCCCATTGTCTCATCTTATCTCCTGTTGAGAGTTTATTCTTCAGCGCAAGCCACGTGATGAAACCATACCTCGGAATAGATTGAGAAAACCAAGCCAAATGACTCCACCACACTCGCTGGCCTGATTCTCTTATCTGTTCCCACGTCTCTTTGCTAGAGAAACAGTCTTTGTATATGTTTTCTCTTTGTCGCCATAGAATCCTATCAGGTCCAGCGGATGCAAGAGGCACCATTAACGACATGATACATGCCCTTAGATCACGAAGGGCAGAGTTTCTACAGCGACGGAGAGACCAGTTGTTACCTTGGACTGCGTCTGATACTCCCGCAAGACGAGTGACCCCCAATAAAAAAGGTTTTTTTTATTAATGTATGGTTAATGTTTCTTGTTTTTGTATATTTTTTAAAAGGGTTTTTTTGTTAAGATTTTTCTAACTACTTAGTATATTTTGGTTTATTTTTGTTCTTAAATATAATAGTCTAGGGCTTAACGCTTTTGCTTTTGTTCTAAAAATTTAAGAGAATAGATTTAGGTTTTTGTTCTAAAAATGTATGTATGCCAAAACATAGTAAATGATTTGAGAAAAATAAAATTCCAAAATTTCCATAGACAAAAAATTTCAAGATTAGCCGTGGCCGAGACCAACATTCTCTATTCTCATAAATTGTCTATCATGTGGTATGTTTCCGAAAGAAGTTATTTGTTCTTCCATAATTCCAATTAAATACTAAGACAAATTTCTAAATTTATGGTTTTGTAACAGGTTTCTGCAGTTGACGGCCTAGTTTGATGTATATGGTGTCCAGACACAGACACAACAACATCGGTTTAGTATATTTAATCAGATAAAAAAAACTTTCTTTTATCACGGTATTTTTAACTCTTGGATTTTTAGGACAATGAAAAAAAAAAAATGTAAAATATCTCTCTCATCTGGTGTGAAAGACACAACAACTTTAGTTTGGTATTACTAAATGGGAAAACGACGTATTTCCACATGTTTGATATAGTTGTAAATCCACCCGAAGTTTGGACCTCGACACAGATCCCCCTAAATCGAAAGTTTCAGACGTATTTCCTCCCTATATGAAAGTTGCAGACGTATTTACACACAAAATAGAAGTTCGAAATGTTAAACCACACAAACCATGATTTATGTCGGATTACTATGTACTGAATGATAATTAACCATTTAAAATTGGAACTAAACCGATTTATTGACCCGATTAAAGAAATTAACCATATTTGACCCGATTAAAGAAAGACCTAACCCCAACTCTCAAAACCCCGAAGAAAAAATCCCCAATCAGAAAACGAGGAACTCTAAATCGCAAACTACAAAGAAATATGACAGTATTGTTTGCGAAAATCAAACGCTTATCTAGAATCTGAATTATGATTCTCATATCTAACTCTACGAGGCTGAAAAAGCCAAAATGACATCAATACAACAAAAAGAAGCTACGAAATTACAGAGATATAATCAGATGAATAATAAAAATTTGAAATACGATTCTCAAACAAAAACCCATGTCCTTGTTGCTGACGAGCCCCATCCCGTGTCGGAGATCGATCTGGGAGCCGCCATCGAGATAAATCAAGTCTCCGTTCTTTCTCTCCACCATCGACGGAACTTCCTAGAGGCGTTGGAAACGAAGATTAAGGAAGAGACGACGGAGGAAAACGAGATTCTACAGTCGTCGAAATCCTCGTCCTCGTCAGAAGACGACCCCGCCATGTCGAAAGCAAGAGCAGAAGAGAGCCGATCATGAGTTTCGAAGAACCTATCGTCGTCATCTTCGAATTCACCCAATCCTGCCCAGTTCCTCTTCGTTGTCCTCTGACGATCCAACTTGTTTACCCCATTACCAACCTCCACCAGCTCTTTCTCCCTTTTCCTCCACCGATTACCCCAAATTTTATGATTTTGAATCGCTCTCCAAATTCCACCGATACTTCGCCGTCTCCATCGCACCATGTGGCCATTGCCATCAATTCCTGCAAGATCAGACTCTTAATATTAAGAGATAATGGGCTTATTGGGCTTTGTATAGTTATGTTTATATTTTATCATTGTATAAATAGAGGAATGCCTCCTTTTGTAAACCCTAATCAGAAATATATAGAATTTCAGAGAACTTTATGATTCTTTCATGGTATCAGAGCCAAGTTGGCTTGTGATTGCTTTAATCGGTGGATAAGCCTTTTGAGATATATTTGTTTTTGAGAAAATATGAGATTTCAGAATCGAGGTATTATGTGTTCCTATTGTTCGAAATATGATCATGATATGAGATCATGTTATCAGGTATATGGATATCCAGATTGGTGGCTGGAGAAGTACAAATGATTTGGAGGTGTTGATTGTGAATATACGAAACGTGTGTTACACACTGCAAAATGTGTGTCACACACAAAGGCGTCACAGGTTGATACACAAGCTGTGACATGGCTAAAAAAAGATCAATGGCATAAGCTTGTTCGGCTGCTTGATTCTAGATTAGAGACAGCAAATCGTGTGAGTGATAACAACTATACAGATGAGTGGATTATTGATAGTGGTGCGTCGCACCATATGACGAGTATATTGAGTGGCATGTTTGATGTGCATCAAATCTCAGCGTGTTTGGTGGGTCTGCCTAACGGGAGTGTTGTTGTTGCTGATAGACAGGGAAGTGTGGTGTTGACAGAGAAGTGCACTTTGACACATGTGCTTTTTGTCAAGGAACTCAAATGCAATCTCATCTCAGTGTCCCAGGTTATTGATGAGATGAATTACATTGTGTTGTTCTCTAAGCCAATGTGTGTATTGCAGGATCTTACGTTGCATATTCTGATTGCAGTAGGTGAAAGGAAAGATGGGCTGTATTTTCTTCAAGGTACTCATAAATTTTTGAATGTGGCGAAGGTCATTAAGTTGGGGTCTTTGGAACTTTGGCATAAAAGGATGAGACATGCCTCTGAAAAGGTTATTAGGAGATTGCCAGAAGTGGATCAAAAGAGAGTTGGAGTCTCTGATTGTGATGTATGTTTTCGAGCAAAACAGTGCAGTAATGTCTTTCCCGTGAGTACGGAGAAAAGCAAGGAGTGCTTTGAGATGATTCATTGTGATCTCTGGGGACCGTATCGAACACCGAGCTTGTGTGGGTCCTCTGATTTCTTAACTATTGTCGATGATTATTCTAGAGCGGTGTGGGTGTTTCTTCTTGTTGATAAAACACAAGTTCAGAAAACTATGGTAGATTTCTTTGCTCTTATTCAACGACAGTTTGAGAAACAGGTGAAAGTCGTGCGAAGTGACAATGGTAGTGAATTCATGGCTATGAAGGAGTATTTTCGCACATCAGGAATAATTCACCAAACTTCGTGTGAGGGAACTCCTCAACAAAATGGGAGAGTGGAGCGAAAACATCGACATATACTAAATGTGGCACGAGCGTTGAGGTTTCAAGCAAATCTTCTAATAGAACTTTGGGGTTACTGTGCTTAGAGTGCTGCGTATCTAATCAATCGTACGCCTTCTATGTTACACAGTGGTAAGAGTCCTTATGAAATCATCTTTGGGAAAACTCCTACCTATAGTGAGATACGAGTTTTCGGTTGTCTAGCGTATGCTCATAATCAGAAACGACATGGAGATAAATTTGCAAGTAGAACCAGAAAATGCGTATTTTTGGGATATCCCTATGCGAAGAAGGGTTGGAACTTATTTGATTTAGACACACATGAGGTTTTTGTCTCTCGAGATGTCACTTTTATTGAGGAACGATTCCCATATTTGGAGCTGAAAGATGCACATGTGGATGAGCCTCCTAATTATGATCAAACGACGTTATTTGTGGATGATAATGTTGGATTTGATGATATAATTCCTGTTTTGACAAGAGATATAGTGACACAGATTCCAGTTGTGTCAGACAAGGTTCGAGAAGGAATACGTGATATGTTGGGAATTACAGTGCCACAGACTGAACCTGAATCCGTTACACAATCTGAGAATGTCGACGGGGGTCGACCGACACCAGCCAGTATCGATCGACACCATGAGAATGTCGATGGTTGTCGACCGACACCAGCCAGTGTCGATCGACACCAGCCCAAAAACCTGGTGGATCAACCTGATTCAGTGACAGAACTTGCATCGGTAACACATACTGAGACTGTGCAACATCAACAACCTACATCAACATAAATTTTGGGACGAGGAATGCGAAAGAAACAAGCTCCTGCCAAGTTACAAGATTTTATGTGCAATATGACATTTACAATGAATGCATCCACTGTGAGTCATGAATTGAGTAATGATTATGGTATTGAGAATTATGTGAACTGTGAGAGGTTCTCTGTGTCACACATAGCGTTTCCGTGTAGTATAACAGAAGGAATTGTGCCGAAAACTTTTGCTGAGGCTATGAAAGATCCGCGATGGAGAGAAGCTATGAGACTGGAGATTGAGGCTCAAGAACGAAATCAAACATGGTTGATTGAACACTTACCACCAGGTAAGCATGTCATTGAGTGTAAGTGGGTTTACACAATCAAGTATAATGCTGATGGCTCGATTGAAAGGTATAAGGCGAGACTTGTAGCATGTGGCAATCGCCAGAAAGAAGAGATTGATTATTCTGATACATTTGCTCATGTGGCAAAGATGAGCACAGTTCGGTTGGTTCTTCAAGTTGCAGCTGGGAAAAATTGGGAGTTGCATCAGATGGATGTGCACAATGCGTTTCTTCATGGAGAGTTAGATGAAGAGGTGTTTATGAGGGTACCTCAGGGTTTTGGTGCTTCTAAGAAGGGTATGGTATGTCGATTGCGCAAGTCATTGTATGGTTTGAAACAAGCTCTGCGATGTTGGTTCGCGAAACTTTCAAAAGCACTCTTGAGCTATGGTTTTACACAGAGTAAGGCAGATTACTCTATTTTCTCGTTAGTTCGTGATAAAGTTCACTTGCACGTTCTAGTATATGTGGATGATCTTGTGATAACAGGGAGCTCTCCAGAAGTGATACATAAGTTCAAAACGTATCTAAGTAACTGCTTTCATATGAAGGATTTGAGAAAATTGAAGTATTTTCTTGGTTTGGAAGTTGCGAGAAACGCATAGGGGATATATTTATCACAAAGGAAGTACGCTCTGGATATTATTGCTGATGTTGGTTTGCTTGGTGGTAGGCCAGTAGAGTTTCCGATGGAGCCGAACCATCAGTTGGCGAAATCGACGAGTAAGGTTCTTGCTGATCCGGAGAAGTATCGGAGACTGGTTGGACGATTGATCTATCTGGCTGCGACTAGACCAGATCTTGCTTACTCGGTTCACCTCTTGTCTCAGTTTATGCACAAGCCAAAGGAGGATCATTGGACGGTTGCATTGCGAGTGGTTCGTTACTTAAAGTGATGCCCATGACTAGGAATTCTTTTGAAAGCTGAATGTGATTTTCATCTTACAGGTTGGTGTGATTCGGATTGGGCTGGATGCCCTATTACGAGACGATCTTTGAATGGATGGTTGATACAATTAGGTAATTCTCCTGTGTCATGGAAGTCAAAGAAGCAAGATGTTGTATCTCTCTCTTCAGCAGAAGCAGAGTATCGGGCTATGGTAACTGCGTTGAAGGAGTTAAAGTGGATAAAGAGTGTGTTGTCATCTATGGGTATCACACATTCTGGTGCAATGGATATGCATTGTGATAGCCAATCTGCGCTTCACATTGCAGCAAATCCTGTGTTTCATGAGAGAACGAAACATGTAGAGCTTGATTGTCATTTCATTAGAGATGATATACTAGCTGGAATTGTTCAGACACAACATGTTTCTACTACTCAACAATTGGCGGACGTCTTCACTAAAGCACTTGGAGGACGTCATTTCCAAGATATTTTGTGCAAGTTGGGCATTCGAGATCTCCATGCTCCAACTTGAGGGGTGGGGGGTGGTATTAAGAGATAATGAGCTTATTGGGCTTTCTATAGTTAGGTTTATATTTTATCATTGTATAAATAGAGGAATGCCTCCTTTTGTAAACCCTAATCAGAAATATACAGAATTTCAGAGAACTTTCTGATTCTTTCACTTAATCACCGATCCAAACGCCACCATTCTGATCCTCGATCATCACGATAATCAACTCAAGATCCCGGATCTCGATTCGATCTTCAACGGAAACACCGATTCCACAATCGAATTGGGTCTATTGTGAGCTTGATGAAACCCTAAGAAATTGCAGATTTATTTGTGCCTTCGGTGTGTGTGTGTGAGAGAGAGAGCGAGATAAGGTGATTGATTTCTTCTTCATCAAAATGAAACGAGTCCAGGAAGAGTTTTGTCGATGGTTTGAAGAAGAGGAGTTACGGGTCGGGTTTAGGGGTCGGATTTTAAATTCCATCTACGTGACCGGTCTACCTGGTTTATGTGGTTTTGTGTCTGGTTTAGGTCGTAAACCATTAAATCCGAAACTTGTGTGTAAATAGGTTTTGATGTTTCAAATTAGGGGGAAATACGTCTGAAACTTTCGATTTAGGGGGATTTGTGTCGAGGTCCAAATTTCGGGTGGATTTACAACTATATAGAAAATTTGAGGTGGAAATACGTCGTTTTCCCTTACTAAATCAAAATTTACTAAAACTTAACATGCGCTAATTATAGCGGAGTAATTTTTTTTTAAGAAACTGTTTTGAAATTTTTAAAAAATTTACTTTTATTTGAATTTTATAAAATGTCTAACTCATTATTATAGATAGAGTTGTCAAACGGAATAATTAATCTATTTAACTCGTTTTGCAGTGGATTAAAATATTATTCGGGATGACCCGCAAAACCTATAATCTTGAAAACATAACTCTAATATGCTAGTGACTCTGGTTTTGTGGTTAGTTCACGAACACTTAAAAAATAAATCAATTTTCTTGTGTCTAACTTTTTATAAAATTAGTAAAATATTTTTCAACTTTTATTTTGATATATATTCAAATAAAATATAATAAATCATAGTGAAAAATATTGCAAGATTTCGAATAGATTTTTTTCTTTAATTATATATGGATTGATTATTATTCAAAAATATATAATATTAAAAATAATTAAAAAACTAAATAGTAAATAACATATCTAATGATAAATAAATACTTTCCATATTCTCATCAATAATTTTAAAAGACGATTACATTGTTTCCTATTTCAATTATTTTTTCTTATTTGTATTGATATAATATGTAATAATTTACAAAATAAAGTTCATTTTCAAAAATATCTTCTTAAATATTATTATAGAGATTTAACTCTTTAACCTTTTGTTTTTACGCTATTATTAGTTCAAATATGCTACAACTCTTGGCTTTTTAAGGCACTCAACGTTATGAATATGATTTTAGTGTAAAACGTAAATGGATCATAAACATTTAGTAACGAAAAAATATATTTAAAACCATCTTATTTTACTAGTTGTTTGTCCCCCACAAAAAAGTATAATAAAGTTATGATAACATCAATCTGAGAATATCATTTTAAACATATTAAAATCTCAAGCATTTAAAGTTTAACCCTCCCCAAAAGGAGGAATAATCCATGAAAAAAAAAAAAAAAAAATTCCTCTACATAATAACCAAAGAAGCGGTTCTAACACAATAGAGACCAAAAGACGATAGTAGTAGCATCCCCTTAACCGAAATAAGAGACCCCTTCACCCGGGTTTAATATTGAACCCTGGTAAAAACCAAATCAAACCAAAGCCGCAAATCAACAAACTAGCTAGTAGAAATGTGTAATATGAAAGAGAATTTAGAAGTTGAAACAAAACAGTACTCTGTCACAATGAACATAGAATAGATAACCTTGGTTTCTTGGCAACATTCTTCGAATCTTCAACACATTTTACTGCCAACACAAGTTGAATCCTCATAATTATCTTCTTCATAACAAGAGACTAATTTAAGTTCTTCTAAACTCATATATAACTTGCAAAGACACACAAGTATCTTCCGCAGAACAAGAGAACAGATTGAAAGGTTTTCTTAATTTCTACTAAGCACAGCCTTAATTTGCAAAGACATAACACAAGCTTCTTCCCCAGAACAATAGAACAACTCAACAATCAAGTTTTCATGATTTCTACTAAACTCCGACAAATTAAAACAAAGTCCGCAGAAAGCTACATAGCTTTCATCGAGAAACGGAGTGGAGAAATCGAAAAGGTGCCGGAACATGGTGAAATCGACGCCAAAGCCCTTTTAACAAAAACCAAAAAAACTTTGAAATCAAATACCAAATCAGAGAAAGGAAATCGAATAAAAGAGAGAGAGAGAGACCTGGCTCTTCTTGACATGTTCGTTGATAAGATCATACTCCTCCCGTAGTGTGTAGTTGTAGATCTTACCTTCCTCTTTCCCTCGAATCCGCTCCAACAGAAGTTTCGCCTCCTCAGGCTCATTTCCACGACTATACCTAGTGCAAGCGCTGACACATCTTGGATCAAACGGATCACTGATGATTTCGTGGTCGATTGTACTTCTTTTTGATCTAGCGGTCTTTGTTCCGAACAAAATAGGATATCCAAGAGATCCAAAACCAAAAGTCGGGGATGATGTAATTTGTTTTTTTGTTTAGTTACAATAGAAACAGAGCTATAGACTGATGTTTGGATCAGACGTGAACCTGAAGAGTAACAGCTGCACTATCAACGATCCTTTTAGAGTATGATTTAGTTTTCTTTTGATTACCATAACGAAGACTTTTGAGTGCTACATAAAAGCCTGAGAGAGGTTCTGCTGATTTGCTGATTTCATTAGAGACTGATATAGTGATATGAGAATCTAAAACTTGTCAAAGATAAAACAATCACACCAAGAATGAAGCTAAGTACCAGGTTAAGGAGACTAAGAGGTTCGAAAGACTTAGAAAAAACCATTCGAATGAACCACCATAACCCGTATAAATTTATGCTGGGTCCAAGTGGAGAAAGAGGATGAAGAATCGAATACATTACAGAATACCAAAAGGTTTGAGATGAACGAATTGTGGGGGGTTTGGATTTCCAACTTGGAAGGTTAGGACTTAGGAGGAGAGAACGGGAAATGATACACCAGTGTCGTTTGCATCCTTGCTTTTGGTAAAGGCAAATTGAGCAGACACAAATTGAGCAAACACAAAATCTGCCAACGTGGAAACCCAATTAAGTGATTTGATATTATAGATGGTTTAGAACAGTCGACAACAATCAACAAAGTATCCAATACAATAAATCTGTCTGAGACGCGATAAAACGTATAAAACAAAGACAAAGTTTCTAAAATGACGACTTAAATAGGAAATACTAGTCAATGTTACAGATTTTATCACCAAGGAATTGGTATTACTATTCCCTTGCATCAGGATAAAGACCGGCTCTAGTTGGATTGAAGACAAAAGGGTGCATCATCTTCAGGACCAGCGCGGAAAAAACCTATCAGGATCCACACCAGCTCCAGTTCGATCAAAGACAAAGGGGACTCCATCTTCAGGACAAGCTCGGACAAACGCTATAGGTGGTTTATCTACATAACAACAAAAACACAATGCATTCAATATCATACGATAAAAGTAGTGACTATTGCCTTGTCATATCACCCATTGTTTGTTTTGGTTAATAAAGCAAAACTCATACTAATTCAACTTAGGTCACAGAATGGCGTAAATGAAAGAGCAAGAAGCAGTACCAAATTCATAACGCATGGGAGAGGGAGGTTGCACTTCCACAGACTCAATCTCTGCATCACAGTAAATTAACATCTGAGTAGGTTGCAGCCAAAAGAAACACTAAAGCAGAAACCAATCCAGATAAAAAAAAGAAATCACCTTCGTCCGTCGGCTTGAGCCTGAAAATGTAAATTTTAAACTGTTTTCCACGGCGCCACACTTTTGCTTGATAGATTTTCGACTCTGGACTGGATGAAGACATGTCTCTAGCCCAGAATGTTAACCAACAGAGAAGACCAGAGGCAAATTGGAAATTTGCCATTATGTGCTCGACAAACACAATTTTTGTTCCCTGAATGAATACAAATTCGAGGGTTAATTCTCCAAAAGCAAATTAATTAGTGATAATTCAACAACATGTATAAAGGAAGGATCCAAACACTGACCTCAGCTTCGTTGTGTTTCTCAATGGCAGTGAGTGTAGCCTCACGGATCAATTCGGCATTGCTCTTTGTATCGCTAAGAGGATATGAGTCATCGAAAGATCTGGTACGGAAATTGTAATCAAACTGCTCCCAATTTATCGTGAAACCCTAATTAAGCCAAAAATTTCATATCAGATTCCGGATCAAACCCTAACTTTGAAGGACAGAGGAATCTAGAGATTGATTTTACCTGGGTTTTCTCGAACTGATAGTGAAACAGTAAGTACTGTCGTAGATACTCATCATCTTCCCCATCTCCGTACGGAAGCACGCGCCGGTTCGAAGACGATTTCGATCCTTCGCAAGCTTCGTGCAACTTCCGAATCTTACGAGGGCGACAGTTAAGCTCCGTCAAAACAGAGTCCGCCATGATCGGAACCCTAAAGCACCTTCTCTGGGATAATCGCAACGAATGGGAGAAGAGAAGAGAAGAAACGTTTCTTTTCTGAAGAATCTTCGAGAAACTTGTGTTTAATCCATCTTCTGAAACATAATTAATAAAAACAACCAGCCGATCAGTAAAAAATAAAAATAAACGCTTACCTAAAAAAAAGCAAAAAGGCCCGTTAAGGTGTCTGATGGGCCGAAACAAGCCCGTTATTCCCTATTTCTCTTCGTATCAATCAGGTTAATGCGACCTTAATCTTGAAATCACGACTAAACTAGGCTCGAGCTAGATTCGTATCACGCTGAATAGTCTTGTTTTAGAATTAGTTAGCTAGAAAACTAGCGGATATAATTAGGTGAATGACAAATGACAAAGCTATAGTCGATCAGGAAAACATTGTTTGACTCCCTCTTCGGTTAGGCTTACTTTATTATGCTCATGATTTTATTTTTGAGCTTTTCGTGTTCTGCATTTTTCTATTCTTGAGATTCTATACGCATCGCAACACTTTGCCTCGGTCTTTGTGTATTTGATGTGTTTCACTATTTTTTATTTTTGCTATCAATGTAAATATCATTAAAAAAGGAAAGATAGGTTTTACAGGTAGTTAAGCTTAATATTTTGAACCCTTAGACAAAAAAGAAATAAAAAATAAGGAATCAAATGATTTGAGGAAGGTTATAGAGCGATCTGATTACCGAATCCACAACTGCATTAAGTTAGCGAAGCGCCGTTTCCTTCTTCTTGATGAGATTGTGTTACGAATTTCTCTGTCAATACCTTTGAAGATGATGAGAGGAGAGATGGAGTAGAGGTTATGAAGGACGTTGTTTCTCTGCTTCCATAGGTGGAACACGGTTGCTTGAACAACTATCTTTCTTAGCGTAGAAGGAGCTGCTGTGGAGTGTAAATTTGTCCAAGATAGAAGTTCAGACCAAGATCTGAACATATGTTGGGTACGACCAAGTCGAAAAAAACCATCTTCCAAATTTCTTTGCTATAATCACAAGATAGCATGAGATGATCTCTTGTTTCCACTTCTCTAGCACAAAGGCAGCAATCAGTTGTAATGTTAAGCCCCCATGAAGCTAACCTTGCTCTTGTTGGTAATCGGTTTAAGTGGGTGATCCACATGTTGAAAGCATGCTTAGGAACCGCTCCCTTAAACCACACTGATTTTGTCCATGGTAGAATTTGGTTTCGAGGCCTTACCATCTCCCACGTTTTTTGTGATGAAAAGCCGTCGCAAACCGCTCCATCAACCACCCAACATCTCTGGTCATCTTCAGTAGATAGGCTTGGGAGCTGGATATTTGTGAGGAAGGTATGAAGCAGTAGTGCTGCATCTGAACGAGGAGCAGCTAGATTCCATCCCTCCATTGAGCAAGCGTCTGCGACGGTTGCATTAATACGAATCCTCATACTTTTTGGGCCACCATCTCCCAACAGCTTTATGAGTGAACCAAGAGGAGTCCACACATCAAACCAGAAGCTTGTATTTCTACCATTGCCAACCACCATTTTCATAAACCTTTCTGCCAGCCGCCTTAGGTGTAGGAGAGATCGCCAAGGCCAAGAGCCTATAGCTGTCTCCTTTGCATCCCAAAAAGTAGTTGATTGAAGATGTTGATGATTATGCCAATAAGCCAATAGAGAACCATTTTCAGCAAACAACAATGAGATAAACCTTAGACAAAGAGTTTAATTCCAGGCTGTGAAGTCTCGAAGACCCAAACCTCCTTCATTCTTGGGTAAACATACCTGCTTCCATGTAACTTTAGCCTATCTACCTTACTCAATGTTTTCCGACCACAAGAAGCGTGCGCATAAGGCTTCTATCTTTTTGATGCAACCTTTTAAAAGCATAAATGTAGAGATCCAGAAATTCACTGTGCCCGCAATGACTGAGGCTATAAGCTGAGCTCTACCCGCAAAAGAGAGAGTTTTGACAGCCCAACTTTTGAATCTACATGTAATCTTATGCAGTAGAGAATCATACCTGCAGTTCTCAGCTTTCTGTAAATAAGAGGCAATCCCAAGTACCTTATTGGGAGTGATCCACTTATGAAACCGTAGCTTGCCAAGGCGTTGGATTTGATATGTTCAGTCTTGCGTGGAAGAGCTGTGTTTTGCCTAGGTTCATATGCAAATCCGACCAACTTGCAAAGTCATCAAGAGTTTCATTTATACCATGCAGAGATGAGCTTCCTCCATCAAAAAATATCATGACATCATCAGCGAACATGAGGTGCGAAATGTTTAGATCATCAGTTTTGGGGTGATACCTGATGTAGCCTGCCTCAACTCTGGAGTGTAATAGCCGTGAAAAGACCTCCATGACTAGAACAAACAGGTAAGGAGACATCGGGTCTCCTTGTCTTAGACCTTTTGAGCTTTTGAAAAAACCACCACAATTCCCATTTACTGCCACAGTGAAACATGGGGTAGAGATACATTCATGAATCCATTGCAAAATTTTTTCAGGTATCTCCAACGCTCTTAGAGCTATGTTTAAAAGAGCGTGCTTTTTTGGCGCTATAGCGCACATAGCGCATAGCGCAGAGGAAAACGCTATGGAACCCTATAGCATGGCGATCATGTGTAGCGCGCGCTATATGCGTTATTTGGTCAAAAGGAAGGCGCGCCTTACGACATAGCGAGGGCTATTAGCTCTTGACAATAAACATGGTTAGTTTGTGGGTATTTATGTAATTTAAAAGTGATTTTTTAAGTTATATAGTAACGATCATAACCCTAATTAGGTATTTCAAGCGTCACAAAGAAACTTAAGCGTCAAGATGTTTTCTGAAGACTTGATTTAGTTGTTTCATGTTTTGGTTTTCATAGATTTTTATGATTTGGTTTTTCAGATCTTATTGTGAGGAATTTGGTTTTGGTTTTCAATTTAATAAAGAATGTCTGCTTCTCATGCATTTAGAATCGAAAAACAAGGTTTGAAGACAAAAACCTGTGTAGCGCGCGCCATATAGCGCTATAGCGCATAGCGCAGGCCTCCTCGCCACGGTGCGCTATGAGCTATTTAAAACACAGTCTTAGAGTATCGATTATGAAGTCCCATCTTACCGAATCGAAGGCTTTTCTTAGGTCAACTGTCAACTGTCAACAGTCCTCTCGGTTCAATGTTCCTCCAATTATAACCATGCACAATTTATGTGGCTAACAACACATTCTCTCCCAATAATCTTCCAGACCTAAAAGCAGATTGAGAATGTGAAATTACCTCGGAGATAACTTTTTGAAGCCTGCCAGCCAGCAGCTTTGCAATGACTTTGTAAACTGGGTTTAGGCAGGAGATTGGCCTGAAATCAGAAGTAGATGAAGCATTGGTTATCTTTGGGATGAGAACCAGAGTAGTAGCGTTCCACTGCTTCAGCATATTCCCGGACAAGAAGAACTATGGGACAGCCTCTGTAACCTCTGCTCCAATAATACCCCAGCATCCTGTAAAGAATTCCGCGGAGTACCCATCAGGCCCACTGGTCTTGTTCTTAGGGAGGGTGAAGAAGGCTGATTGAATTTCATCAATAGAGAAAGCCCTTTCTAATCCCGTTTTTTGTTTCACATAGCATATATACGAGAGAAGCAGGTTTATGTCCTCTTGGATGAACATTTGAGGACTAACCTCACCTCCTAGCTGACTTGAAAAATACTCCACACAATGATCAATGATACCTCTCTGCGACTCAACTTTGGTTCCCTGCGCATCAGTGAGATAGTTGATATGGTTGATAGACTTTCTAGAGTCAGCCATCCTGTGATAATAAGCGGTGTTACTATCTCCCAACTATAACCAAGTGACTCTTGATCTCTGGCAGAAAAAAGCTTCTTCAGCTCTATTTAGAATTTTCCATTTTCTTTGTGCTTCCAATTCCATTCCAATTCAGCATGAGCAGTAGTAGGATTTGCTAGTGTTTGACTTTGGCATTGTAACATCACCTCATGAGCCTCTACTACTCTCTTTTCCAGATCCAAGAAGTTAGCCTTACTGAAACCCCTGATCAGATTCTTCAACCGTTTTAACTTTTGCGAAACTCTGAACATAGCTGAATCCACCACATTGAAGGAAACCCAATGGTTGCAAATCATTGGCAAGAAATCCTGGCTCTGTAGAAGGAAATTGTAAAATTTGAAAGGCCTTCGTTTCTTCTCAGAGATTGAGTTCAGAACAACACTGCAGGATGCGTGGTCCGAGAAGTCTGGTTCACCAAACACCGCAAAAGTGTAAGGGAAGCAAGCAGACCAAGCAGAATTGACTAGAATACAGTCAAGTTTTTTTGCTACAGGTCGAGATTTGCATTTATTCCACCAAGTGTATGAGTTACCTTGGAAAGTCAGATCCTCGAGCTCTGCATCTAGCAGACAAGTTCTGAAGTCTCTTATATTTCAATCTACATTAAAGCATTGAGGCCGAGAATGCTCATTTGGATGAAGGAATTGGTTAAAATCACCTAATACGATCCACAGTTTGCCATAGACTGAGTGATAAGAGGAGATTGTGACCATCTCATCCCAAAGAAGCTTTTTCTCATCATCTCGTTTGAAGCATAAACCATATAAATTATGCTCCAATGTTGAGAATTGGATAACAGAACCTCACACGTCACCATTTGCTTTGATTTTGCAATTATTTTCACCTTCACACTCGAATGCCACATCACCCATATTTTCCCAAAATCAGATAACTATAGTTATCTTCATAATACCAGCCTGGGAGTAAGTCGTTGATGAACTTCTTGCTCTTCGACTGCTTTACATGAGTCTCTATAATACCGCCAAAGATGGCTTTATTATTCCTATTCCACTTCTTGAAACCGCCACGGTGACTTGCTATATTAAAGCCCCTGACATTCTAGCAAAATAGGTCCTTACACATAAAAGTTATGTGGTTTTGGGGCCCCTGCCCCTAGAAACTTTCTTCTTCTTTTTTGATATTACCTCCGTAAACCCCTGAAGATTGGTTCTAAAATTCGCTTCGTCTTCTGGGTCAGTCGAGATTTCATCGGAAGAGTCAGCCTCCACTTCCGAGTACTGTTCAGTCTCTTGATTCGAAGGTTGTTCAGACTCTTGATTCGAAGGTTGTTTAGCCTCCACTTTCGAAGATTTATCAGGTGATCCAAAGTCTGTGTTGCTCCCTTTCTCCAGAATTACACAACCTGAATCAACCTTGGTAGCTCCACTATGCTCTCCTTTAGAAAGTGCATTTGCTGACCCAAAGATGTTTCAGCAAACGTAACATGTGTAGAAGAGGCAAATCCAGTAGCTTCAATACTCCCAGATAACCTTTTCCTTGGCTTTGTATCCGCGTGAGTTGTCGTTCCTCTGCACTTTGTCTTTTAATCTTGGGTAATTCTCAAGAGAGTGAGATGTTGAATTGCACCTTTTACACGTTACAGGTGCCGATTTGCATCTCTTCAAGCTATGCCCAATTTCCTTGCAATGGTCACACACCGGTGGCATCCAAGGACTTAAGACTTTAACCTTGCTGATCTCGCCTGAGTCGAATTGGACATTTACCGTTTCTGGTAAAGGCTTCCGGGGATCGATTATAGTGAACACTTTAGCAACCTCCAAGTTCGTCTTGTTTGCCGTTGATGGATGGAGAAACTTTGGGTGACCCACTAAACCAGCAATACGTTCCAGTCCGTCATCGTTGAAGAATTGGAGAGGAACGTCTTGAAGTTCTAGCCACATCGGCGCAGAGGTGAGCTCTGGTTTCATCGGAATGACGTTGGGCTCCCACTTTGCCACAAACATTATTTGACCTTCAAATTGCCACAACCTTTGGTTTAACACCCGATTCATGTTAAACACATTTGGAATTCGAAAGAGGAATGCAACCCCATCCATCTTCGAAACTGAAATATCTCTGAAGCGACTCAAAATGCCATTGACGATGTTATGGAGAGTCCCTTGAGAAGGAGGGTCTGAGTAGAATTGGCCAATGGTGAAACATTCCCACAATTTTTGGTTCTTCTCAATCACTGAGTTAGAGATTTTGATACAGGCCTCGCCTGAAGGGAGGGTGAAACCTTCTCCTCTCTTCTGAAGTTTCTTCGACGTTCCCTTGAAGAGATCGGTCCAATAATCGATTTTTGGGTTAGCACCATATAGGGCTTTCGCAGATGGAATATGCTCCGATGGAATTGACAAATCAATTTCTGGGGTCACCATTTTTTCTGTCGATTCTGGAACGGTTGTATTACCAACTTTCACAAGAGCGACATTGAGGTCTAATGTTGATGAAGGAGAGGAGGTCTCGATAACAGCAGCTTGGGTGATGATGGTTGGCAATGAAATTGCTTCAGGTGCCTCAACAACTTTGACAAAGTCACCGATCTCGGGAGCTGACGGCGAACTCGGAGGTGTCGGTTGGGGAGGCTTGATCGATTTGGGGTTTCGCGGGGGAGATTTTGACTGAGGGGAGGATACCTCGGTTTCTTCACAACTTTCTCGAAATCTTCATCACACTTTACTGCCAACACAAGTTTTATACACAATTACACGTTAGTATCTTCCTCAAAACAAGTGAACAGTTAAACATTGAAATTAACTAGATATAAAACAGTTAAACACAAGTTTTATACACAATTACACGTTAGTATTTTCCTCGCTATTATTAGTTCAAATATATTACAACTTTTGGCTTTTTAGGGCACTCAACGTTATGAATATGATTTCACTGTAAAACGTAAATGGACCAGAAACATTTAGTACCGAAAAATACATCTGTAAAAAAGGTTTTTTTATTAATGTATGGTTAATGTTTCTTGTTTTTGTATATCTTTTAAAAAAGTTTTTTTTGTTAAGATTTTTCTAACTACTTAGTATATTTTGGTTTGTTTTTGTGAAGAATGCACAATTTTTGTTCTTAGATATAATAGTCTAGGTCTTAACGCTTTTGCTTTTGTTCTAAAAATTTAAGAGAATAGATTTAGGTTTTTGTTCTAAAAAATTAAAAATGTATGTATGCCAAAACATAATAGAAATGATTTGAGAAAAGAAAATTTCAAGATTAGCCGTGGCCGAGACCAACATTCTCTATTCTCAAAAATTGTCTATCATGTGGTATGTTTCGGAAAGAAGTTATTTGTTCTTCCATAATTCCAATTAAATACTAATACAATTTTCTAAATTTATGGTTTTGTAACAGGTTTCTGCAGTTGACGGCCTAGTTTGATGTATATGGTGTCCAAACACAGACACAACAACATCGGTTTAGTATATTTCATCAGATAAAAAAAAATTTCTTTTAGTACGGTATTTTTAACTCTTGGCTTTTTAGGACAATGAAAAAAAAAATGTAACCGACTAATGTCTCTGTCATCTGGTGTGAAAGACACAACAACTTTAGTTTGGTATTACTAAATCAAAAATTTACTAGGATTTAACTCGCACTAATTATAGCGCATAGTAATTTTTTTAAAGAAATT
This sequence comes from Eutrema heterophyllum, assembly GCA_002933915.1. Taxonomy (NCBI): domain Eukaryota; kingdom Viridiplantae; phylum Streptophyta; class Magnoliopsida; order Brassicales; family Brassicaceae; genus Eutrema; species Eutrema heterophyllum. Next base: position 224,598 of record PKMM01021303.1, read on the forward strand.
ATTTTAAAATTTAATAAAAAATGTTTTTATTTATATTTTATAATATGTCTAATTCATTATTATAGATAGTGTTGTCAAACGGAATAATTTGTCTATTTAACTTGTTTTGCAGTGGACTAAAATATTATTCAGGCTAACCCGCAAAACCTATAATCTTGAAAACGTAACTTTAATATACACCGTTTAGTGACTCTAGTTTTGTGGTTAGTTCACGAACTTTTAAAAAAAAAATCAATTTTCTTGTGTCTAACTTTTTATAAAATAAGTAAAATATTTTTCAACTTTTATTTGGATATATATTCAAATAAAATATAATAAATTATAGTGAAAAATATAGCAAGATTTTGAATAGATTTTTTTGTTTGAATATATATGGATCATATATATTATTATATATATTATAAGCAAAATGAGATTTAAAAATTAAGCTATCTCATTCACTCTCAAATCATTAATTATCATCTTGTTTTTCGTTAAAAAATCGGTTAGTACCCTTAAAATCAGTTTTCTCATTAAAAAAAATGGTTAATGTCTTTTAATCGGTTTTGGCGAGATGTTTCTACAAAATTATGAAACTCCCCTTAATGAAATTGTTTGTTCGTTGGGTCGTTTGTTAATTGCGTTACCGTTTGGGCTATATCCCAACCAATATCGCTGGGTTTATGGCCCATGTACTCGGAAAAACCCTAGAAGAGCTAAACGGCGACCGTTTCAGTTAATTTAAAATATTTTGTTAAATTTAATCGTCGATATGTTCGGTCGGTTGTGTTATATAATATTTGATGTTATCTGTAGAACAATATATGGGAGAAACCCTACATTGGTTTTGTGGCTATATATATATATATATATCTTTTTCCGTAGACGTTAGGGCATTCCGTTAACGACATTGGCTTTGTTTCTAAGTTGTTGGAGATTTTTCTAATGCTTACCGTCTTTTGTGTAATTTTTTTTACATGCTTGCCTCTTAACTTGGTGTTCGTTGTTCTTCGTAGTTAATTAATTGATCGAATAATTTTGATTTTTTGGCCGTGTAGGTGGGTCTATCTCTTTTGATATTTGGTCGTTGTGTGCATCGTTACTGCTTTGTCGAGGTATAAGTTTCTTGTGTATCACGTTTGAGGGTTTGCATGTTTTGTTTCGCAACGTTCTGGTTTAGTCTCTATGCAATTGTTTATATTGCTTTTGAGCATCTGTCTTGATCTAATGGTTTACTTATTGTTGATCTATTTTTTATCTATTAGAGAGTTACGGCAAAAATCCCAATGTTGTAAGTGCAGATTTTTTTTATAATATATCTTCTTAATATAAAGTTTATTTATATGTAACTTGATGTTTATCATGTAATTTTTTCAAAGAATATATGAATTTTTACTCGACTCACTTCCTCATCGCGGTTTCTATGCCGTTCTTATCATTGGATACGAGAATCATAATGGAAAACCGTACTGGATTATTCAAAATTCTTGGGGTACAGTTGTGGATATTGAAGGGGGATTTGGATACATGTATTGCCAAACAAAGAGAGGCAGATGTTCGGTATTTATTGAAGTTCACTACCCCACCAAGAAGAAACGCACGTGAAGAAGCTTGAAAATGTGATTTTTAATGTTTAAGACAATTTATTATTTGACTTTTCTATTTAGGAGATTGTTTTTGTCAATGTTTAAGACAACTTGAATTTGTCAATGTTTAAGACATATATTTATATTTTTAGTCTTTTGATTTATAAAAATCGCAAACTAAAATCTTAGCATTGGATTTTCATAATTCAAGTGTAGTTTGACGACATCGAGGCTCAAGGTGATTTCACATTGCTTTCAAGATCCTCTGTTAGATGGTGGAGTCCATTTGATGGGATATTGGTCATTCTCCATGTCGCTTGATTATATTGGTAGGTAAACAGAAATGTGGTTAACCGTCACCGCTTGTTGACAACATATATGAATTCCCTCAAGGAGGATTGTTTTGATGAACCAAAAATGAAGGGAGATGGGTAGGTAACCGATAACCCGACTTGCCTGTATACTCTTTATTTTTTTACTTATCGAGTTGGCGTTGTTGCGGTAAGTATAGCTGTTTTGCCTGCTCTTTATCATGTGTCCTGAGGAGATCTTGCAGTTTTGTCCCAGCTTTTTTATGGTTCTCATGCCACAGATCATGTAGTTGAACAGAGGTTGCTTGTGTCGGATTCTGGGCAGGCCAAGGAGTAGGATGAGAAGGTATCCATGTATCCAAATATAGCGGAATGGTTTCACCATCTCAGTTTTACTTTTTTTTTTTCTTTTCAAAACCCTATGGATGATCTTATCACATTTCCATAGCGTAATTTGTATTCAAGTGATAAAGAAAGATACATAACATAAGAGTGTTTATATTTTGTTTATATTCTACTGCCTATATATATAAACTTCTGATACAAGTAACTTGATTATGAGAAATCTCTTAATACTTGAAACCCATCACCCTACATTAAAACCTCTTAATGCAAACTTCGATAAAACTCCTAATACTATACATGGAGTCACTCATTGCTCTGTTTGTCACACTCATTGGCGGTGCTCCATCATAAGGGTCACATAGATTAAAAAAGCAATCAAATTTTTCCCACTTAATCCCAAAACCACAACGATTCCAACAGCAAAATCCATAATCTGATTATGTCATTTTCCTTGGTCATCTTTATTTGTCAGTAACATGCACCGGTGCAAATGAAAAAGAAGAAACAGCACATGTGTCATGATCCAACTACTATTATTTTCATTCATCTAACTAAACACTTTGCAGACATGATATTCGTCTATTTTATCACATTTTGAGTCTCATATTTTCTTTTGTTTCTTTGTGTTTCATCATGTTTTCTTTGTGTTTTTATTGCATTTAGGTCACAAATGAGTCTCATATCATGTTAGACGTCTTAGGTTGTTTTGTGTTGTTTTTGGCTTGTTGGAGCCTTTTTCAGGTGTTAGAGAGTAGCTTAGATCAAATGAGACGCTTGGAGCTTGAAGGAAGGTCGAAAGAAGAGCAAAAGGAGCAAGATGGACTTCCGATCGGTTTGAAACCGATCTACTAAACCGATCAAGATCCTCTGATCAAGACGATGTGTCTGAAAGCTCCAAACGGATGAAAGCGTTGACCTTTGAATTAGATTGGGAGCTCTTAATGAAAGTTATAAGAAATCGAGTTAGGTTTCCACTGGAAGTGGTTTCATGTCATTTGCATCAGCAATTCAAGAGATGCGTTTGTTTTATTGAAGACATATCATTACCGGAGAATGCAGCGGCAATCCGAAGCGGCTGAAAGCTCATGTCAGATGAAAGCTTTCCCGTACCCAGTTTAATCTTAAATTTGGACACAAGATATAAAATTGAGTTAGCTTCACGTGAGAATTGGATTTGTGTCATTCAGAGATGTGTTTCAAGAGATATGATCGATTTACTGAAGACATGTCAAGCAGATCGGATTTGCACATTCACCAAACCTTCAACAAACCTTCACCAAACGCCACAATTGTATTGCTATATAAAGGGGTGAAATCCCTCATCAAAAAGGAAAAACTCATAATACAAGCACCTCTCTTACTCAAAGCAAAAACTCTATTTTTTCTTATTTTCGTTTTTCTTTCATGTTCATCAAGGGTTGTTCATCCATTTTCATGTAGTGAAGATTTTCTCAAAAACTCTTTCTCTTTTCTTATTTATTTGATTATGGCTTTTATTTCTATTGTTTATTTATGTTATTTAGCTATGTGTGAGTAGTGGTTAAGGGTTTGGTAGTTTTATGATGTTTGGTTAAAGATTGGAGATGTTTAAAATTAGAAAATAATTTATCCTCATGTTAAGAATGTTCTTAAAGGTATAAGTGGGTTGGAAAACCATTTTTTGAATTTTGACAAATCGCTACCCGGAAGGTGATTGCCGATTTGTCTAGTAATTTTCTTCTCATGCTTTTCATTCTTAACCAATGGAAATTAAAGTCTAAGATGAATTGCGATTAAATGATCTTGTGTTCATAGTTTATAAATCATTTAGTTGCAATTGAGAAATTAGCTTAATTAAGATGATTTGTAAAAGGGTTAGTCTCATGGAAATGAACTAATCTATTCAATTGATCATGGTCTAAGGAAGTAAATTAATTTTAAGTGTTTTAAACATCATCTCTCAATTATCGATCATCTTATAACGAAATACCAAACCCGAAAAATTCATGTCTTATTTTCTTGAATTAATTTTGATTACTTTGTGCTTTGGAGAATTCTTAAATTTGTGTTCTACTTCTGTCATTTAAATTGTCATATTTATTTATGTTTTAATTTTTTATTAAATATTAATAGTTTTAATTATTTAATTTTTTAAACAAAAAAATCCAAAATTGTATTTCTTAACTTAGTAAGTTTCTTGCATTCTTAGTGTGTTATTCATCTCCTTGTGGTTCGATACCCATAATTACTACAACAATTGCCTTGCACTTGAGGTGTAATTTGGGATTAAAATTTGTATTCATCAAGACAATAATTGAAATAACTCATGCAAGAACAACTTTACTTGATTGATCCCATTGTTCTTGATGCAACTAGTATTCTCATTCATCTTCATCTGACTTTGTGTCAGACTTAAATTCCCCGCCATCTCGACTGAAAACAAAGGGGGTTCCTGGCACGGGATCCTCTCCAGGACCAGCTCGATGGAAGACAATTGGGGATTTATCTGCATTGCCAAAAAACAATCAAAATATCATGTTTGATGGCACTGAAGCATAACATCAAATCTAATGCATTGCTCCTCTCTAGTTCACTCTTTTCAAATTATTTTGATTACAAAACATTAACTTCTATTAACACAAGTGCAAATGAAGAGGAAGAAACAACACATATGTCATGATGCAAGGGAAGTGGAGTTTTCACGCGAACAAGAAACCCTTTTTAACATCGGTCTTGGTATCCAACGCAATCACCGTTCACTGTCAGTTCAACATTTGGTGAACAAAGTAAACTTTGACATAAAGGATGGAATCGGTAACACCAAAAAAGCTCTTGCCTATATTCAAAAAGAGGGAGTTTGTACAACAAGTCAATGTAAACAAGCACACAAAAACCAGGTGCATAGGTCAGATTATCGTCATGGGAAACATGTAGAAAGTAGAGACTAATGAGTTCTCAGTTTTTTTTTATGTGTTCTATCCAAACATAAATATATTGAACATTACGAAACTTAATTTAATTTTGTAGGTGCATTTGTACGATATTGATGGCTACATGATGATCACGGATGTTGATGATATTGCACTTCAAAGTATTGTCCGGCAACAACCCGTGGTTTCTCTTTTGCTACTAACGATGGAACTAGAGATGTATGGCAGTGATCCCAATGTTGTAAGTGCATTATATATCTTCATAATATAAAGGTTATGTATATGTAATTTAATGTTAATAATGAATTTTTTTCAGAGAATCTTTAATTTTTTTCTCTTCATTTACATTATTCTTGTTTATTAATTGTCTTTGTTATGTATGGTTAATGTTTCTGGTTTTAGTATTACTTTTAAAAGTTTGTTTTCGTTAAGATTTTTTTAACTAGCTATTTAGTATTTTTTGGTTTATTTTTGTGAAGATTGCACAATTTTTGTTCTTAGACATAATAGTCTAGGTTCTAATAATTTTAGAGAATAGATTTGGCTTTTGTTCTAAAAATGTATGTATGTCAAAAAATAATAGAGATGATTTGAGATACAAGTAACCTTGATTACAAGAAAGCTCTTAATACTTAGCTTGAAACTCATCACCCTACGTTAAAAACTCTAAATGTAAACTTGATTACGATAAAACTCCTATTACTAGACATGGAGCGTCACTCATTGTTCTGTTTGTCCCACAGATTGGCGGTGCTCCATTCATAAGGGTCACATAGATTGAAAAAGCAATCAAATTTCTCCCACTCAATCCCAAAACCACAACGATTCCAACAACAAATTCCATAAAATGATTTTTCTTTGGTCGTTTTTATTTTTCATTGGTATGATTGCAAATGAAAAGAAAGAAGCAGCACATGTGTCATGATGCAACTACTATTATTTCCATTCATCTAACTAAACACTTTGCAGACAATAATTGAAATAACTAAACACGTCATGCAAGAACAATTTTACTTGATTGATCCCATTGTTCTTGATGCATCTAGTATTCCCATTCATCTTCATATGACTCTGTGTCAGACTCAAATTCCCGCCATCTCAACTGAAAACAAAGGGGGTTCCTGGCACATGCATGATCCTCTCCAGAACCAGCTCGATGGAAGACAACTGGGGGTTTATCTGCATTGCCAAGAAACAACCAAAAATATCAGGTTGGAGCTACAACATCAATCTAATGTATTGCTCCTCTCTAGTTCACTCTTTTCAAATTATATTGATTATAAAACCTTAACTTCTAATAACACAAGTGCGAAGAGGAAGAAGCAGCACCTATGTCATGATGCATGGGAAGTGATGTTTTCACGCGAACATGAGCCGCCATCATCTCTGTATCACATAAATACACATCAAGAAGCAGAAAAATGCAACTTAGCATCAAATATACCCAATAGAAGCAGCAAATTCTATTTAAGAACTAATTAGCATTGTGTATATACACATATAGCCTAAGCAAGTATTGAAAGCTGATCACACTCTGTTATTGCCTAGTTCACTAGTTAGTTGAGCCACGAGATGTAGTTTGTACAAAGGTCCAAAATAAACTAGGAATGAAGTCACCTTCGTCTGTCGGTTTGACCATGAAAATGGGAAACTAATACGAACCACAACGTCTTAATATTTTAGCTTGATAGAGTTTCGACTTAGGACAAGGGGAAGTCATGTCTCTAGCCCAGAATGTGATCCAGTGTGCCGTATAACCAGTAAACCAGAAATTTGCCAAGACATGCTCAACGAACACGATGTTTGTTCCCTGAACAATATAGTGAATATAAGACGTTGCCAAGTTATATAGACTCATCAAAATACCTTACAAATCAACACAATCGGTAAACTCAGATAATTGTAATTTAGACCATTTCACAAAAGCACTGACATTTTCTTGGTTGTGTTTGGAAATCCCTTCCTCATTGCTTTTATTCAAAAATCTTGGCGGTGCTCCATCGTAAGGGTCACAAAGATTGAAAAAGTAATCAAACTTATCCCACTCAATCCCGAAACCCTAAACGGAAACAATTCCAACAACAACAAAATCAACAGAAATTAAGGTTAAACATACTAAAATCTCAAGATGTTATTATTGATTCAGGGAATGAAGATTCATGTAATCATATTTTTGTTTTCAACCAACATCACACACACACACGGCATTTATATGGTATAGAATTAACCCTAATTTTATGAATAGGTTCGAAGAAAATCAAAAGGGAGACAAGATCTTACCTTGGTTTTGTAGTATTGATAGTGAAACAAGAGATATTGTCGTATATATTCATCCTTTTCTGGCTCCTAAATCCGGAGTCTGTCGTATGTGGAAGATGGTTTTGATTCTTTTTTTTTCGGCAGATGGTTTTGAATCAACGATGGCTTTTTATTCTAACTTTGGCGTCTTCACTAGGCGAGAACCCGCCTCCTCCGTAGAATCGTCCATGATCGGAACCCTAAAGCAGCTTATCGAAGGATATAGAAACGAAGGAGACATATTGTACACGAGTTGAGACTCTGGTGTAATGGATGGGAAATGTACGTAAAATTTGGATTTTTTTATGAAAATAAGAAGAAGGAATTCGTATGGAAGTGAATCACTTAGCCACGTGGTTCAAAGGTCAAGATTCCTCCAAAATAACAACTATTGGCTTTGTTAACATATTTTTTTTTGTTATAACCTTTTTTATAGTTTTTTAATTTTCTTTTAGTTATTATGGTACGGACAAAGACTAAACTTTATAGAGTATCATATCTGCAAAATTAGGTAAAGAAATATGTTTTGATTCTCAACAAACACAAAATCAACATAGCGAGTGTAGGAACCAATCAAATTGTAAACTTGAAGTCAAGGTCCAAGAGTGTCAACAAGGGATTGGTTTACTTTTCACTTACGTAACAAACATATCATATAACAAGGGATTGACCAAGATCAGCTCCAGTTCGATTGAATACAAAGAGGATTGCATCATTTTCAGGACTAGCTCGAGCAAAGACTATTATAGGTGGTTTATCTATATAACAGCAAAACACTAACACACTCAATATCATAGACGTTGAAAGTATTGACTTATCATATGTTCAACTAATGCCTTGTCCCTCACTCGTTATGTTACCATTGTTTATTTTGACAATAGTTGTACAACATTCTCTTAATCGAAATAAGAGCACTTCCATCCATATGATCTAACATGGGTATCTCAAAGTATCTCAAAATATCTCAAATTAGATACTTTTGGGTGAGGTTCTCAACTATTTGAGATACACACTCAATGTAATAATAGTATTTTCTTTTCTAAGAAGTTGAGATACTAATGTTAAATGTTGGTGGTGTGCTTACTGAGTTGAGAAAAGTTCTCATAGTCGTGGGAACAATACAAGGTACAAATGCATTGAATCATCTGTTTGGAAGGAGATTGAAGATACAGCTGTTCTGAAGTCGTTGTACTAGTTGAGAAGTAATACAAGAAGTGATACATGCGAGCAACTCGAGACATTGGACAACGTGGAGCCAAAGCGTGGGCTGGATTGGACTTCTAGAAGCTTCCAGAGACGTGCCAAGAGGGGTAGCTGAGTTGGACGAGCATCTTAGAGAAGATGTTACAATATGTGAATATTCCTTAATTCTTAGGAGAAGAAAAATGAAATATTACATATGCTTAGAGATTTGACTTTATCCTCAAGACGAGTATAGTCTAGGGTTAGTCACGTGCATATTGTGTATAAATAGGGGTGTTGAAGCATTGTATGTGCTTAACACAATATGAGGGAGAATTCTTAGCAATAGGGTTTTTTTGTTGTCTTGTAATAGATCAAAGCTAATGTGCTAATGGGTTTTTCTATGGGGTTCTTGGATCGTGTATAGATCCTTGAACGTGTTAGGCTAACTAGACAAGTCAAGGTGTGTCTTGAACTTGGTCGTAGATTGTTTTAAGTTGAACTTGTATGGTTACTTAAAAGATTGGCTAGTAATACATTCTTGTAGAGAAATCTCATGTCTCATATTCTGTTCCAGTTTTTGTGTGATAGCTCTTACGCTTTCAATTGGTACCAGAGCGGTCACTTGTGTGTAATATAAACAAGTGTGATCCTGAGGAGAGCTATCAAGATCTGGTGAACTGTTCGAAGGTGATCTAAGATTAAGGGGGAGTCTGAAGATCAGTTTTCTACAACTCAATCATCAAGGGGGAGATTGTTGGTGTTGTGCTGACTGAGTTGAGAAAAGTTCTCATAGTCGTGGGAACAAGACAAGGTACATATGCATTGAATCATCTGTTTGGAAGGAGATTGAAGATGCAGTTGTTCTGAAGCAGTCGTTGTACTAGTTGAGAAGTAGTACAAGAAGTGATACAGGCGAGCAGCTCGAGACATTGGACAACGTGGAGCCAAAACGTTGGCTGGATTGGACTTCTAAAAGCTTCCAGAGACGTGTCAAGAGGGGTAGCTGAGCTGGACGGGCATCTTGGAGAAGATATTGCAATATGTGAAGATTCCTTATTCTTAGGAGAAGAAAAAGGAAATATTACATATGCTTAGAGATTTGACTTTATCCCCAAAACGAGTATAGTCTAGGGTTAGTCACGTGCTTATTGTGTATAAATAGGGGGTGTTGAAGCATTGTATGTGCTTAACACAATATAAGGGAGAATTCTTACCAATAGGATTTTTTTGTTGTCTTGTAATATATCAAAGCTAAGGTGCTAAGGGTTTTTTTTATGGGGTTCTTGGATCGTGTATAGATCTTTGAACGTGTTAGGCTAGTTAGACAAGTCAAAGTGTGTCTTGAACTTGGTCGTAGATCATTTTAAGTTGAACTTGTATGGTTATTTAAAAGATTGGCTAGTAATACATTCTTGTAGAGAAATCACATGTCTCATATTCTGTTCCAGTTCATGTGCGATAGCTCTTGCGCTTTCATTAAATACTCACATTTTATAGATATTCTAAGATATTAAGAGATTTTGATGACCCATTCACCATTGTTTAATAGTGAATCCTGGTAAAAACCAAATAAAACCAAAACCGCAAATGTAGAAATCTGTAATATGAAAGAGAATTTAGAAATTATATAACAATAAAATTGTACACAATGAATATAGATAACTAGTTATACCTCGGTTTCTTTACAAATTTCTTGGAATATTCATCACATTTTACTGTCAACACAAGTTTTATACTTGCACGTTAGTATCTTCCTCGCAAAAGCTGTGCTCAACCTCTCTACAAAAAACATTGCGGACTTTAGAGTTTTTGTCTGGTTATGGTCACAAGGATAAGGATCATCATATAAATGACCTTTACGATTGTTTTAGTATAAGCCCATTAATTTTGTGACATAAGGCCCAAATAGCCCAAAACTCCTCTAAGTCTCCGTCGTTGCCTCCTCCTCCATCAAACCATCTCTCTCAGTGACAACGACACACTCATCACTCATGGCGCCCAGAATTCTACTATGCGGTGATCCTCTTGGACGTCTCAGTCAGCTTTTCAAGCGTGTTCAATCGGTCTCTCTTTCTCTCTCTATATCACTATCTGTCTCCTCCTGATTCTGTATCTCCTAGGGTTTTAATCGAAGTCCAATTTTTGCAGGTTAGCAAATCGGCAGGTCCATTTGACGCTCTTTTTTGCGTCGGACAGTTTTTTCCCGATTCTCCGGAGCTTCTAGATGAGTTTTTGGATTATGTTGAAGGCCGAGCTCAGGTCCCGATTCCTACTTTCTTCACCGGTGACTATGGCGTCGCCGCCCCCAAAATCCTGTCGGCGACCTCGAGGAAAGCTGAGAATCAAGGGTTTAAGATGGACGGACTCGAGGTTTCACACAATTTGTTTTGGTTAAGAGGAAGTGGGAAGTTCACTCTTCATGGTAAAGGTTTTTGATATTCAGTTTTTGAAGCAAATCTTTGTTTACTGATATTGCTTGCTTTTGTTTAGGTCTGTCTGTTGCTTACTTATCTGGTAGGCAATCATCTGAAAGCCAATTTGGGAAATACAGTCAAGATGATGTTGATGCTCTTCGTGCACTTGCTGAGGAATCTGGAGTGGTTGATTTATTCTTGACATATCCTTTTTGTATTACTCGATGGAATTGGAACTGTGGATGCATTCTCTATGTTTCAGGCTTTCTGTGAAATGTTTTAGTATTTGTCGTCCTTAATTAGTGTATACTAATGAATGGCCTGCGGGAGTCACGAACAGAGCTGTGGCTTCTGATATTCCTGCAGACGTTTCTGATTCATCTTGTAGTGATTTCACTGTTTCTGAATTGGTAAAGGAAGTTAAACCCCGGTAAGTGGTTTTCGGTTCTTGTATTGTTGTTACTGGGAATTATCGATTAGTCGCGAACTTATTTGTTGTTTATGTTGTCTTTTGTGGCAGCTATCACATTGCAGGTTCTATGGGGGTATTTTATGCCCGTGAACCTTACCTAAACGCTGATTCTAATCATGTAACTCGTTTTCTTGGTCTTGCTCAAGTTGGAAACAAAAACAAACAGGTGTGTTCTTCAATAATTCCTGTCAGACGAGTTCGGCATCTCATTATTTTGGTCTGTAGATTTTTGTTTTTCTGCTTGGTCACTTGCCTCCTGAATTTTTCTGACAATTATGCATTGCTATCAATTGGTACTCTTAACTGTATCAATGGCTCCTCCTATGGAAATACTTTGAATGCAGAATCTTCGCAAGAACATGAACATTCATTTACGCGCTTTCTGCAGGTTTTTGTCTTGACCAGTGTTACTCCCTTTTTCCTCTATGCAGAAATTTCTTCATGCACTCTCTCCTACACCAACGTCTATCATGTCACCATCAGAGCTTAGTGCAAAGCCTCCAAACACTACACTATGTCCTTATAATTTACAAGAGGGAGCTACTGAGACGAAGAAGAGGTCAAACGAAAGTGCCTCGGATTCACAATACTGGAGGTATGATGTCTCAAAGCGGCAAAAGAATGGATCTGAAGGGGAAAAGCTCTGTTTCAAATTTGTATGCTCAGGGTCCTGTCCTCGTGGGGAAGGTTGCCATTTCCAACACAACGCTGAAGCAAGAGAACAGTGTCGTAGAGGTGTTTGTCTTGATCTTATTATCAAAGGTAAGTGTGAAAAAGGCCCAGAGTGCAGCTACAAGCATGAGTTTCAAGATGAAAGTATACAAAGGAAGCCCAGATCTGAAAATGCTAACAGGTATTTTTCTTGCAAAATAGATGCCATTTTGTTGAGAAAGTAATTGTTTTTTCAAATTTGCTTTTCTCAGGTCGAGAGAATGCTGGTTTTGTCTATCAAGCCCGAGTGTGGAGTCACATTTGATTGTCAGTGTTGGGGAAAGTTTTTATTGTGCTCTACCCAAAGGTTCACTAGTTGATGACCACATATTGATAATCCCGATTGAACATTTGCCCAATACTCTGGTTTTATCTCCTGAAGGTGAATCAGAGCTTGGTAGATACCAAAATGGTCTGAGAAATTGTTATAAGAGTCAAGGAAATGATGCAGTTTACTTTGAATTGGTCTCTAAACGTGTTTCTCATGCTAACCTCCAGGTAAGCAAAGTTCCTATTGCAAATCAGGTAGACCTTTTGAATTTGTTTACATTAGTTTGTTTTTTTCTACTTTCTATAGGTTGTTCCTGTTCCATCATCCAGAGCTCGTCTTCTTCCTAATATCTTTAGTCTGGCGGCTGAAAAACTGGGCTTTAAGCTTGTGACAAAAAAGTGTAAGCTAAAATTTATGCTGTTTCTCTTCTCTATCTTATCTAATCAATGGACCCTTCCTTTATAACTCAGATTATAGTTGTGTTCTTTCCTTTGCATTCTGAGCTACTTGTAGTACTAAATTATGTTGCCTTCATTGCAGGTAGTGATAGTTCTGAGGCCCGAAAATATCTGCAGAAGGAATACAATGCAGCTTTGGGGCTCTTCTATGTGGAACTTCCTGATGGAACTGTGTTATCACACACCCTGGAAGAGAACGAAGTATTCCCTGCACAATTTGGACGTGAGGTAAAGCCATTTTATGTATTACCATGCGACTGCGTTATTATACTTTTATGAAATTCCAAACGATAACATAAGAGTCAAAAGGCATGTAGTTTCTTCTGTCTATTTCCATAGATCAGATCTCCCACTTGCTGTCAACCTTATGTTTGATGTTATACAGAGAGATCATCAACAAAAGAACTTACATGCTCTGACCATAATATTTGAAGTTTTGGATCTAATTAGATAGATAACATCCACTCCCATAAATTTTAAGAATCAGAAAGTAATAATCCGGATTATCCGGTATATTTTGTTGTCTAGAAATTGACTTGGGACTTTACAGGTTCTAGCAGGGTTGCTAAAGATCCCAGACAGGGCCGACTGGAGAAACTGTAAGATTAGCCAAGAAGAGGAGGCAAAGCTGGCTGAAGAATTCAAGAAACAATTTCAAGAATTTGACCCTTGCCAATAACCTTACTGAACAAAAGTTATGATTAGATGTTATCTTGTGCGCATCAATCAAGCTTAACTCAGTGTCCAGTGCACTCAGGTATTCTGCCGCTGTTCCAACTTAATACCAAATTTCTAAGGTCTTCCATCATCTTTTAATAACTATGTTTCATGCTAACCGCCTTTAGACTTAATATTTTTCTCTAGGTCGGAAGCTGAATCATGCGATGCATCGTCATAGAAAGCTTCTCTTCATCTTTAGAAACAGGTTCATCAACAGTGTTCTCTATTTTGGCTAATTAAAAGCTAACACTCTTCCATCGGTTTCCTTAGTATTTTCCTTGTTAATGTTACTTTTTTTTTCTTGTAAACACTTTCTTTAACATATTACTGTTTTTTTAGAAGAGAATGATCACCCCAGAAGCATACGCTTGACCTGTTTTCACCTAAACCAGTCGTTGTCCTTGATGCTTTTTATTTTTCTTGCTGGTTGGTAAAAATAAAGTTGGTAAAAATAAATAAAAAAACTTGCTTCTTACTTTACATTAATCATATCATTTTTAGCCAAGATACTGTAAAAATTCAAGCTTCTCCATAGACATTTAAACCAAAAAAAACAGGCAGTATCTGATAAATGTGGTTTCAGCGTCAATCTCTCTGATCACTTGGTGAAACCGTTTTTGTCGAAACAGTGAAAGTGAGGCTGGTTTTTAGTGAATCAGATTCAACCTCTGCATCTGAATGATGGTACCTTGAGAAAGAGGTTAACACATGTGACATTTTAAAAAAAAAAAAAAGAGAGAGAGAGAGACATGATCTCTTCATCTTTAAAGGTTAACTTAAGTTCTCTTTTGTTGTTGTTGTTGCAGCTTTAGTAAAAGAGTAAAGGAAACAAAAGAAAAGCTTCATCAACTGGTAAAGACTCTTAAGTAACCAACCAAACCCTCCTATAAAAGGCTTATAGATTCTGTCTAAGCACATGGCTCTTACTCTTAATGTGAAAGTGAAACTTTGATGGTCCCATATTTTAGGTCTCTATATCTCTCTTTAAATGCGTCAACTACTATTTAACTTTCTGGTAATATATGTTAATTGCATCTTTTTTCTTTTTAAGACTCCATTTAATTTTCTAGGAATTTAGGTTAGTTGCATCCTTCTTTTAGATTAATTAATTTACCCATTTTTGGTTTTTTCGTTATTTTGAAATTACTGAATATTATATATAAAATGGTATTGGTACAGAGTACTACGTGGACTTAGTCGGATCCAGTTCAGTGTGGAATATTTATTTATTTCGGTGGGTATTTAGTAATTAATTGTCACGAGGCTCGACAAGTTTTTCCGGACCATCATATGAAAATTCGGAAAAAATCTCATTATGCCTAAATATCTATATTTAGGGAGGCTATAATATAGTACTAGTATTTTGAATTATTAGATACATGTATTTTGACCAATTTAGATTTCGACGTTAATCTATTACTCTTAATCAAAGTCATTTTTATTCTTTATTTTTTTTTGGGTTAAGCGTGGGCATTTCGATTATCTTTGGTTCGGCTCTAAAGGTTCTTCCACCTAATTATGATGGACTCTTTTATATGATTCAAAGAATATATTATTTGTTTGAACAGTAATGGAACAAAGACTTGACGTCGTTGTCTGCGATCACTTCTTACAATTAAACGACAAAATCCAAACTCGAATCTGGTCGTATCGATCGTATTGTCCCCACACAAGACACCAACATTACGATCTGCAATTTTCGCCACTCCTTCTCGCAATTCCACTATTCATCTCTTTTTATTTTTAGTTGTGTGAATGAATATACCCTGGGTTTTTGTCGGTGCATTGAAACCAAATTTTTGTTTTTTTAAATTATCATTGTGATGAAAATAAGAGTCAATCAGAATTGTATTTTGTTTTATTAGACTTTAATAGTCTTTGATTAGTGACAACGGAACTGATTCTTTCACCACGTGTTTTGCAACGTTGTTTTTTTTTGGGTAATAAGGGGTAATCCTAACTTTTACCACCCGACTAATTTTCTGAAAAAATGATACTGTTGACTAGTCCATTCATCGGGTTTTCAAATTGATCTAAAACTTTGACTGACCAAATAGAAATGATTAGATAATTCCTCGCCTGCAGGGAATCATCCATGGTATAAACCAACATGACAACTCCTCTACACGTGGGAACCACCTTGGTTAACGTTGCTTTTTTCTTTTCTTTTTTTATTAATTCTTACTAAAGAGCTGGTTTTGCTTGGCTTTAACTCTGCTTAATGAATACAATCTTCTGATTAATATATTCAGCCTCGTTTTCGTGTATTTAATATAATAAATCAAGACTTATTTATCTATGCTTAAACTAAACAAACAAAATTAATACAGTAAAACCTCCATAAATTCATCATATTTTCAGCAAGTTTCATTCCATTTAACTAATTGGAGCCCAATTTAATTTGACTTCAACTACGGAGATGTATAGAGATACATAGATTGTCTATAAAAGTCGGTCTCTTTTTGGGTATAGGCAATTTTAAATACTAATATCTCAAGGTACCTTTTAGTCTTAACTAATATATTTTCTCTTTTAATTTTCCCGAAAGGTCTTCATAAATGGTTATTAAAATAATATGATCAGTATCCACTTCCAGTATACTTTTCGTTTTGGTCAACATGTGATCAATTCATTTGTGGACCTAATCTTTGACATATTTGCATTTTAATTATTGATTGCACAACGGAAATATCAAAATGAGTTAACAATTTTAATAATATATATATATATATACTTGCGTCTAGATTTAATGCAAATATATACAAGATGTTACGTCGGTGCTATCCTATGCCTATCAATTAAAGTGAATTGCTCCTAGCGGTCTCACAACCATGTGATTTTTCTTTCTTTTTATTTACCAAAGCAAACAAAGTAAGATATGAAAACAACGTTGTGGAGGGAATGAAAAATAAACATAAATAAAGAATATTAGGACTTAAGCCGCGGGTAATTTTTTGTTAAGAAATTGTTTTTAAATTTTATTGTTTTTATTTGAATTTTATAATATGTTTAACTCATGATTATAGATAGAGTTGTCAAATGGAATAATTTTTGTCTATTTAACCCGTTTTGCAGTGGACTAAAATATTTTACGGGATAATCCGCAAAACCTATAATTTTGAAAACATAACTACTCTAATATGCACCGTTTAATGATTCTAATTTTGTGGTTAGTTCACGAATTCTTTAAAAAAAAAAAAATTTGTGTCTAACTTTTTATTAAATTAGTAAAATATTTTGTAACTTTTATTTTGATATATATTCAAATAAAATATAATAAATTATAGCGAAACATATAGCAAGATTTCGAATATATTTTTTTCTTTGAATATATATGGATTAATTATTATTTAAAAATATACAATATTAAAAATAATTATTAAACTAAATAGTAAATAACATCTTCAATGATAAATAAATATTTTATATATTTTCATCAATAGTTTTAGAAGACAATTATGTCATTTTCTATTTCAATTATTTTCTTTTTATTTGTAATAACATACGTAATAACTTATAAAATAAAGTTTATTTTCAAAAATGTTTTTCTAATAATATTATAGAGATAAGGAATTGATACCCTGAAATCAAGAAGGATTGATTGTGTTATTCGGATTTGAAGGAAACATACATTTATATATATATATATGATGTTACGTTATGTTATGGTAATAGTATGCCATACCTTAATATGATATACGTTAATTCGGTTTCAAAAGATAATCCACACTAAAGTTTCGTTTTTTTTTTGTGATGTCGGGATAGGATCGGGTTATTTTGTCTTCTCATTGGATTCCTTTTTATTTACATCCAACAAATTTCACAATAAAAAACAAATTTCAGTCCATTCCAGTACTTATTTTCTTCGAGTGTGGAGATTAATCATTATGAGAACTTAAACTTCATATACATAATCATATAATACTAATAGATATAGACAAACATAATTTTTGAAGGTGGTTCGCTCTTCGCTGTCCATGACCCTATGATCCCTATCATCCATTCTAGAGTGTGTTCAGACCTGATTTTTTTTCAGTTTCTTAAGCATTACTGTTCTAATTCTTTATTTGTTTTCACTTTTGTAAATACCTTTTTTTCAATAAACTTGAAATTAAATAAGAGGTGATAATGGAAATAGAATTAAGATTTTTCCAAAAAAAAAGAGAATGGAAATAGATATTTACGTATGAAATTTAAAATTAATATATTTTAATAATATTTTATTTTATTACAATCTTTTTAATAACTAATAATGAATTTAATAATGTTTTCCGAATAAAATAAAAAATTCAATTCTTTATTCATTCATTTATTTATCTCGTTCTTATTGCGTTTGCTACAAAATGGGACTTGAAATCTTGTTCTAATTGGAATATGCTTCCAATGTTTGGTTATAATTTCAATCGGAGACAACTTCTATTGTTTCGAGTCCTGCTCTACATATAAAACAAACATGATTTACACGATAGAAAACGATAATGATAGGAATCATGTCATTTGTTGTATGTTGTTAATATGTTTCAAAAGTGACAAATAAGTATCCTAAAAGGTGGGTTTAGCTGTATAAATCTAATTGACATGATATCAACTTTTCCCTTTTTCTTATTAATAAAATTCCAAATAGAAAATGGTGGTTGGTTAAGCAATCTTAAAGATTAAAATGCGTGGACAAAATAACTTATAATTCCTTAAGTTATAGTTTTTTTTTTGTCTGACTACAATTTTAGATTTTAAACATAAAGCATGTAAAATATTGTGTAGTTACTAAATTTATTTTTGGGAAACGCTTCTATACATATTCTCAAACCAATGAATCTAACCAAAACAAAACTACATGTGTGTAGGGAATCTATTGAGTATTGAGTCTATTGACATGAATAGAGAATTTAAATTTAAATTCACTTCTTCAACCTAAACGGAGAAAAAGGGCAATACACAAATGGTTCAAAACCCACTAGGCTCTCTCAGACACACACTAGTTTCCTCCATTGACACTATCCCACTACTTTCAAAATCCCACCTTTTATGTTAAAACATATCTCTTGATCTCTCTCTCTCTTGACCAATTGGGAGCAGAAACCAGAAGAAAAAGAAAAAAACGTTTTTGTTCAAACATGGAGATCAAAGATTAATTACATCCCCTTTTGATTTCTACCGTTCTCTTCCACCAAACTCGTTTCTGTTTTTAATATCTTTTTTTTTTTGGTTGTGAGCATTAAAATCTCATAAAAAGAATAAAAAATATCATTCCTTTGCTTCTTTCTCACTGTTACTTTCTTCTTCTTGCTCTCTCTCTCTCTCTCTCTCTCTATCTCTGTCATTCTTCTTGCGTTTTAAGCCATTTCTCTCCTTCTGCAACTTCGATTTTTTTCTCTCAGCTTTAAACTTGGAGCTTAAGATTACCCATCAAATTCAACTTCCTCGTGATCATCGAGGAAGCTGATCTCTTCTATGGAATGGAGATTTTGATTTTCCTCCTAAGGATCTGTCTAGTTTCGTCGGTTTTAGTTGCTGTTTCTTCCTCAGGTAAGTTTGATTTAATCTGCCCTAAAAAAAAAGCAATTATTTTTTCATTGTTTGAATAAATTCCGATTAGACCCAGATGGAACAATTAGCTAAATTTGTTGTCTTTTTCGGTTTTATTATATGTTGACTCACCAAATTCTAATTTTGGGTTTTTTTATTACCAACAATGAGCTTGTAGTAACTCTACTAGTGAAAAATGTTGTTTTGGAATAACCCAATTGGGGAAGAAAGAAAGAAAAAAAAGCGATTAATTGTTTTTCCGTTGATGAAAATGCGACTAATTTTAATGTCTAAAGAAATTTTTATATTGTGAATATTTTTGATATCGTGTAAAGTAATTGAGTCAAAATCCAATTATCACGCAGTCTTTAATGGATTTGAATTTCAAAGATGTTTGATTTGTTTAATTGTTGATTTTAGGATTGGATTTGTTATCTCCGTTATCATCACCACCGTCTCCATTACCGGAAACTTCAAAAGGGTTTGGTCAAGCACCGATTAGTTCACCTGAACCTCACAAACCCGGCAATGCGCCACCGTCTCTTCCTCCTTTAGCTGACGTGACAGCTCCTCCGCCGTCAGATTCCGGCGGGGTTAAAGCACCGGCCGGCGAGCCAATTGTCTTGGTTCCTAATGCTCCAGGTATATAAATCTCTTTACTTGGGTCGAAATGTTGATTCTCTCACAGACAATTAATCGAACACTTGGCAGGCACTCTTGAGAACTAGAGTTGTGTATTGAATTCAATTTTTGTGGGGGTTTTGATTCTTCTTCAGCTCCAGCTACAATACCCGTGAAGGATTTGCCCGAAAAATCGCCTCCGGTTCAACCTATTATTATTACACCGATTGCTTCACCACCTCAATTCATTCCAAGTGATGCACCAAAAGAGCCTCCTTTCTCAGGAAGAGTAACTCCGGGTATGGCAATATAATGTGGTTAACCCTTACACAGTGGAAATTTCTTGATATATACCAATTGAAATCTTGAATCTTTAGCTTGAAATGTTCTCTGATTTCCATAAATCTTGAATCTTTAGCTCTGATTTGCATAAATCTTGAATCTTTAACTTGTAATGCTCTCTAATCCGCAGGCCCGGTTTCATCCCCTGTTTCGGATATACCTCCATTTCCATCAGTGGCTCTGCCTCCGCCTACACCGAGCATTGTACCTCCTAGAAATGCTTCTAACAATCACAAGCCTCCTATCGAAAAGCCTATTGCTCCTGGTATAGTACCATGTTTTACTCGGTATATGTTTCACTTTTTATGCTATAAACTCATTTGTGGTCTCTGAATCTCTGAACCAGCTTCATCGCCACCAACAATATCGATTGACATTTCACCGCTAGTCCATCCCGTCATACCGAAGTTTACACCCTCTAGCTCACCTGGTATGCGCTTGCGGAATTACTTAGTCTGTATTTATTTTCCTCAGATTGTTACGAAAATGTCTCTGTTTATCCCCTGCACTCTCATTCTCTCTCAAACCGTGCAGTACCCACCTCGACTCCAACAAAAGGATCTCCGAGAAGAAATTCCCCAATTACCCACCCGGTTTTTCCCATTGAATCTCCTGCCATCTCACCAGGTTTGCTCAGCTTTCAAATGTGTGTATCCGTAAAAACCGTATCCAAAATATCAACATTTGCTCTTCTTTTCTAGATCATGCTGCGAATCCAGTAAAACATCCACCGCCCAGCGATAATGGAGATGATAACAAAAGTCCGGTTGCTGCACCGTCAAATGAAACTGCTAAACCCTTGCCTGTCTTTCCACATAAAGGTTTGATTTTTAGGGCGTCAATCATATAAGTTACTATTATTTCCGGTACCAAGAAGACTAAATTCATGTTATTATTTCATCGCAGCTTCTCCTCCTTCGATTGCCCCCTCAGCCCCAAAATTCAACGGACACTCTCATCATACATCTCCATCTACTACTCCACCGCCACATTCTACTCCGAGTAATGTACACCGCCATTCTTCATCATTATCTCCTCCTCCACCTTCATACCATCGACATCATCAAGACCGAAAGAAGATCACAAATAGTCCAGCTCCTTTACCACCACCACCACCACCGCATCTCATATCTCCAAAGAAGTCCAACCGCAAAGGTTTCCACTTTACCATAGCCTTTGAGATACTTAGATTGGCCAGTCATCATGCTTCTTGTGATCTTAGTTCTCTCTGTTTCCTATGTTTTGTTGTTATAGGTTCAATGACACCTCCTCCATCATCACACCATGCTCCTTCTCCTCCCATTCCTGCTTCTTTGATTTCTCCTGTTCACTCTCCGATCTCTCCCTCAATGCACCGCATCTCCATAGCTCCAGCACCTTCTCCGACCCAAGGTTTGATTCCTCCACTCATAATTTTTCCAACAACAAATTGGCAAAATCTCTTTTTACCCTCTTTGCTTGATGTGAAATCCTAAAATCTGTTTATTTCTCCTTAAGTTTTTCCTCTCCGGTCCTCTTCAAGACCTTCAAAATCTCGGAAATTCCCACTCGGTCCACCTCTTCAAGCATTTCCTCCTCCTCCCCCTAATTCAGGTTTTTAGAGATTTTTTTTCCAGTTAGTTTGGGAATAAAACCGTCTTTTCGGGTTCTTGTTTCAGTGTGAAACCACTATTTGTTGCTGTTTTCTGCAGATTGTTCATCAACCGTTTGCTTGGAACCGTACACAAACACACCTCCGGGATCTCCATGTGGCTGTGTCTGGCCTATTCAGGTTGAGCTTCGGCTTAGCATGGCGCTTTATGACTTCTTCCCGATGGTTTCGGAATTCGCTCGGGAAATCAGCGCTGGAGTTTTCATGAAACAGAGTCAAGTCCGTATTATGGGAGCTAACGCGGCTAGTGAACAACCCGAGAAATCTATTGTTCTTATCGATTTAGTCCCACTCGGAGAGAAATTTGATAACATGACAGCAATGCTTACTTACCAGAGATTCTGGAGTAAAAAAGTCTATATAGATGTACCCATCTTTGGCGAATACGACGTGATTTACGTGCGTTATCCCGGTTTACCGTCTTCTCCGCCAATTTCCGGTATGACCATTATAGATCAAGGACCGTACTCCGGCAATAATAACGGTAGGGCGATAAAACCGGTCGGAGTTGATGTTCCAAAGAATCTGCGCAAGAAAGAGCTTAATGCTGGAAGTATTGCTGTGATTGTTTTGTCGGCGGCTGCTTTTATTGGTTTATGTTTCGTCATCGTTTGGTTCTTGGTTTTCCGGCGACGAAGAGATCAGCGGCTTTCTAAAAGAGCCCCACTTGCTCGGCCTTCGCTGCCTTCCCTCTCGAAACCATCAGGTAAAAACAGTAATTTTATCACCCAATTTGGTTTTTCCCTTTAGACTTTTTGTTTTTTAATATTTTGGTTTGATGCGACATCAGTTTTTGTTCGGTTTCAGTCCAGATGTGGTTCTTAGAGAACATATGATTAATTTGAAGTGGAATTTGCAGGATCTTTAACCGGAAGCCGGTTTAGCTCAACTTCATTGTCATTTGAATCTAGCATTGCTCCGTTTACTCTCTCTGCAAAGACATTTACCGCAAGCGAAATAGCGAAAGCCACAAATAACTTTGCAGAATCGAGGGTTCTTGGTGAAGGCGGATTTGGACGGGTTTATGAAGGTCTTTTCGATGACGGAACTAAAGTAGCAGTTAAAGTATTGAAGAGAGATGACCAGCAAGGTAGCCGAGAGTTCTTGGCTGAAGTTGAAATGCTTAGCCGTCTTCATCACAGAAACTTGGTGAATTTGATTGGTATCTGTATCGAAGATCGTAACCGTTCCTTGGTTTATGAACTTATACCAAATGGCAGCGTTGAATCGCACCTCCACGGTATGTTTGCAGACCTTAAATGCCTCAATACGGTCTCTGATATTCAGATTTTTGGTTCTATAGAATATCGAAAGGTAAATGGCAACTGAATATCATTCGGTTTGGTGAGCTATGGTTTTGGTTTCGGACTTTTGGTATGGATTCATTTTTAAGCGAAACATACTTTAGTTTAAAGAATTTCCAAAGAAATTGAGGTTTTGGTATATTTCGCTTCTGTTTCCAAAGAATTTCCAAAGAAATTGAGGTTTCGGTTACAGTTTGTTTGGAGATTGTAAAAATAAAAGCGAATTAGTTTCTTTGATCATAATTCGGTTATTTCAGTATAGTTTTTGTTTGGTTCAGATTGTTAATCTTTGAAACTAATATCTTGTTTTCTTTTTGTTTCTTGTTAAGGGATCGATAAAGAGTCTTCACCTTTAGATTGGGATGCTCGTTTGAAGATAGCTCTTGGTGCAGCCCGTGGATTAGCCTATTTACACGAAGACTCGAGCCCGCGAGTTATACACAGAGACTTCAAGTCCAGTAACATCTTGCTTGAACACGATTTCACACCTAAAGTCTCGGACTTTGGACTGGCTCGAAATGCCCTTGATGATGAAGATAACAGACATATATCAACACGCGTAATGGGAACTTTCGGGTAAGACAATGAAAACCAGAACCGAAACAAACCCCTTCAAACTGTTGTTTTTTCCTGTTCCGATTTAACTTATAAATTGATTTTTGATAGGTATGTGGCCCCGGAATACGCAATGACAGGGCATCTTTTGGTGAAGAGCGATGTGTACAGCTATGGAGTAGTGCTTCTCGAGCTACTTACGGGGCGGAAACCGGTGGATATGTCTCAGCCACCCGGACAAGAGAATTTAGTTTCATGGACTCGGTCTTTTCTCACGAGCAGAGAAGGGCTTGAAGCTATTATAGATCAGTCTTTAGGACAACCCGAGATTCCATTCGATAGCATAGCTAAAGTCGCAGCAATAGCTTCGATGTGCGTGCAACCGGAAGTATCGCACCGTCCTTTCATGGGAGAAGTAGTGCAAGCTTTGAAACTGGTCAGCAACGAATGCGATGAAGCTAAGGAACTTAACTCTGTAACATCAATTACTCAAGACGATCTGAGAGATGACACTCGAGCTGAGAGCTCTTGTGGTGGCGACGGCTCGGGGAGGATGGCTCGGTATCCGTTGCTTCCGAATTACGACTCTGAGCCTGACACGGAGAGAGGACTTTCTGTGTCGGAAATGTTCACCGGTTCCGGGAGGTTAGAGAGACAGTCTAACTCGGGTCCCTTGGCCTCGGGTCGAGGCAAGGGGTTCTGGCAAAAGATGAGGAGATTATCTACCGGAAGCTTGAGCGAGCACGGACCATCATCGCTTATGTTACGATTTGGTTCGCGTTGAACGGTCTTTTGCCGGTTACAGAACATTCGAGTTTTTGATTGCCCTTTGAAGTTTTATAAAAAACCAAAAGGAAAGAAAGGTGCCTTGTGCTACAAGCAACTCTTTACCTCGTGGAAACTGGTTAAGCAGAATTCAAGAGATATCATTCCCGGTTCAATAGTTAGTTGAAGAGATATTTGTATCTTAGAAGAAACAAGAGAGATTCTGTTTTTAAAAAACTAATTTGAATGTACATATCACGTTTTAAACGCAAAAGGCATGAGCGCACCTTACTTTACAGTTCCGGTACAGACCGGTTCAACAGTCTCTATTCAATTTAGACCAATTAAACGAATTAAGATAAAGTCTTAACGAAAGGTTGATGGCTCATAAAGCTATTCATATTCTGATTGCCTTGGTAAATTGCGCATCGGCCACTGAAATCATATAATACAAGAATCAACACATATTTTTATTTAAATTTATGTGTATCGGTACAAATAAATTGTGCTAAAAAGGAGAATAATTGGGAAGAGAGAGAGACGAAAAAAAGAGAGTCCGAATCTCTCTCTACACACTGCCCAAACAGATGGCACATCCCTGTTATTTCAAAATTAATTCAATGCGTATTAACGTCTTTTCACATCACTAATTTTGTCTTCTTCTTTTTTTTTTTTTTTTCATTTTTCTTCTATGGAGACATTAAAGAAAGATCCACCCACTTTGGATTTATCAAAGAAAAGTCCAGTTTTTTTTTTGAAAATTACTCACCGACCACCTTCCTAAATTTGGTAACTCCTCATTAACTTTTCCAACCTTTTTCTGGATTTGATTTTCTTCTTAAAACTATAGAAAAAAATCGAGCAAATATGAACTATGAAATGGTTATTAGCAGTAACAAAACCATTGAAATTATTTCCTCACGAGTTCTATGTCAAAAGAACATTCGACACTTGTTTCTTTGTCTTTTATTTTTTATTGGTGAAAATAATGCTAAAGTTAAATTATTATTAAAAAAAACGTGCAACATATTTCAAACGAAAAAGAGTTTATAGCTTTATACAGACAGCTGATAATTGATTTGATTTAGACATAATTGCATATTGATTCGGACCCATTTACACCCAATTCACTGTATTCATGGATATTATCATAAAATGTTATATATGTATAATGTATTATGGATATATCTATACTTCTATATATAACTGTGCAAGACGAAGATCACAACAAAAATTACAAAATCGTACGGTCTCCTTTTTTTTCTCTCTCTCTCTCTCTCTTGTCAAAGAGTTGAATAGAGAGAGAAAATGGAAGAAACCAGGAAGAAAGCAGACGAGAACGGAGGAGATACGACGGCGAAGGACGTGAAGACGACGACGACGACGACGACGACGATGCTAGTCGCCGGGGAGGACGATCACGAGGACGAGTATACTCCGGACGAAATCATGAAGCTCGTTGAGTCTTCTTCACCGACGGCGAAGATCGAGGGAACTAACTTTCCCGGCGAGGCGAGTTTCAGAGTCAGGTTTATCGACGATCCGTACGCGATTCCGGTGGTTGTTCAGTCGTCTTCCGGTTACATCACGATCAACGTCAACGAGGAGAGCTGTGGTCCGTCGTTTTCAGACAGCGACGCTTCCGCCATGGCTAGTGTCGACGCAAGTGGTCTGTTCGGTTGCTATTTTGATTTCAACGAAGAGAAAGGCGGCGCGTGGAGTAAAAGCGAGGTGGTAGCGAGTGAGAATGAGTGGGACGACGATTTGCTGGCGAGGTTTCTAGGCGAAGACTGTGTATGACCAATCTGTCGTCTTGCAGAGAAAGCTAAATACTTGGGGTTATTTTGGTCATTTCGATGAACGATAATTATTTTTACACGTTGTTAATAGGGAAAAAAATGGAAAATCAGTAAATGGTAGTAAAGTGGACTTGGACTAGTTAGTAGCTATGTAGTTAATGTGACCATTTTGGTAATTTCGTCACATGGCGGTACTAATGGGTAATGCCTCTAGGTTTAGGGGGCTAGTTCTGTAAATTTCGAAACTATTATAACCTCCCGTGAAAGTAAATGAATGATTTATTTACAAATGAATCTTTATATTTACTTGTTATCATCATCATCATCTAATGTACGCTTTTTTAATCGGCTGAGGATAAACTAGGGGATTATTAATTTATGGATAGGCCCAATAACCACCATTTTAATCCGGGTTTACTGTGGCGGGAAAGTCCAACAAATACCCGAATCTCCCGTCGATTTCATTTTCCCCGACGGACGGAAGAATCTTTAATATTTCTGAGGTTAAATATGGGTTTGTGGGCTTTTAACTTGACAACCAATTGACAATGAATAGATTGACACATATTTTTTATATACTAGTGTTGGTACATTTATATTTCCGAGGTGGAATCGGATCCTAACACAATGGTTAAAGTTGGAAGATCTCTAATGTACTTCGAGGTATCTTAGGTTAGTCACTGTTTTTGATTGATCGGGTTTTGCGAAACTGAATTTTTAGTGTTTATCGAGTAAATGTATTCTAGGTCGTCGATTCGAAGATTCATAGTGAAAAGTATTCGGGTTTATCCGACTGTTAGGCCTTTTACAATTGCGATTCTATGATATTTAGCTTAGGTTTTCGATTGGAAGATCGAGATGTATAAAGGGTTCAATTTCAAGAGATGATTGAAGCACTAAACCGATTTTTTTTTATGTAGAAGCAATGTATAAATTTAAACCCTCATTTGTAATTTTATTTGGCTAATTGAATAACCAGTAATATACATGTTGTATATATAATTGTTGTAATAACTGCACAATTTTTTGTTGTTGTCTAGCTCTGTCTCTTATCTTCAAAGTAGAGCCAGAGAGACAAAACAATCAAACAGCTTTCTTCTGTCCTGTAAACTCGGAATCAGAAGAAGCTTCATGTTCTTTTCACCAGTGAGATTCCATTAGGATCACCACCCCACTCTTCAAACACAACTATAAGGTTCTGAGACTTGAGCCATGAACGAGGTACATGGTACCTGCAAAAAGAGAGAGAGGGAGAGAACTCTATGAATCAAGATTTGGACTAAATAGACGGAAAGACAAAGAAGCTGTTTTTTCTTTCTCTCACCATCTTTGAGAAGCTTCGCCGCAATTACTCAGACATTTCTTTGCGTCGAAAGTTCCAGCGTAGTTGCAACGCCCACAGTTTCCTTGAGCTTTATAAGCAGGCCAATGACGTCCAATGTTTCGACCGTTTATCCAAACTTGACCTTTCCCCATTGTGTTCATGTCCAAAGCCAATGGTTCGTTTCCTGCCGGTGTGGCAAAAGTAGACTGCAATAGAAAGAGAGAGGTTTTTCATTTGTTCATTGTATCAAATCTAATTTTGTTTATGGACATGATATTGATGCTTGTGCTTTCTCTTACCTTGTACCAGGTCAATGGTTGCTTCTTGACCACTAATGATCCTTGAGTCCATCTCACAGAGGAACTGTCGGTATGAAGACTCAAAGCTTCGCCCTTAACACCAACCTGTTCAAATCACATTTAAATCCATTGTTATGATTGGTTTGTTGTTACCAGGAAACTCAAAACTTAGAGTTGGTTTTGAATTTCAGGGAGGACCTTATAGGACCATTTCCATTTCGACATGTCCCATGTTCCCGAGTTAACTCCCTTCAGTGTGACCGGTCCAAGAACCCCTTTATTCCACTTCTCAAAGTGCGTACCGACGTTCTGCAATTAAACCAAGAACCACAAAGCTCAGAAATCTAATTATCTTCTGGGGACAAAAAAAAGAGCTTGATTATCGCATCAGGAACTGACCGGTAGACCCACTGCAACACTCAACAGAGCAAGCTTGTTAACACCTGCATGTAGTTTGATCTTCTGGCTAAAGGTTAGTTTAGGGTGGCTAAGTCCTCCATAAGCACTTCCTGGAAACAGAGAAATACCAACAATGTTGTCAAGTTACAAGACTTGACAAGAGAAGAGAAGGCTTCGATCGTTTCTCTTATATTACCTGCAAGCTGGCCATTGACAAACACATGAAGTGCATGTCCAGCTGACCAAATTGTAAGAAGAGGGTAATCACCAGTCTTCAAAAAACTCTCTCCAGCACCGATTGTAATGCTGAGTAAAAAATATCCCGCAAGCAAACAAACCGTGAGTTTGTCTCCCCAGGAGGATTTTAGAGATTGACGCAAGTCGAGATAGTTTCAAAGTTATGCTTACTCTGTCAGATACCAGAAATAGTCAGACTTGTCCCAAGTCATGCTTATCTGTTCCACAAGCCCATTTCTTGCAAACGTACCAGCTTCATTCGCAGAAGGAGTCGCTTCGTTGTATGATTCCCAAGAGAATTTGGTACCAGTTGGAACCATATTCCTATGTACGCTTGGTGCGTTAACCTGTTTTATTCAACAACACAAAGGTTAATTCAATCTAAAGATCAAGAAGGTTACTAACTTTCTTTTGACAAAAATAAGTTTTGTTTTTCTTTACCTTTGCGGTGTTGTAATATTCTGTTTTGCAATCAGGTAGAATACTGACTGACCAAGGAGGCAAATCATATGGGAATCCACGGAACATAACTCTCGCTGCAGAATTTTCATCGTTGTTCGATAGAAACGCAGCACAAGAGGATTTAGACCAGAACACATGAGCCTGAAAGCAACATTCAAATGATCAGTAGGTTTCTTTCTCAGCTGATATATAAACATAACCACAAGTTAAAAAAGCTTTGATCTTTACTTCTTGTTTAGTTCCAAGCGATGTGACGGTTGCATCAGCAGAAACCAAAGCTGGCTCGCTGAGTTTGATGACTTTATGCAACGCTTTCAAGTGACTATACTTTGGTTCTCTTGCCAAACCTTTTTAAAGTAAACAAAAACAGATTAGTCAGTCAGTTATTCAGACAGATTTTATAGCGTTTTTGAGTTTTGGTTAGTACCGTATTCATCGAGAGGAGCGTCGTAGTCATAGCTTGAGGCCATGAACTCACCGGCTGTTCTGTCAAAATTCGTCCCTCCATGATACTGTAAACACAATTTGCCGGAAATTTTATCTAAAACCGAACCAAAAAATCGATGTGCTTTCATATGTAACTCTGTTTTATTCTATTTACCATATAGTAATTGACGAAGGAACCTCCGTTTTGTATGAATCGTGCAACGGAGTATGCAATATCTTCGACTGGTCTGTATGGCACAGCACCTCCAAACTCTGTGTACCTGAGATTTAATTTACAGTTTTAGTAGTTTTAAAGTTTTAAAAAGTGCTTACAATTAATCTATACTTTGGATTTAATTGAAAAGAATAATTTGATTTTCTAGGCATATTGATGTTGTGACTTACCAACCAGTCCAATTCTCTGTCCACATCTTCGGCTTGTTGTTTGAGTTTGGTTTGAAATTCTCACAGTAATAACCATTGCATGTGTCTATCTATAATTTGGATTAAGAAAAAAAAACATCATAAAAAGGGGGAAAAAAGAGGAATTCAAGAGAATTCAACATAGTAAAAATCCTTTTTTTGGGGTCAAGATATAGATAATTAGAAAGAAGGAAAAGGAAAGAACATACTATAGGAGAAGGAGCATCTTCTTGCTTGCACATAATCCATGGAACACCTGTCGAGAGTCCTAATGCCATTTGAGCTACCCATTTTGTGTAAGCCTTTCCTGGTGCTCCAATCTCCCATTCCACTGGTCCATACTCATTCTCAATCTGTCCGATTTTTTTTGTTTTTTTTTTCAGTTTACATAATTAAAAAAGTTTTAATTTGAGCCTTCCATGTCTAAATCATTGGTTAATGATATTTAATGTAACAAACAACAATATATAAAAACAAACCTGTGCAAGAATGATGGGTCCTCCTTGTGTTTGAAACAACTTTTCTGCTTTCATCATCCATACAATCTTTTCAGTGAATTTTTTCATTGCCGCCTTTTCAATATCAATTATAGTTAATATTAATCATCAAATAAGAAGATTAAAAATTATGAGAGGGTAAAAGTGAGTTTTATTTAGAGTTTAAACCTTGAAGGGTTCATTATCCGTCCTAAATGCCATACCAGGAACAAATTTAAGCCAAACCGGAAATCCCCTAGAAAACCATTATAAAAATAATAAAAAGATGAAATTTTGATAACCAATAATTTAAAGGAAAAAAAGAAGAAGGAAATAAGTAAAATTGTATTTACCCGAAATTCCATTCAGCGCAGACATAAGGGCCAATTCTGAGATTAACATAGAGACCAGCTTGGTGCACCAACTTGATAAACTTAACCAAATCATACCTGTCTCCAAAATAATACTGGACAACAACAAATAATAAAGAATTTTTTTTCAAGATATGTGACTTGTGAAAGAACAAAATTAAGTAANTTTTTTAAATTACATTTCCAGGAGAAGGTTCGTGGCCATTCCAAAAAACATAAGTCTCTATAACATCCAAACCTCCTTCTTTGGCTTTCTGTATAAGACCAGGCCACATCTACACAAAACAGAGCATTCAATGAATCATGCATTTATTGTTTTGAGTAAAAAACAAATTTCTTAATAGATTATGTAGATGATAAGCAAAAAAACCATGTGAAGGGAAAAAGCTTGGAAAAAAAAAACCCACATTGCACAAGAACAAATTAAGCCAATCGATTTCAGAAAACAGAGAGAAAGAAGGAAACTTTAATCAGAAGTTATAAAAATCCATTGAAAGTGAAAATTTCATATTTAGGTTTTGCAGAAGAAACACTGACTAAAAAGAAATAGATTGGTTTGTATATAAATATTATACCTCAGGGGTGCTTCGTGGATAGTGAATGGAACCAGAGAGAAGGATTCTCCTTTGTCCATTGATGATCACAGCTTTACGATCATAAGAAACTGTAGCCTTTACTGAGAAACTCAATGATGAACAGCAAAGAATCGCCACAAAAATCCAGGCTTTATCTCTAAAACTTAATCCCATTTCTTTTGATTGTACAGACAAAGAAGATTCCACTAAAAGAAAATTCTGTTAAATGGGGTTTTGGGTTTGGATCAATGATTGTTTTGGAGTTATATATAAGGAGAGAGAGAGAGAGAGATGGTGATACATATAAGGTGATGTATGTATATATAGGTTTATGGAGTGTATAACTTTTCTCTATTCTGAGAAGGGATTAAAGATATAACTTATTTTGAGTCTGTCTAATCTCCTTGCTTCCTGCGGGTGACTTTGAAACGTCACAACCAACTATTTGATTTAATTTGTTTTTATTTTTTTGACATCAACTATTTGATTTAATTAATTTTCATTTTCCTTTTTTTTTGTGTTTCTTGTTATTGGCTAGGTAGCTCACCCATAATATGAGGGGGAGTAACAATATTTGAAAATTTGTTTCTAAAAATCATTAATTTCAAAAGTAATAAATATCAAATGTTTTATGGAGTGATAAATAATAGAGTTAGGAAATTTTATAATGAAAAAAATGGAAATATAATTTTGCTGATATAGATCTTTTTGATGATGAAAATAGCAAATTTGAATTTCAAGAGAAAGAATCAAGACTAACAATTATGTCAAAATACAGTGAAATAGTTGTGCTTTTAATTAAATTCATATTAGATTCTTATTTTGAAAATTAATATACATAAGCTAAAAATGATAGATAATTAATTAATTATGCATGTTGTCGACGAAAAGAAACAATTTAAATCTGATATAACTTATATTTGTAAACTTCATTTTGATTCATATAAAAAGTTTTGAAGAGTATAAACCGGAGCTTCTTTTTCTTTGTAAACAAAAAGGCATTGTGTATGGATATACTTTCTTATGTTGAAGCGTTTGTTTTCTTCATAATGTAAGATTGTAGTAATGTGATGAGATTTATTAGTCCACATCTTTGCTCTTTGGTTTCGTCTTGAGAAAGAAAGTCAAGCCAAGTTGCCGCATTCATGACGTAATTAAAGCTCTACCTTCCACGGGACTTGGCCTATATAAATTACAAATACATGCGACTCTAATTACCATCATATCTCGTTACATAATATTTTTGTTTCGGTAATTTGTGGGTTTAAACACGGATGGTAATTGTCACTAATGCAAATGATTATGTTACATAGCATGGTCATCTCGTTACATAATATTTAGGAGACTATAGCCTCTTTTTTTTTTTTTTTTGTCAATCATAGGAGACTATA
The DNA here is from genome assembly GCA_002933915.1 of Eutrema heterophyllum. Classification (NCBI taxonomy): domain Eukaryota; kingdom Viridiplantae; phylum Streptophyta; class Magnoliopsida; order Brassicales; family Brassicaceae; genus Eutrema; species Eutrema heterophyllum. Next base: position 257,203 of record PKMM01021303.1, read on the forward strand.
ACAACCTCTTATAAATTCTTTTGCTAATTATATTTGAAGAAGCAAAGCCCAAATTTGTAGAGTATAGCTTGGATACCGTTTTAATTTAAAAAAAAAAATTAGATTAAAACAAAAAATATGTTCTGTTTACTCTTTTGTTTAGTTTGTAGTGTTTTTTTGGGATAGAAAACTATCAGTGTTTTTAGACATTGGACAAACAAACATAGGTGGACGATGGGTAATAAATATATAATCTTTTAACCGGATATATACAAGAATATATATGTATATATATATATATTATGTAATTTTCTTATACACTAAAATTAGGGGTGAAACTATTATACGGGATCCGATCCGGGATCCGCTCCAAAAATCCGGACATATGAGTGGGTCAGATTCGGATAGTAAAATATCGGATCCGTCAAAACCGGATCCGAATCCGGATGCTTTAAATATATTAAAANAAACAGATATCCGGATCCGAATAATTAAAACTCGGATCCGGATCTGTCCCACCCCTAATTAAAATGAGAAAATGATGAACTGCACACAAAATGCTAATTTTATAAAAAATCTCCTCTAATTCATATTTCATACACTTAAAATTATTATAAACCTATTCTGTTTTTGTTATTTTGTTAATCAGAAAGTTTTGGACCAAGGTCCGATTAATTCTTTCAGGATGAGTGTAGCCAAATGCATTTACATGCATTTACGAGTTTACACCCCTAAATTTTTACCATTAGACCATCACCACTTAATTATTTTCTAATTTTAACCGATTTTTTTAATACTTTCAATATAGTAAAAAAAAAAACTTTTTGGAGTTATACGAAAGAATAAAAAACAGAGTTCGTAGTTGTTGTTAACAAAACGATGGATTGAAAACTAAGTTATATCCTGCTTTCAATTAAGTAAGACTAATGATGTAAGTAGTTCAAAAAAAAAAAAAAAAAAGACTAATGATGTAAGCCATGTATCTAAGATTTTCCATGCAGATAGCTAAATGTAATTAATAATAATCAGAATCGGTTGACTCTTTTGTTGTTTTATGATAATTGAGATGGCGGTCTCGAATCTCGTCACCGGTGGTGGGTTAACAAAATATTAGATTTTGATTTTTTTTTACTTCCACAAAAGTAGAGATGTCAATCATACTGGTCCAGTCCGGCCTGGCCCGAAACCCGTAAAACCCTCATATATTTGAGTCCAGTCCGGTCCGGAGAAAACCGGGCCTATATTCTAAAGTCCGGCCCAGCCCGAACAGGACCATAGGGTTTTTCGGATTTTTTTGGGCTTTTTTTTACATGTCTAAATCATATAGAAATATTACTAAAAGTCTATAGATAATAATTTTTAAAATATGAAGTAAATAGAATGAATGATAATGTTACTTGGATCACAAAACGTAAACTCATCCAACCAAGTGTGTACAAATCAATGCTTCAACGTGTCTAGGTAGAAGACGATTTCTATATTTGTTCAAGACATGCGCACCAATACTAAATGTAGACTCTGAGATTAATAGTAAGGTAAAACTAGGAAATTAGGATTTTCGATCAATGAAAAATATATAGGAAATACTCTATGTTTTAAAAAAGTTTAAATTCTTAAACAAAACCTCTAACTCAATCAAAATGTTTATTTCGGGCTTTTCGGGCCAGTCCAAGCCCGGCCGGACTAAGCCTACAAAATCCACTAGCCAGTTTAGGCTTGGTCCGAAAGACCAAATTTTTTTTTTAGGCTTATATATTGAAGTCCGAACCCGATATTTTTTAGAGCATGACCGGCCCCTCGGGCTTTGGCCTTAATTGTCATCCCTACACAAAAGAACATATTTATTTATTTATTTATTTTTGAGAAAAAAGAACAGATTAATTACAGATCTATCCGACGGTAATTCCACGTCAGATTTAAAATGGGACCCACAAAATTACAGTTAGGATTCAGACAAAAACCAAACCTCCGTGTATGTTATGTGCGTGATAATATATGCCTTTACTATTTAACCTTTCTGATTCGATCCTCGTTCATTATTTATCCATACGGATATTTGTCTTTCATTCGATTCGATTATTCCGCCAAGTAGATTAGTTAGCCACGTCACGCAAATGTTTCGTCCTAGTGGTCACAAATGGGTCCCGCTTACACCTTTTTTTTTCTCTACGCAAATGTTTCGTCCTAGTGGAGTATTATATTTGGGTAACTAATTTTTCGTTACCTAAACTAGATAAATATGTATTAATGGACGACCCCAAGCGTCTCGGTCCATATTTCAATTTCAACGTGTATACATATATATATATATTTCAATTTCAATATTCGATGTCATAATCAACCACCAAATCTTGTATTCTATAACGAATATATTACGATGTTTATCTACAAAACTTAAGAGGAAAAAGTTACAAAATATTAAAAGAAAATGATAGTTACGTAACAAACTCGACCACAAACTAATATATTTTAAAAAATTTGTGAAAGGACAAAAAAACTTTATAATTTGGCTCCCATTTTCCAATATTTAGGCTAGACTTATACGTCATTATAGTCTACATTCGCAAATAATCGGATGTTAGTATATAGTTGTAATAAGAAATTTTAATTGTTTTGTCTCTGAACTTCAGGATATCCGATAAAACTGGAACGAGAAGATTAATATGGCTCATGCGCAAGGATGACACGCACAAATCGAAAAATGGTCCGCGTCTTAGCGTGTGATTGCTGTTTTTTCGTCTGGTTTCGTTCGGTAAAAAATTTCGTGTCTCTATCCGTTTTCCTTAATCGTTCGGTGGTTTCAGTTATATTTTTTTGTCGCGGATTTTTGTTTTGTTGTTTGTAGTTTTTTTTCGGTCGATATGTTTGTATCTCTGTAACCGCTGTTAAAAATTAAAACGGTTTTTGATTTGTGTTCAAATCTTGTTCGAAGATAGATCCCTAACGTTTTATAAAATTAGCACAACTTTTGTCAAATATTGGTTTTAATTAAACTAGAAAGGTTGGGGGGGGGGGGACCCAAAAAAAAAACTAAAAGGTTACAAGTTGAAATTTTGAACTTCAAGATTTTGGACTATGGAGTATAATGATAATTTATAATTGGTAATTAATTATCATTTCACGTAAAGCATATACATATTGTATGCGTGTGTTGAAAATGATAAGATTCTTGAATCGTTTCTATTGAAGGTTGTACTATATGAGACAAAACATTCTGATTAATGTAATACACCATATAAAGAATTATATAATTCTTGTTTCCGGATATATAAAAAATTTATAAAAGTGATTAAAATGTCGTTGTCCCCAAAACAATATAAAAAGGTCAAATCTTGAGTCGTATGTTGCATGGTGTCTCTATCAGGCGGCTGTGGATAGCCATTTTCACTTGTTATATTATTCAATTAATTATACCAACGAGATAGATAAAACTAGTTATATAGTTTTATCTTAATTAGTTGAGTGTCTTCATAATTAATTAGTTAACTAGTGACATAAGTCTTCTTACTTAAACATAATGTTTGACAATCATTGATTGTTGTAAGTTAAGTTTTAACTAATGCGTTTCTTCGGTCACTAAACTTCTCCCAATATGAAAGCGATATTCTGTTATCACACACACATCAATGCATGGTTGATGTTTCCTCTTAATGCAAAACGTAAGTATCAACCGTTCACAGTATTTTACTATATAGGGAAAAAAATTGTTTAGATTTTGGCTGAAATTAGACCGTCAGAGTAAAAGAATCATGATATTTTATTATTGTTATTTTGGCTGAAATAAATTTTGATTATGGATATATAGTCGGTATATATATGTTTAAATTATTATATACATTTATTTATTATCTTACTAAAACTGATTTACAACTTCGATCAATATGGTAACCCCATTGAACTATAACTTTCAAATTATTATACGTCTTTGGCATTCATTTTAAACTGAGAGTCATCGTTTAATTTAAGTAGAGTATGCAAAGCAACCAATCAAAAGCCGGACTAATTGAAGCTAAATAAACCGAAATTAGATTGTTTTCTGAATTAATGACAAAATTATATGGCCAAATGAAATTGTACTCGAATCAAATTATTTAGATATTATATTACATATAACTTAATAGATTAATTTTTAGAAAATGGAACATTTTTTTTACGTTAGCGTACTGCATTTCTCCAATATTGTAAATTTCATATTTTATTTTGTTGCTTAGTCCTGATACAAATGTCTCTAAATAATTTTAAAGAATAAGTTACAAAAAATTCATAAATCTTATTGGAATTGAAAGCTACATGTTACAATTTCAAAATGTATGTTATACATAAAGTTTTGTATTTTTTTTTCAAAAATCGACATTAAAACATGATACAAATTTGCAAGTTGGAAAATGGTGACAAAAACTAAAAGACTCCTCTAGATTGGAAGCATCTTTAAAGAAGATTTTGTAATTTCGACGAGTCATAGCAACAAAGTGAAACCACACGGTTTTGAATATTGTTTTATGAATTGCTAACTAATTTTCCAACCAAGCTAATTTTAAAACAAATTAATCCTAACTAAATAATATATGTTCATTTCCTCTATATCACCTTATAAATTTTTAAATTACGAGCACATAAAGTCTTGTGATGTAAGGAAAATATATGGGGCTCAAAAAAGTGTTGTACGTTTAGTTAGTTGGATCGATTAATTGAACTAAACGTATAAACCACATAGCCAATGGTTCATGGCCACATCCACAACTACAGTCCAACTTTGGTTCAACAACATGGCTCACATTTTTATTTGACCAAACTACACCACACGCACCTAAAGTTACCTAACCCATTATGCTAGGTAACTTAACCTAATCCGATTAAAAGCAATTAGTTCTTTAACAAAAAAAATAAAAAATAATTAGTTAGATAATTTTTGGATTTGGAACCGACCAACTTAGACACTATCGAATAATATAAATTAATCATCACACTAAATGGACTAGCATCAATTATGAATGAATGTAAAACTAATGCACTTCATTCCGTAAAAGAATCTTATATCAATACTAGATTTTTATAATTGGTTGCGGAGTATATTCTACCATTTTCTGTCATTTTCCAACTTCCAAGGCCACATCTACCATTAGAAAAAGTGTTCATGGCTATATATTAAAGATCTAATATTAATAATAAAAATCATTATTTTTTCTTGTAATCTAATAAATTTCAATACTTAACTAAACATGTCCACTTACCTTTTGTGTGAAAATCCCATTAACCTTTTTGTGACTGGTGTGAAAATTCCATTAATCCTTGTTTGTCGGTTAAAAGGAATTTCTCCCAGCTTAGTGGTTGGTTTGAGGTTTATCCAAATGGTTGGGCCCAGGCCCAATTGAATGTACACAAATATAACTTAGAGATAAGGTGCCAATCTTTTAAAAGTCAAAACATATTTAAACCTGAAAAAATAGGTCTTAAATAACAACAAACAATTATACTCCATCCGTTTCACAAAATATCGTTTTAGAGATAATTTTTTATTTTTAAAAGACTGTCATTTTATATTTTCAATATAACTTTTCAAACTAATCCTCAAAATTACCCTTTATCCAAAGTTAATAACATTTGTATTTATATCATTTTGAATTAATTATGAGTATATTAAATAGACGCATATTAGTATAATTTTAAAATTTTTTAATATGTGTGAAATTTTAAAATTTTTTAAATAGACGCACATTTTTTTTGAAATAGAATGAGTATATATGAAAGTTAAAAAAAAAAATTGGAGTCCAAAGTAATTTCTTGGGCTAGAGGGTTACGTTTCGTTCGCGGACGTATTGATATCGGGTATTAGTCGTCAAAGTCATCTAGATGGATAATAGTGCAAATCAATTGAAAATGAAAGGAGTCAGTTACCTATGGAAAATCTAATTTTGCAGCGATCATATTTTCAACTTGTATTAATCTTGAAGATCGCATGATATGAACATGATCTATGACTGAAGAAAACAACCAGTTGTCGTTGTTTCTTGTTAGTGTAGGTGTGATGTGATGTGATTGTGAATGAGTATATTAGTTGGTCGTGTGTTATTAATGAAATCCACGTATATCTTTATCATCTTATTGCTTTCTTTCAAGGATAAGAACATACGACACATCTCTTTAATTTCCTTTCGTAATCATAACATTTATATCTCTTTTTGGTTAACCTTCATAACATTATATCTCCACAGAATAATTTAAAATAAATCTTACGAAATCCTCTTAAATAATATTTTTTTCCGGATAATTACAGTGAATGTTCTAATCTTATCCAATGGTTTTGTGGATAACTGATTGTTTTTTTTTTGCTGATATGTTGGGTCCAAGCTTGTTCAAGTTCGAGAAATTTGTTGACAATATTTTTGATAGATTTATCTACAAGGCTTTGGTGCTTTATATTTATATGGCATCTATTTTAAAATAATTTGTAAAACCCCGATTTGATATAATATTTTTTTATATAATTTATATTCGAGGTGAAACGTATCATCAAAGTTTATATAATAAGTTATTAGGCTCATTTGAAACTAAAAGTAACATTAAAAAAGAAAAATATGTGCTCCACTATGTTAAATTTTACATAATTTTTAATTTAAAAGCATGAACATCAAGGAATTAGTAATTATACATTTTTCTACATTAAAATCATTAAATATTTAATTAAAATAACTTAACCAATAATAAAAGATATTGTAAAATAAAAATTATCACGGATATCAAACAAACTTAACTCTTGCATAGAAATTTGAAAAAAAAAAAAAAAAAAAACTTCCAAGACATATGACAAAATAGTACTTGTACAGGGGCGAAGCTACATTGTTAGGAGGGGTGCATGCACCCATAATATTTTAAATAATTAATGTATTTTTTAAACTAATTTTCTATATGCATCCATAATAACTTGAAATTGGTACCCATTAAAAAATTAGATAAAACCCAAAAAAGAAACAAAACAAATTAAATCTATTTAACAAGATAAAACAACTTAGTTCATTTAAGAAAAAATAACTTAAATTTTAAAGCCCGCATATGTCAACCAATTGTTTTTTTTGTTAAAATTCTTATTTTTTAATATTTTTAATTAATATTTATTAATTTAATATTAGTGTATCCGGTCTAAAAATCTTATGGATTCGCTCCGAGTAGTAGTGTAGAACGGTAATAGATTGTGCTTCTAGTTTTCGACTTCCCACGCATCCTCCAAAGCGTGCTTGGACGTAACAAAGACGCAATGGAGAGCAGTTAAATATTTAATACAGAGCAACAGAAATTTCTATGTCTCGAATGAAAATGCTAAGTCTTCAATGCTCACTGAAGTGATGAGGATAAAGGAATTGTTGACTCTCTGTATTTATCAAAGTGTCCACTATTGTTCTTGGACCATTAAAGATGATTGGGCTTATAACTAATTGGGCTTCAAATTCGGCCTTCCCTGGAAACGTTGTCTTTTATTGAGCCCGATGATTTTTATGACCTCGCAAACTTTGTGAGAACCCCAGTCCAGATTATGTGAACTTCCAATAAATAAGAAGAATGGGAAGTGATATTTTTATTTGTTTTCGACAAAGGGGAAGTGATAGTTAGAGTAAATATATTCTTACTAGAATGTTGATGAAGAATTCTCTTTTATGTCTCTTTTCGTCTCCTATTTTGAGCTATTTTATTCTCTTTTACTTTGTATATGATACAGTGCAGCAAGAAAATAAGATAATATTGACGATTTCGAATAAAATTAGGCGGATGAGAACAAAAATATATAGCAGTAAAATATGTTGGTATTATAATAGATAGCGATGAGAAATATGATATAATCAAATAAAAAATAGAGAAATACTCTAAAAAAGCACATATTTTTTTTCTTTTCCAAATCTAGCACACCAAATTTAAAATTCTAAAATTAGCACAAACAATTATGTGAAAATACAAGTTTACTCAAAATAAACTCAAAATAAAATTAAAATATTATGTTAGGGTTCACTATTTTCTATTTAGGGTTTAGTTTTTACAGGAAAGGGTTTTGGATCATTTAATAGTATATTTGTGCTATTATTGTCAATTTTAACTAGTGGTGCTAAGTTTGGAACAAAAGTTTTAAAATGTGCTATTTTGGACAATTGCCCTAAAAAATATTATAATTTAAAAAAACAAATTAAAAAAATAATAATAAGGGCAATTATCCAAAATAACACCCTTTTAAATTTTTGTTCCAAACTTAGCATCATTTGTTGAAAATGACAATAATAGCACAAATTTTGACAATAATAACACAAATTTAATATTCAAATGACATAAAATCCTTTCCTAATGGGAAAAAACTAAACCCTAAATTGGAAATAATAAATCCAAACATAATGTTTGATTTTATTTTGGATAAACAAGCATTTTTCATAATTATTTGTGCTATTTTCAGAATTTTAAATTTAATATGCTAGGTTTGGAAAAAAAAATTGTGCTATTTTAGGGTATTTCTCTAATAATAATCTTAGTGCTTGTTTTTAAGACTGATGTTTTACAGTTTAGATTTTTTAAAATCGTTTTTTTGTTGTTGTTAACTAAGAGGGGGTTCGAGGCAAGACCATAATCCCCTTCCCCCCAATGGCCCGGGATCAGCGGGACCAGATTTTGCTAATATCTTATGACACTGCACTTAACCATTAGCCCACTTCATCTCCTGGTATTTTTAAAACCGTTTTCAAACCAAATTTGTGTTTATCACCAATAGTCATTACATTGTCCTATCGCCTTACCCTCCTGCTTACTTTTAACCCTCTAATTTTACGGCATAAGTTGTTGGTTGCACTATCAATTAATAACGCTTAAATGTTACCAAAACAAAGCAAACTCCTTTAGATTATCTCCAACGGTCAAACAGCCGAAATTATTGTCACCATGTTATATCATAATATATGCAGATATTTTTTTCCTCTATGCAAGAGGCATATATGATATGATGGAAATTGAATGATGTACTAATAATAATCAATCTGTGATAATAAACGAATCATTCGATCCAGAGAGAGAGAGTGGGTTTCACATCACACAAATCAATCTGTCACAAGACAGAGGATACGGTAACGAAGATCAGAGAGAGAGAGAGAGAGAGAGAAGATCAATGGTCCCTTTGGGGAAATTTTATTGGGAAGAAACAAAAAAGACAAGTCATGAAAAGTACCAAAATGTTGGACATAACTCCATTTGTACTGACACTTGAAATTGACATCATTCATCATAATACTCATATACATATGTACATATGTACATCATAATACATATGTACATATCTCTGCCTTGTTGCTTCCAAAAGTGTTTACTTCCTTGGAGATTGTGATCCATATATAAGCCGCATACGTAGCCCATCTCTCTATCGTTTATTTTGTTTGGATCTCAATATTTTGTTATATGTATGTATCTATGTATATATAGGTTTTTATTGATTCTTTGTATCATAATCTCTACAAATTGACTATTTTGTCTAAAATATGTTTCAATTGGGTGCAATTAATTAGGACTTACTTGATGTGCACCAAATGAAACCGACCCGGCCGGAACTCTATTATAGTTACCAATCTTTTTAGATTAGACGGTCACCCTTAACCGGTAAGTGATTCGTTGGTCGATATACAATACCGGTATATTAACCTAGCTTATCCGGTTAGGATCAATATTCAAAACCAATATCACAATCAACACAGACACCTATATATCAACATGTTATCAAGACAACATGTTATAGAAAATGTTATAGAACTTTACATGACAAAATGTTTTATTTTTTGTTTGTAATCTTGGTTGTAATTTCGAAAACAAAAACATAAAGTATGATTTGAACCCCAAAAAAAAAAGTATAAACCTTTTTATCAAAAAAATGATATTTTCGCGAATTGTCAGTCAAGTTTTTTTGACATAATATTTTCATTGTAAAAACCATTGGTAAAATATTCTATAAAATATTTCCTTATAAAACCTTATGTAAAAGTTTTTTGTCTTTGTTTTTAGTAGTATATTTAAAACTAAAGAAAAAAAGCATGCTATCTAGTTTTTTTCCTCTGAATAATACGTTTATTTCTCTTTCTCAACTGTTCTTCGTTACTTTGGCTGGCCTGTTTGATTTTAAGTTGGAGCTAAGCCGATCGGGTTAAGTTAACGATTGTCGGTAAAGAGAAGCGTGTGACCACTTTCCAAATATAAGATCATGTTTATTTGGGAAAAGAGACAAGAAAAATTGTTAGGAGAGTTAGCTAGATTCGTATGCTCCATATAGCCCCATTGCTTCTGATTCAGATAAATAATAATACTCAAATCTCGTTATTTACAACTTGTCATGTGTGATCTTCTTGGTCACTTCGTGTGGATATTTTTTAATTAAAATATCAATTTTTATTAATTATAACTTATTATCTGTCCATTTTACAAAATCGGGGATCTATATGAAGGAAGGAACAAAAACTCTCTCGGCAATTCATCATTGTCTGTGAACCTTATATGACTATATGGCGGCCATCCACTGTCTTACTCTCTAGCCTGTTTCTCAGTCCTGTTTTTGTAATCTTATTAAATTCAAATATTTTATAAACTTTTTTTGGTTAATAAATTTTCTTGGTCGACGTCCCGTTTGATATCTAGCGTCTTTTATTCATTTCAAGATACATCTATATAAAATATTCAGTTCATATCTAGCTTTCTTTCTTAAAAAGCGGTTTATCGATTTTTTATGTCGAGATTACTTTAGGTTTGTGGTGTATGCAAGGCAATCGAAGCTTTGGAAATTATTTTGTAGACTAATTAGGAGGGATGACAAAATATTAAAAATAAATTAAGTAAATAACAATGATGTGATTTGAATATTTTCTGGGATTTTAGTTTTATTTAATTGTCATAGAACTTATGTTTTTCTCGTAACAAATTATGTTTTTTATTTGAGTTTTGTTAATACACATGCGATAAATTAGACGTCAACATAAAAGATAACATGTTACTGAATAAAACACATGTTACAAGAAAAATCATGATTCTCGTAACATTTAAATAAATAAAAAAATTAAAATTAAAATGTATTTTAAAACTATTTAAATGTAATATGTCACATCGTTGTCATTTACCTTATTTCTCTTAAAATTATTACCATTAGGCAAATTCACTTTTTATTTTAGGCAAAGTTTTTTTAATTAGTACTCTCTCTTAAAAGAATTTTTTTTTCAACTTTTTGTTTTGTTTATAAAGATAGTTTTTTAGCTTTTTAATGAATTTCTAATTAATTAATGACAATAAATTGTAAACCTCAAGAAATATTGACTGAAAATAATTGAATGTAGTGAATTATCATTAATTTAGAGTTATGAGAAATTAGTTCATATAAAATGATGTATTTATAATCAAGCATTAATTTGTTTTTAATATGTGTAAAAACTCTAAGAAACTTCATTATTTAAAAACAGAAAGAAATTATTTAAACAAAAAAAAAACAATTCTTCTTTGTATTGGCTAGCCTTCGAGAGAATCAAGTACGAGCGAGATAAGGTATAAACTTGTATTACAAAATTTTGTAGCTAGGTTTTAAGGATTAACTCGTCTGCTCCGATCGAACTTTTGCTATACTCCAAAAAAGAAGAAGATATATATATATATATATGGAATAGCTGAAGACTGTTGTGAACGACCAATAATCAAAGATCCATTGACATCTCAATCCTTATTATGGAAGAAACAACTGATTTCCCTGACAAAAGAATGTTATGTATCTCATAAAATTAAAATTTTAAACTAAGCGATGGTAGTTTAGTGGTCATAATTATGTAGGTTTGGGAAAGTGATTAATTTTTGTGAGATTTGATTATCCAGCATCCATAAATTTTTAATAATCTCAGCTTTGATTACTGCGAAATTTTGATAGTGGGAGCTTCAATTTAAAAAATTAATCTGAATTTCGGCTTATCTTAGATGTAATGAATTATTGTCTTATATGAAGTATAGTTGAGATATCATGTACATGAATGGTTCACTGCACTGCATTTTATATTTTCAACATATTTATGTTTTCAAAATATTGGAGTTTAGTAAAACGTTATTTTAGAGAGGAAGTGTATTGTTTTATTTTTATTTTCTCCTATTTGTAAGAGTGAAACATGCTGATGGCATTTCCATTTTCTCCAGGTGAAATGAGAGTGAAATCCATTGAAATATATTATTCCCTTAGGTTTTTTTTTCTTCTGAAAATAACACTTTAATTGAGATTAATTTTGAGATTTTTTACGGAATGGCTGGTTGATACATGTAGATGTAGGTAAGGTGTACATGTTACATCCATTTTCAACCAGGATTTTCAGTTTGTAGGTGTCTCGGCTTTTTTTTTTCTTTTTTTTTGTCAACTGAGTATTGCATTGATATTGAATGAGAAACTTACAACATTCTCTACAAAGGTCACAACCATTTTAAACCGTAGAGAAAAAGGCTGAACAAGCCACAAAAACTATCCTCCCTGACAATATCACAACCGAACTACAAACCCAAAAGTCTCATCCTAAGAACCAAAATAAGGATGGATGGATTAATCAAACTCAGGATTGAACCTTCTCATCAATAAAAATCTGATCCAGCCAAGCCGGATGGCTAATAGCTACATAGATTGATGACAACGGTTTTCAAGCGTAACACTTTGTGCAATGAAATTGGCTTCTCTAGGTGTCTCGGTTTAATTAGAGTTTAAAAATCAAACTAAAATGAAAGATAATTTTAATTTAGCATAGCTTAACGTTTGATTTATAAGATTCCGTTTGATATAAAATATCTCCAGGTACATGTGTAAAATTTTAAACATAATATGAGGGAGATTGATAGATCGCATGATGTCTTTTTATTTTTAGTGTGAAAGAACAAAACCCTCAAGAGCTCAGAGAAGCTAGCTTAGCTAGATGCCTATTTAGGTCTACTGGATCTCTGCAGTCTTTCCTCTATGGCTCATTCTCTTCTCACATCGATCGCCGTAAATCGCTCCGTGATCCAACGGCTCTTATTAGTTCGCTTTCACGAACCCGATACAAAAGAAAACTAGTCCAACATTATAATGTTACAGATGAGAGAGAGAATTAGTCAAACTACCTTTGGTTTGTATTTTTGATGAATACCTTTGATTTTGTAAGTATTGGAAGTAACTGGTAACACAATAGTGGAAACGTCTTTGTCTAACACAGTTGATCACATGTTTAATGTTTTTATACCAATTACAGAATTTAATTTTCATACACAACTCTTTTTGAAGATTATGGATGCTATGCAAAATTATCAAAAAATTCAGTATGATGCATCATGATCACATTTAGATCAATTTATGCTCAAAATTTATTTACGGCAAATGTTCATAATTTATTAGACACTAAAACACAAAAATTTACTAAATAAATGACAGAGTCGCCAAATGCAAATAATTTAATTAAACATAATGGTTAATTAACGGAACAATAAATATATAGCTTAATAACTGAAAAAACCCAATTTTCACATAATTTCTAAATTTTAATAGCAAAAATATTAGGAAATCGTTTTACCGTTATATGATTCTTCATTATCAATTAGAACTAACATATTTAGTTTTGCCACTCGAAAAAAAGTAAGTAAAATTCTAGACATAATGATAAACTGATTTCGGAAAAAGAAGTTTGTGCTTTATGCTTTCGAAATTCTTTTAACATATTTTGGATTAATGGACTGACCAAATTTGGCAAGAAATGAAAAGTTGGCTGAAAAGCTAACACAAGACCTCCTTTCTCCCAAATACATACTCATGCCCCATTCGATCGTTATTCCAATAGTATTTTTTATAATTTTTATTTCTTTTTTTTGCCAAACTCTAAATTTTTATGTTTTAAAAAGGAGAAGAAAACGAGAATTCTAGTCATCCAAAAGAGTTTGTTTTATTTTCCTCTCTATCTCTCAAACTCGTATGAAGAAGAAGGAAGAACTCTAATTCTAATGTTTGCCCCAAATGATAGAACGACGTTGTTTTGGTCAGTTCAATAAAAAAAATTAATTATTTTATTTTAAATCAGATCAAATCGGTGTTCTACGTGTCACCCACATCAGCAACTGTTAACGGAAAACTTACACCGTCTACGGTTTTGGTGGAATCAACCATATTTCATGTAGTAAATTTAAATATTAAGGTAGTTCATGTGTTTTATGGCATTCATCAATAGGTCGTGTATGAATAATCAGAAACTAAATAGTTCATAGAAGAATATACCGTTTTTCGTCAAAAAAACTAATGGAAAACATATATATTTATGATTTGGTCACAAACTAAATTCTTTTTCTTTGTTTAAAATGGAGTTTCGACCTTCTATCAATGATCTGTTGAAGTTTGAGAGTAGAAATTGAACTTGTAGTAGATATGTAAAAGCACTAATTATTTCTCGTCGTACATAAAATTCCACTTGAACTTGTATTCCGTGATACTGAACAAATATTTTTGAACTAGTACATCTAATAAAGTAATAGATCCATTGTATATGACCTCGGATCTGATAAGATATACAGACAAAAAATCTTGAATTTACTGGTAAAAATAGAGAGTAATAGATCATATTCAATTATTCACAGTCCATAAAAAAAAACTACTTAATAGTAGATCATTGCTTTTCTTTGATCATGTAGGCTATGTAGTCTCTAGGGATTATAGATATATATATACAAATTAAATTGATGCTAATTTTAAAATTTGAAAATAATAATGGCCACTGTCGTCTCTTTGTGTGTGGGGGTCCTCAGTGATCTGTAAAATCTGATGAGAAGGAATTATTTGAATAAGTTTGGCAATACTAAGGTGGGGATCTTTTCTTCCTTTACCATTCTAAACCTATCTCTTCTCTTCTGTTCCTCTCTCTCTCTTTCTCATTCCCATCTATTTAATCATGGATCCTCTCTTTCTCTCTCCTCGGGGAGGGATTATTGATGAATCACATGCAGTTAAAAGGATCACGAGCTATATTTTGTATACTTGGGTTTCAAGTGATCTTGAATTTGTTGTCCACTGAGTCAACTTTGCTTATTACTAAATAAAACAAAATAAGCAATGTTGAATTTATTGGATATTTAGCAAGTCATGCTAGGATTGATGGCTGTTACAACAAAATCTATAATCTTAGATACTATAAGTCTATAACTAGTACTACTATACTAGGGGTTAAAGTAGATCCACAGACTTTTTTTTTTGAAAGATAGATAACACTAATTAATTCCCTTTGTCATTTCGATTGGAAAATATTTTTCGATGTTTTTATCTTTAAAAAAAAACAAATACTAATTGAATTTCTTTTTTTTTTAGTTGCGTAATGGAAATATTGAATAACATTTTTATTTTATTTTAACAAATGTATTATACTGTTTTCTACTGATATGTTTTAATTAAAACAATCATAAAGTACAAAAATAAAATCACCAAGTGGTATTATATCTAACCTTTTTAGTGCTTCTTTGTTACAATATGTTTTTTAGTTTAAGGGGTATGAAAAGAACATGAGAAATCCAAATTTTGACTTTTTTTTTCTTCTATTATAGAACCTCGAGATCTAGGAAACCCTAGATTTGAAAAGACTACAAGTAAAAGGATCTTATTTGTTTCACTTATTATTTTCATGATTTGTGTGGCTCTCACCCTCCAAATCTTTATATAAATTAGGGTTTTATTTTTAATTTCTCTGTCTCTCTAGTGGGGTAAGGAAATTACAGATAGGGTTTGTTCTAAATGGGGTCGCTCAGTACCATTCCACATACACACAGTTTGTCTCATGTGTTTGGTTTCGTATGGGCGCTATATATGGGCTCACGTGAACCTCTAAATTAATTAATTATATTTATAAATATATTTTCTATTTCTCTACATTTTAATGACGACCACTATTAATCAGTTCAATTATCAATTGTCTTAAACCAACCCAAGAAATAATCCAAATTATATTTAAATCATCATATCACCGTATTGAATCGCATGTCCAAACGATTGCATAGATAAAGGAAGCCAGACATTCAGAAATGATCGAAATTTAGGAAAATTATTTTAGAGTTTTATGCAAAGGACACACTTTTTTCACCTTAGATAGAACATCCAGAAAAGTTGGACCGATTTTGTCGAATCGTTATCTATATATACTATAAAACAAAGATACTTTTTGTGTCAAAACATGAATAAATACATATAAGGTTATAATTTATGTGGATAACTATATATGTTGCCAAAAAGAATTTTTTAGATAACTATATAATATCTTTATTGTTAAATATGTATATTCTAATTAATTATAATATTTATAAATAACATTTAATCTCTATTTAATTGATTAAATTATTTAAAATATAATAACATTAATCTATGATTGTAGAGATTAAATGTATATTTTATGTTTGTACGTGGTTGTCTTGGTACCTAAGAGAATGAATTTTAATCCAAATTTGAAATTTAAGTGACGTCCAAATTAAAAAAATTATGTTTGGTTTAATTGAACCATAATTAGACCAAATGATATAAATCTTATTATTAAAAAATATTTTAACTTGATAAAATTTCAAATATTCAAAATAAGTAAATATTTATATTATACAATAATATGGTGGGGCGGGTTAGGGTTATGTTTTTACAATTGCGGTCCTTTGTGGGTTAATTTGTCAAAACATGCAAGATAATATGCTGATTCGAGGCATATTAAAAGGACGGGATAGCCTATTTTAGCACTCATAAATATATAATTTTTGAAATTTAATTTTAATAAAACAATAAAATAATTAATTGTGTGGTAATCTAAATTCACATAATAACAAAGTTTATAATTAAGATTACATCGATATATACTTAATTAACCCATACTCATATTCTACTAATATCCACCAAACGATAACATTATATAACTCTTATAACAATTTAATTTTTTTGTCAGATAGAAAACTTTGCTATCATTTAAGGTTACAAAAATCACATAATCAAGAATTTTTTCATTAAAATTTAAATCAAACCATTTTCGTTAGTGTTTGCTCAATATAAATTTCACAAAAATAATGTATAAAAATTATTGACATGCACACAGCGCGGATTAGAATCTAGATTTCGCATAGCACGAGTTAAAAATATGGTACAAACATCAAAACACATATTGCACAACAAATCAACAAAATATTATCATCTCACTAAAAATTTAAGAATTACAAATTTAACATATTTGAATCAATAATACTTAAATTAGATTTTATTTCTCATTTCATATTTTATATATCAAAATTTAGTCTAAAACAAATTTTATCCCGCACGGATGCGCATGTTAGAATCTAGTGTAGTTGTAAACATATAAGCTAAATCGATAGTTGATAAAAAAAATTATAAGGTTTATGGCTATATATGCCATTATTTATCCTCTTAATTGTTTTTTCTTAGTTTTTTTTTTTGCTTTTAATAATATATTTAAAAACTTTTAATATAAAATAGAGAAAATTACTTAAGATAACCTAAAAACAATTGTGAATAGCTAAGATAACCCATCAAAATTTATATTATTTAGATAACCTATTTATTACTTTGTGTTTTCATTAATTCCAAAGTTACCCTTATTATAAGTTTGGAATAAAATTAGTAATTATTTATGACCAAACCAAACCAAATTGTTTTTGTTTTTATTATTATTAGAAATAGAAAATTGATTAATAAACTTAATTATGCTACGTATTTATATTTTTATTTATTTTATTTATCCTAAATTAAGCGACAAAAAACCTAATTGTGTCATCGTTTTATATCGTTCATTTTCTCTGCCAACAACTTCTACAAATTTTCAACAGACTTCGAAAACTAATCACGCATACTTACTTTCAATTTGCGGATGATCGGTAGACTTGCGTGAAGTCTACATGTTTTTTACAGATTTCAAAATCCGAACCGGCATACTTATACTTAGTCCGCAAAAATTCGACAAACTTTCCTATAGTCTACACATGTTTGGCATATGTGAAAATCCTATCTAGTAGACTTTACTCAAGTATGCGGATGGAGTTTTCAAATCTGCCAAAATCACGCAGACTTTACGTAAGTCTACCTAATATATGCAGACATAATGTAAGTCTGCTGGCTCAAATTTTGAAGTTTGTCAAAATCACGTAGACTTCACGCAAGTCTGCCGTTCATCCGCAAATCGAAAGTAAGTATGCGGGATTGTTTTTTCAAGTCTTCCAAAAACTTGTAGACTTCACAAATGTCTGCCAAGTGTTTGCGGATTTATAATCAGTATGCGTGATCTGATTTTGAAGTCTACCACATAATTGTAGACTTCGCCAAAGTCTGTTGAATGTCTGTAGGCTAAACATAAATCTGCGGAATTGGCTATTAAAGTCTACCGAAAACCTGTAGACTTCATGAAAGTCTGTCGAATGTCCGCGGACTAAATATGAGTCTACAATATTGGCTATTGAAGTCTGCAAAAAACTTGTATACTTTACGCATGTCTACCGAGTGTTTCACTACAAGAAAACATGGTCTTTTCCGACGGCCATAATTCCGTCAGAAATTTCCGACAGATTTCCGACGGGAATTGGACGAAAGTAACATCCGTCGGAAAAAAGGCCCGGTCAGAAATCCGTCGGAAAAGAACCGACGGATTTTTGACGGATTTTCGACGACGACCATCCGTCGGACACATTCCGACGAATTGTAGCCGTTTGAAATATTATATACGTTACATAGCCGTTTAAATATAGCCGTTAAATCCCTCGGAAAACGCGTATAATTTCATTATAAAAACGTATCCACCCTCTCATTTACAATCACAAAAAAAACCTCTTTTGTACAATTCCTTACAAAAATGTCTTCTTCAGATCCTTATAATTATTTTCGATCATGGATGGACAAGCCTCATCAAATTCCGGACACGGGCCTAGTTACGGAAGAATTCTGAGAAGGTCTGCAGGAATTCATGGCATTTGCGGCTAAGCAGAAGAAAGCGAAAAAACCGGTAAATCTACTGCCCTTGTACGAATTGTCGGAATCGTAGATTAATCGTGATAGATGAAGTATGGTCACACCTTTATTGTCATGAGTTTGTGCCGGATTACAAGATTTGGTATTATCATGGTGAAAATGATACAATGGTTGATAATTATGCTAGTACTAGTGAACAGTATATTGAGGATAGCGGTAGCTTAGAAGAACCTGCAAAGGAAGTAGAAAGTACTGTAGGTCATGTTCAGATGGTGAACGATTCATTCCGTGAAAGTATGCCATCGGTTGCTGAGTATGGAGATAGAGGGGAAGAACTTAACGCATCAATCCTCAACAACCGATGGCATACTTTCACGGAAATTCTTTGATATGTTAGACGCTGCTAAAAATCCTTTATATGATGGGTGTAGAGGTGGACATTCCCCTTTATCAACTGCAACTAGGATGATGGGTATAAAGACGGATTTCAATTTGAGTGAGGAGTGCGTGGATGCAATCGCTGATTTTGTGAAAGACATTTTGCCAGAAGATAATCTTGCACTGGCGTCATACTATGAGATACAGAAACTTGTTGCTGGGCTAGGATTGTCGTATCAGATGATAGATGTATGCATCGACAACTGTATGATATACTAGAGAGAGGACGCATGCCGTTCGACATGTCGTTTTTGTTGCAAACCTCGGTATAAGGAAACATGTGGAGAGTGTCAGTGCCGTCTAAACGGATGTGGTATTTGCCGTTAATAGAGAGATTGAAGAGGTTATATCTGTCAAAGCGCACAGCGGGAGCAATGAGATGGCATGCAGAACATACAACAGATGGAGAAATTGCTCATCTTTTAGACGCAAGAGCATGGAAACATTTTCAATCAATGTATCCTAGTTTTGCGTATGAGGCGAGGAACATATACCTTGGATTATGTACTGATGGTTTCAACCCTTTTGGGAAGCACGGTAGACAATATTCATTGTGGCCAGTAATTGTAACACCTTACAATTTGTCGCCATCTTTGTGCATGAGACGGGAGCTCTTGTTCCTTAGCATTCTCGTTCCTTAGCATTCTCGTTCCTAGACCAGAGCATCCGAAGAGATCACTTGATGTGTTTTTGTAGCCATTGATTTATGAGTTGCGAATGTTATGGGACCAAGGTGTTGAGGCGTTTGATGTTTCTTGTCAGCAGAATTTCGTCATGCGGTCGGTACTTATGTGGACCATTAGCGATTTTTCAGCATATGTCATGTTATTCAGGATGGACAACGCACAGAAGGTTATTGTGTCCGTACTGTCAAGATAACACAGATGCGTTCCAATTGAAGCACGGACGCAAAACTTCTTGGTTTGATTGTCATAGGCGATTCCTACCTAGCGATCATCCTTATTGTCGGAGCACCACATTGTTTAAGAAGAACCGGAAAGTAATTGATGGTCCACCTCATGAGATAGATGGACAATATTTGTTGGATCAGGTCAGAGATTTTGGTGCCGATAGGACCGTTGATTGTGGTGGTAACGGGCATCATCCTGTTAATGGTTGTGGCATCGTACATAATTGGCACAAGATGAGTATTTTCTGGGATTTGCCTTATTGGAAAGACAATCTTTTGAGGCATAATCTGGATATCATGCACATTGAGAAGAATTTTTTCGACAATATTATGAACACCGTTCTCAATGTCCAAGGGAAGACGAAGGACAATTTGAAGTCTAGATTGGACTTGCCAGACATTTGTTCTCGTAGAGCACTACATGTGACAGGGAACGGGAAGCCTCCGGTCCCGGCTTTTCGTTTGGATGAACCTTCAAAGGCCGCGTTTTTTGACTGGATTGCCGAAAGTGTTAGATTCCCGGACGGATACGCATCTAACCTTTGGAACTGCGTTGATCATGGAGAAGGGAAGTTTACTGGAATGAAGAGTCATGATTGCCATGTGGTGATGCAACGCCTCCTTCCATTTGCCTTTGCATGTCTTCTACCACGTAATGTCCACGAAGTAATTGCAGGTACAATCATTAAATTATTTTGTTAATATTTTACACAATATATACTTAGGTATTTAATTATTCATTTTTATCCATATTTTGCAGGGATTTGTGCCTTTTTCCGAGATATATGTTCTCGCTCTCTTACATCATATGGTATCCGCAATCTTGCGGATAATATACCTGTAATCATTTGCAATTTAGAGAAGATATTTCCGTCTTCCTTCTTTGATGTTATGGAACATCTAACAATTCATCTCCCTCGAGAAGCAGAGCTTGGATGCCCGGTTCAGTACCGTTGTATGTATCATTTCGAACGGTATATGTTTCATCTAAAGAAAAAGGTGAAAAATTTGAGCAGAGTGGAGGGTTCTATTGTCGCACAGAGTATCAATGAAGAAACTTCACATTTTGCCGAGTTCTACTTTCCATCACAAGTCAAAACGAAGAGTCGTAGAGCAGCTCGACATGATGACGGAGGCGTACTACCTTTCTATCTGGTCGATTTTCCTCATATTTTCTTAGAGATTGGACGACTTAGTGGAAAAGGCAAGAAGCAGAGACTTTCATCGCAGGAGCGGGATCATTTGCATATGTATATTCTCACAAACTGCGACGGAATTGAAGAATATGAGAGGTATTAAATTGAAACAAATTATTAATTACTTATTAGATCCTTGCTTATATATATATATATATATATATATATTAACGTGATGATCGCTTCAATGTCACAGCTTGTATATGGCTTATCAACGTTTTTCATTTCCGAACAAAACAGAGGACGAGCTAATTGAGCTCAAACATGAAAAGTTCGGACGTTGGTTAAGAGATTATATAAGTATTTTAATTGCCTTGTTTAAACTTTCATATATAACGAATGATTTCTTTTACTCATTTTTTTATTTATTCGTGCATGTGACGACAGAGAAGGTTAACGGACAAAGCTTTCCCACGTGGTTATAAGAAATTTTGCGCTTTCCACTAGCAAACGTGCAGTCACATGTTATGTATAGCACACGGGGGTACACTTTTAAGATTCTTCGGGATGATAGGAATGCGACAACTTCAGATTACGGTGTATCTACTCAGTCCGGTGATCTTGTATACTATGGTGTCGTACGTGAGATTTTCGATGTTCAGTACCCGGGAATGCTCGGTTTGAGATGCGTTGCATTTTTATGCGACTGGAACGACCCATTAGTAGGAAGCGGTGTGCGACACGACCAATTTGGTGTTACATCATTACATAGCAGAAGGCGACTCCAGAAATACGAGCCATTCGTACTTGCTTCACAAGCAGACCATGTTAGTTTTATTCTTTTATGTTAATTTATTTGTTAGTATATATTTTTGCATTACCGTGTCTAAATTGTTATATGACTTTATTACATGGTGTATGTATGCTATATTCCCTATCCTCGAGTGCAAACAAGCAAGACCCGAGGATTACAGTCACATCGATAAACCCGAGAGGTAGGGTTCATGGGATGTCCGATCATGAACCCCTCCAGCAAAACTCTGTTGGTTTAGGTTCGACCATTCCCTTGAGGTCGACCTTGTTGTTGATTTCACCGTACATGCCGATGATCAGGTATTTGAGGATTCATAGAAAGAATTTGACGAATTTGGTGAAACTTCCGATTCAGTAGAATCAGATTACTCATCATCAGATTCAGAGTAGTTTTAATTATAAACTTTGCATTGTAAAATATGTACTTGTATTTGAAGTGTACTGTGTAATATATTAGTTATGTGGAACTAGAAAAAAATTGCTAAGTATACTTCCGACGGATTAAGTTTTAGCCGAGGCGTTCAGTACCCGGGGTTTCAGTTTTAGCCGAGGGATTCAGTTTTAGCCGGGGTACATAATCCGTCGGAAATCTGTCGGAAATTTCCGACGGATTATTGAGCATAAGGTTTTAAACACGTTTACATCGTGTTTTACACCTACAATCTCGAGATTTCCGACGGATTTCCGACGGATATTTTCAAAAATGTTGTTTAGGGTATATGGTATATGTATTTTTGTGAAAATTGTTTACAAACACTTGTATGATGTATATATAATAGGTTGAATTTATAAAATTTATAAAATTTGATAGAAGTGTTTGTATAAGTTATAGTATAAAGTATAGTTGATTTATGTAAAATGTATAGGTTTTGATGTTGTAGATTAGGGATCCCTAAATCATATAACTAAACCCTAAACCGTAAACCCCAAATATATCCTAAATCCGTCGGGAATTTCCAACGGATTTCCGACGGCTCTGGGACTTATGACGCGTGTCTGTTGACTGGCCAATAGCAATGCATGCAGAGAATATACCATATATTTCCACATCCGTCGGAAATTTCCGACGGATTTCCGACAGACTTTGGTTTTTTCGAGACCGCGGGTAACTGAACCGCCTAAATGAAAAAAAAAATTAAAATAACCGACGGATTTCTGACGGCCAGATCCGTCGGAAATCGATATAAATCGACAAAGCGTCGATTTCTTTCTCTCATTTCTCTCTCTCTCTTCCGACGCTTCTTCTCTCTTCTCTCTTCTTTCTTCCTTGGCGATTCTCTCTTCCTCTTCTTTTGATTTCTTCTCAAATCTCTCTCTTCAATCCTCAATTCCTCATTTCCTATGGATCCAAATATGTAAGTTTTCAATTCCTTATTTTTTTTGTAGATCTTGTTAGTTTTTAGGGTTTATTAGTGTTAGGTTGTTAGAATGGAGTTTTTTGTGTATTGTTAGTTGGTTAGAATGTAATTTCTTATGTACAATAATATTATTGTCAGGGTTTATGTGATTAGATTGTAGATTCGGAATTGTTAGATTTAGAAAACAAATTTTTGATTTATAAAAACGTTTTTAATTATTTTTTAAGTATTAAGAAAATTATAATTGAATTTTTCAAAATTTTGTACTAAATAAAAATGATTTTTAAATATTTATCAAATTTGTACATAATAAACGTTTTTAAAATATTTATCAAAATTTTGTACTAAATAATAATGTTTAAAAACGTTTTTATATATATTTTAGAATTTTAAAAAACGTTTTTATATATTTTTGGGTTTTAGAAAATTATAATTGAATTTTTCAGAATTTATTACTAATTAAAAACGTTTTTGTAATCTATAATTTTAGATTTAGTAATTTATAAGTTTGTAAAAACGTTTTGTATAAATATTATTAGAATTATATAAAAAACATTTTATAATTTGTTTTTGTATAATTATATAAAAAACGTTTTTTTTAATTTTTTTAGAAATTTTGTGAAATTTTAGGAATTTTTGGTGAATTTTTGAAAATGTTTTGAATTTTGGGGAATTTTTGAAAATTTTAGGATTTTTTTGAACTTTTTGGGAATTTTTGATAAATTTAAGGATTTTTTTTTAATTTTTGGAAATTTTCAAGAATTTTAAAATATTCGGGAATTTTAAAATTTTCTGGAATTTTAAAATTTTCGGGAATTTTGAAATTTTCGGCAAATTAGTATTTTTCGGGACATTTGAAATTTTCGAGATATTCTAAATTTTCTGGAATTTTTTATTTTTCTTCAATTTGCGGATATTTTTTTTAATTTTCGTAAGTACTAACGATTTTATTGTTTTTCCCGCAGGAATAACGAGGAAGCACTACAGTTGGACGGCGGCTCTCAAGGCCGGATTAGCATCGAGGACCTAGTCCAACAGCCCAACCGGAGCCATTGCATCCGTCTCGACCCGAAGTTTGAAGACGGGACTTGGTAAGTGAAATTTTGATTGTTATTTCAAATTTTTAAGTTTTTGAATCTAATTAAACGTACTTAATTATTTTTTTTAATTGTTTTCAAGTTTAAGTTGTCGCCTGAGATCACAAAGGCGATCTTACGGATGCTCCACAACATGTTGGACAAACCGTACGAGAAGTACTCGGACATGCCGAAAGACGAGAAGGACTTGTGGCACCGGAGTTTCACGGTAAGTAAATTTTTGATTTGTATTCTTTTTTCAGTTTATTTTGTCAATTTTAATTTCGAATACTAACATTATTCTTTTTTTTAAAATGTAGCAAGACTTCACGTGGCACCATTCCCTTACCAGGGAAGTAATTGCCCAATTCGACAGGTATGCCGCGCTTTCGTACTCGAACCACATGTACGAGTGGAAGCAGAAGTGGAAGCACGGCAAGGACAAGTCGAAGGACCTCGACGACGACGTCTGGAAGGGCTTCTGCGATTATTGGAGCAACCCGAAGACGAAGAAGCTATCCAAAACAAACACGAAGAACCGGAGGAGCGAACGAGGAAGGAAGAGGATGTACATTCACAACGGCGGCGCAAAGACCGTCGAACGGGATGCAATGGAAATGGTAAGTCTAATTTCAATTTTTAATTATTAAATTTTATTTGTTTTCAATAATTATTTTTTTTTCAAAATTTCATTACTACCATTATTTTGATGTTTTATTTTCATAGGAAACTCGGAAAGTCAAAGGGCGATTCGCTGGGTTAGGCGGACTTCCGACCCATGAATCGTCTTATTCCATTCCTCGGTTTCCTTCGGGGTACAGAGACGAGATCGAGAGGCTCACCCAAACGGTGAAAGAACGTGACACAGAGGTCGAGGAGCTAAAGTCCGCACATACCTCAACCCAGACCCAGCTCACCTCTTTGCAGAAGATCATGGAGGGCGCCTTTCCTCATCTCTTTCCACCAAACGATCCCGACAACTCTCCGACCGTTTGAAAACTTTTTTTTTTTTTTTGAACATTAAAATATTTTGTTTAATGAATTATTTTGTTTATGATAATGAATTTTAATTAATTAATTTCTTTTTTAAAAATTATTTCATTTAATTATTATAATTTATAAATGAGAATTAATTGAATAAAATCACAAAAACATAAAAAATTCAAATTGAATATCCGTCGGAACTTAAGGCTGTCGAGAATAATGCCGTCGGAATCCCATCTGAAATATTTCCGACGGCTTTTCGACCAATTTCCGACGTTTACTTCCGATCAAAAAGCCGTCAGAATATCCGTCGGAAATATGACTCGTCGGAATCCCGTCGGAAATATGACTCGTCGGAATCCCGTCGGAAATATATCCGACGGTGTTCCGACGTTTTGTTCCGACCTAACATCCGTCGGAAACATCGCCGTCGGTATTCCGTCGGAATATTCCGACCCTTTTCCGACGACCAAGTTCCGTCAGAATAGTCCGACGGATATTAATTTCCGACGAACTGGAACCGACAGACAATATCCGTCGGAAATCCGTCGGAAAATGGCGTTTTCCGACGGATTTCCGACGGAAACGACCGTCGGAAATCGCATGTATTCTTGTAGTGTTTGCAAGTCTATTGATATGTCTTCACAATGGTTTTTCAAAAACGAAGATGAACTCTACATATAAGTTTTGAAGATTTAATAGTTGGAACTAAAAATGGATCATGAAAGGAAGATGAACATGTCTTCTCAATAGTTTTTCAAAAACAAAGATGAACTCTACTTATGAGTCTCAATAATGTTATTTTGAAATGAATATGTTTCCTATTTTTTTAAAACAATTGATTTGCATTAATATTTTTTTTATTAAAATTGATTTAATTTCCTTTTAAAAGAAATTTTGTTTTTATTAAGTTAATTAATTAATTTATTTTTTAATTATCATATTAATATATTTAAAAGTAAAAAATAATGTATTAAAGATAATATAAGAAAAATATCTTCCAAAAATCTTGAAAATTTTGAATAGGTTATTTTGGCTATTTCTAATATTTTTAAGGTTATTGTAGCAAATGTTCCGTAAAATATAATTGGAACTAAAATCTGTCGTGGGTACGATCGGACGGGTCCGAGCGTAGGATTTAACAATAGTATTTTTATCCATGTCTTCTAAAATTCACTGTACAAGTTGATGTATATACATAGACATAACTAAAGTTCTAGACTCATATAAACCATATATTTAATTTATATATATATATATATAATAGATACCATGTGTGTTTGGCTCGTGTCTCAACTCATGGCCTTTAAAAAGGATCAAACATAGTATAGCTTGGACTCTTTTTGCCGTCTATGATCTCTCTCCATATCTCATCTTAGCTCTCTCTATCTCTCTTTGTGTTTTTATCTCTCTTTCTCATCAATGGGTTCGAATTTTCATTACTCCATAGATCTTAACGAAGATCAAAACCATCAAGAACAGCCCTTTTTCTATCCTCTTGGATCATCTGCGTCTCTTGTTCATCATCAAGTTCCTTCTAATTCTTCATCTTCTTCCTCTTCTATTTCGTCTCTATCCTCTTACCTCCCTTTCTTGATCAACTCTCAAGAAGATCAACATATTGCCTACAATAACACTTATCATGCTGATCATCTCCATCTTTCTCAACCCCTCAAGGTAATATAGGTGTTTATAATCATATATATTCATATATCAACCTTAATTGTGTGTATAAATTATAATCTTGAATGATCTTTTTTTTTTTCATTAATGTAGTTGTTGAAATTATGCATGATCATGTAAAATTCATACAACGAATATTTGTTTTTAAATTTGTATTGAGAAAAATTTACATAAAAGAAATTTAGATGATCAAATAAAAAGGGGGAATCTTAAGAAATCATATAAATCATTATTTTGTTTTGGTCGTTGATATATATCAGGCCAAGATCTTTAACGGTGGATCATCATCATCATACGATCACATGGTGCCAAAGAAGGAGACAAGACTGAAACTAACGATAAGGAAAAAAGATCATCACGAAGACCAAACCGACTTTCTTCATCAAAACCCGACGACAAAGCTCAATTCAGACTCCGACAAGTGGCTCATGTCCCCAAAGATGCGGTTGATCAAGAAAACAATTACCAACAATAAACAGCCCAGTGATCACACCAATAATAATAATCATCATAAAGAAGATCACTACCCTTTAAATCATAAGAGTAGTTTCGAAGAAGATCACGATGAAGATCTCAAGAAAGTCTCGACCAGGACGACCATGGCCGTGGCAACGGAAAATCGCTACAATACAATCAACGAGAATGGTTATGGTAATAACAATGGCGTGATTAGGGTTTGCTCCGATTGTAACACCACCAAGACTCCTCTCTGGCGAAGCGGGCCTCGAGGTCCCAAGGTAAATTAATCGAATTTTCTTGATATTATATCTCATATTACATATATACCTTTATTCAATTTGTAAAAGTTATGTGTCAAGAACGCAGAGGATATTTGATTTATTAGCCTAATGCATCTTTAGCATAATGACGCTTTTATCCTTAATGATACACATACGAGTCCAATATTATGTGAAACTATTAATTTTCATTTGTTAGATTTTTTTTTCTTTTTATCAAGATGCAAATTAATTTTCACTTTTTTATTTATTTTATTACAGTCTCTTTGTAACGCATGTGGCATAAGACAAAGAAAGGCGAGGCGGGCCGCAATGGCTGCAGCCGCAGCTGCGGGCGATCAAGAGGTGGTGGCGGCGCGGCTGCAACAATTACCGGTAAAAAAGAAGTTGCAAAACAAGAAAAAGCGATCTAATGGAGGAGACAAATACAATATCTCTCCTCCAGTGGCGGCCAAATCAAAAAAGTGCAAGATCATAGAAGAAGAAGAGGCGGCGACGATTGCCGGAGATTCGGAGATCAGCAAATCAACAACTTCTTCTGATTTTTCAATTTCTTCGAACAAACTTTGCTTTGATGACTTGACGATAATGTTGAGCAAAAGCTCAGCTTATCAACAAGTGTTCCCACAAGATGAGAAGGAAGCTGCTATTTTGCTCATGGCCCTGTCGTATGGAATGGTTCATGGTTGATCAGATAATTACAATATCTTCTGATTACAAAAGAGGTTTATTTTTATAGTTATATATATATATATATATATATATATACCATAGTAATCATAATAATGATTGATTGTTAAATCTTTGAGTGATTAATGTAGTTTTTGCAGCTGGTCTAAGATGAGAAGTCGAAACATTTTATAATAAGAGTGTGTGAGAGTTTAATATAATAATTAATAGCTCTATATATATATGTTTTGGGAGATTTTGGTTTAGGGTTTATGTTGCGTTTTCTCCCGATGGAACAGTAATCACCCGATAATGTGGGTGTTCTTGTTCATTTACATCTTTATATCGTGTAACGTGATTTAGGATTTATATATAATCAATTAAGAGTAATTTTATTTATATTTTATATTTATACATGTCATCACAATTTAGACCAATCATAAATTGATGACCGACTTTAAAATGTATGTTAAGAATAGTTTTTATCATTCAGAAGTTAAATATATAAAAAAAATCTCGAAGCTCATAATAATTATGTGACATAACCAAGCAATTCAATTTTCTTAAAAAGGTTTAGAATTGAATATTAATTGGATTTAATGGTAAGTGAAAATATACTGAACACAGAATATATGAGTGATTAAGCATAAAAAGAAAGAAAGATATATAAGTGGATGAGGTGAGGGCAAAAATGACTGATATAAGAACATAAGAATGTGTGTATAAGACAAGAGATCATGTGTGAAGAAGATAATGCGTTTGTGTTGCATTTTAAGGCGACGAGATATCAAGTTAAAAGAGATCTTCAAAAATTTGCAAGCCCACATATTTTTTCTTCATAAAATTATCTTACTAATTCCCTTTATTTAGTTTCTCAAAAACATATATGGGGTTCACCGTTGACATAATTCGAAAGAAGTGTTTTTCCCCGCATGTAATTTATCTCCCTGCTTCATTATGATTTAATTAAGTTCATTGGTATGGTACGCTGCCATGCCAAACATGGATGATTGGATGGATCTATATGTTGGAACAAAATTTATAAAAGCTTGTGGGCTTTATAAATATGTGTATGTGTGAATTGAAATGAGGCTTTTGAGCTAAAAGGATAAACTTTGAAAAAAAGGAAAAAGCCTAAAAAGAAAAAGCCTTGTGAGCGACATGTAAAAAGTCTCACATTGCTAGTTGGAAATAATTTCCTCTATGATCTTCTCCTATATATAGGATCGCCTCTCTTGAGAGAAAGACATCCGATTACACACAAAAACCACACTTGCAAAAGAAAAGTTCCTTCAATTCTCTATTGCTAAAAGTAAGTCTTTTATTTCGAGAGTATCGTAGTATTAAGTTCGACAGATCCGTTATCAAGTGCTTGTGATAACGGATTCAATGGTTGTATCCTGGGACTCACGAATCTATTAAAACCGTCGCACTACGGGAGATTCTTTGAGTTAAGGAAAGAGATTAATCCTCGCCTCCATTGATATTGTTTCTGCTTCATCTCCTTTCTGTAGATCGTTTTATATTATCTTTCCTTAACGTTTATTTATCATTCTGTGATTAAATCAATATCCTGTTATAGTGCAAATTTTTGGTCTTACAGTCTTAACTCAAAGAAGATCTGATTTTCGTTTTATTACTTCAATCAGATCTTTAATCACGAGTAAATAAACGTTTTAAAACGATTTTTTCAGAATGCTGATGATACTCATACGTTGTCAAACGCTAATTCAGCGACTCGAAACGTGAAGTAGAGGCAGTTTCTATTTTTTAAAGATTTTTTATAAAAGACGTTCAATCGCTTATGATACTCAAACGTTATCAAAACGCTATTTTAGCAACTTGAAACGTGTAGTAGAAGTGATATTGCTTTTAAACGTCTTTTACAACCGTTATTAATTGAGATTAATAAACGGTGAACTGTGGTTCAAATCTGGTTCGATTGCGATCGATACCGCTTGTCGTTTGCGAACGTCTAAGCATCGATCGATACCATCTGTGTATCGATCGATACCTGTGCTGCATCGATCGACACTGTGCAAAAATTTGCATCGATCGACACTTAAGCAGCATCGATCGATACTGTGTAAAGTTCACCTGTATCGATCGATACCATATGTACATCGATCAATTTTTCGTCGATCGTTTAGTTCGATATTATTAGAATTGCGATTCTCATATCGGTACTAATTGAAAGTTGTGTTCCTTTTGTCTTCACAGAAAATTGACAAACAACGGTGACAACACTGATAAGACTCCTACTGTGATCGAGGAAGTCAAAGTGCCATCTGGGATTCATGTTGCTCCTCCCAGCAAATTTGATGGGACATCATTCAAGATGTGGAAAAAGAAGATGTTCTTCTATCTGACAACACTGGGTCTACAGAAATTCACCGGTGAAGTGAAACCTGTTCTCCCAGAAGGCAACACTGATGCACGTGCACTTGCAAGTGTAGAGGCATGGGTACATGGTGACTTCTTGTGCAAGGGCTACATCCAGAATAGCCTGTCGGACCCTCTTTACAAGGTGTACGAAAACGCTGAAACTTCTAAGGAATTATGGGATTCCCTAGACAAGAAGTATCGCATTGAGGACTCTGGTACCCAAAAATTCACTGTGGCAAATTTTATGCAGTACAAGATGGTGGACTCAAGACCATTGATGAAACAAGTCGAGGAGTTACAGATGCTCTTTCACGACATCTTTGCTGAGGGGATGCGGTTGTGTGAAACCTTTCAGGGATGCTGCATCATTGAGAAGCTTCCACCTGGATGGACAGACTTCAAAAATTACCTCAGGCTGAAGAAAAAGAAGATGAGCCTTGAGGACTTGATTGTCCGACTTCGTGTAGAGTCCACGAATCGGGAACAGAATGCTGGTGTGAAGATTCGCGAACACCACGCGAATATGGTGGAACACCAAAACAACAATCAAGGCAAGTGGCAGAACAAGGGACGCCTAGACAAAGGCAAAGGGAAGATACCACCCAAGAACTTCCAGAAGTTCAAGAACAAGAATGGTCAGAATGGTCAGACCTCTCATAAGTTCTCAGGAACTTGTAACTTCTGTGGAAAGCAAGGACACAAATCCTTTGAGTGTCGCAGCAAGAAGGCTCAAGCGAACCTGACAGAAGCTGACATGTGTGCTGTGGTCACTGAGGCCAACGTTGCTGAAAGCCATCCGAAGACATGGTGGTTCGATACTGGAGCAACCAGACACATCTGCATGGATCGAGAGATGTTCTCGACATACACCAAGAACAAGAGTGGTGACAAGCTCTTGATGGGCAACTCCGCCTCGTCGACAATTGAAGGTCACGGAAAGGTTGTTCTGAAGCTCACATCTGGATAGGAGCTCATTCTCACGAATGTCGTCCATGTGCCAGACATACGCAAGAATCTGATCTCAGGATCTCTCATGAGCAAGCATGGATTCTCTGTGAAGCTGGAAGGTGACAAGCTGATCCTAACTAAGAATGGGATGTATTTGGGAAAAGGTTTTTTTTGTGATGGTTTGTTTAAGATGTCTGTTGAGGCAGTTATTCGTAACAATGATGTAACCGAGGCTTCCACCTCAAAGAACCTTAAGATGAATGATAAGAAACCATTTACCTATCTCAGTGAGTCTTTTAATACTTGGCATGAACGGTTAGGACATGTTAATTTCGAGTCTATGAGTAGATTGATGAACATGAATCTGATTGCTAAATTCAAGATAAGTAAAGACAAATGTGAGATTTGCGTCCAAGCCAAACTCACTAAAACGCCATCACCAAGCGTTCAAAGAACAACCGAGACCCTAGGTTTAATTCACACAGACTTATGTGATTTAAAATATATTCAAACTAGAGGTAGGAAAGAAATACTTCGTGACCTTCATAGACGATTGCACGAGATATTGCTATATCTATCTACTGCACAGTAAAGATGAAGCCTTGGAAAAATTCAAAGAGTACAAGCTGGAAGTTGAAAACCAACTTGAGAAAACCATAAAGATGGTTAGAAGTGATAGAGGAGGTGAATATAATGAGCCATTTGACGCGTTCTGTAGAGAACATAACATTATTCATCAAACGACCGCTCCTTATTCACCAGAATCTAATGGAGTTGCTGAAAGGAAAAACAGAACTCTAAAAGAAATGATGAATGCAATGTTGCAGGAATCTGGGTTAGCCCAGAACATGTGGGGGGAAGCTCTGCTTACCTCAAATTATATCCTGAACAAAATTCCACACAAGGTCACAGGAAAAACTCCCTACGAACTTTGGAAAGGTAATGTACCTTCGTACAAATTCCTGAAAGTGTGGGGGTGCTTGGCAAAAGTTGCAGTACCACTTCCGAAAAAGGTCACCATCAGACCAAAGACGGTAGACTGCATCTTCATCGGATATGCGCACAAAAGTAGTGCCTATCGTTTTCTGGTACATAAATCAGATATACCAGATATTCATGTAAACACGATAATGGAGTCAAGGAATGCTTCATTCTTCGAAAATGTGTTTCCATGTAAGGATAGAGGAAATCCTAAAAGAACTCGTGACGAACGAGATGCTGACAATGAGGCAAGCACTTCAGGCACTTCTATAAACGAAGAAGCGGAAGAAGTAAAAGAAGTTGAACCTAGACGAAGTAAGAGAGCTCGTAAGGAAAAGACATTTGGCCCTGAGTTCATAATGGCATTTATGGCAGAAAGTGGTCCAAGAACTTTCACGGAAGCAATGTCTACACCTGATGCACCTTTCTGGAAGGAGGCATCTAACAGTGAAATCCACTCAATTATGCAAAATCATACTTATGAGTTGGTAGATCTACCGCAAGGCTGCAAACCTCTTGGGTGTAAATGGGTCTTCACTACAAAGTTAAAAATCGATGGGTCCATTGACAAGTATAAGGCAAGACTTGTGGTGCAAGGATTTCGTCAAAAGGAAGGATTAGATTTCTTTGACACTTATTCTCCAGTGACGAAAATAACTTCGATTCGTATGTTGATTGGAATTGCAGCATTAAGAGATCTTGAAATACATCAAATGGATGTTAAGACTGCCTTCCTAAATGGAGATTTAGAGGAAGAAATTTACATGAATCAACCTGAGGGTTATGTTGTTCCCGGACAAGAGAAGAAAGTATGTAGACTTGTGAAATCTCTATACGGACTGAAACAAGCTCCGAAACAATGGCATCAAAAGTTTGACAGTGTAATGATGTCAAATGGTTTTCACATTAACGAATGTGATAAGTGCATCTACATCAAAAGTACTCCACATGGATATGTGCTGTTGTGTCTGTATGTGGATGATATGCTCATCATGGGAAGCAACAAAGATATAATCAAACAAACAAAGAATATGCTAAATCGAAAGTTTGATATGAAAGATATGGGATTAGCGGATGTAATTCTAGGGATTCAGATTATTCAAAATTCCAAAGGAATAATTCTATCTCAAGAACACTACGCTACAAAAGTCCTAGAACGGTTTAAGACCTACTCAAATGGGACGGCAAAAACTCCACTTGACCCTCAACTTCATTTGACGAAGAATTCAGGGGACGCTGTTTCACAAGTGGAATATGCAAGAGTTATCGGAAGTCTTATGTACTTAACGAATTGTACTAGACCCGATTTAGCGCACTCAATAAATGTACTAAGTCGCTATACGAGTAATCCAGGTCATACTCATTGGAAAGCCATAACTAGGATATTGAATTTTCTACGTTATACTAAGAGTTATGGGCTGCACTTCGGTAAAGAACCAGCAGTATTGGAAGGGTATAGCGATGCTAATTGGATTTCCGATTCCAGAAACTCCAAATCCACGAGTGGATATGTTTTTACCCTTGCTGGTGCAGCAGTATCCTGGAAATATTCCAAACAAACACTCTTGGCTAGATCAACCATGGAGTCAGAGTTTATAGCTTTAGACAAAGCTGCGGAGGAAGCAGAGTGGCTTCGGAACTTCTTGGAAGATATCCCGATGTGGGAGAAACCAGTGCCAGCATTACGAGTACATTGCGATAGTCAGTCGGCTATCTCTCGGGCACTGAGTAATCTATATAATGGTAAATCTCGTCATATAAGAAGACGACACAAGACCATTAGGCAATTGATCTCGACTGGTGTACTCACGATAGATTACATCAGGTCGGCTGAAAACTTAGCGGATCCGTTTACCAAAAGCTTGCCGCGAGATCAAATTCTAAAATCATCAAAAGGAATGGGCTTAAAGCCTATAGACAAAGATGACGTTTGACGGAAACCCCACCTATGTGACTGGAGATCCCAAGATCTAGGTTCAAAGGGAAAACGAACTTGAGCTGATTCTGAATTGAGCACTGTGAGCCTATGTCTCTGCCCAGTTCCTAGGATGATAAAACAGTGCTACCTGTGAATATTGAGGATAAGCGTTGGCTTTTAATGATTGCATAGCTGTGTAATAGTGGAGTACGACAGGATACTTCTGAATACAAGTTGATAGCAGATCACCTAGTGAAGTGTGAAATGAGGGCCGTTTCTAGGAGAATGAAGGACAGACTATATTCTCCAAGTTCACTCACGAAAAACCAGGCATGTTCAAGGCCAAAATGAACACAATAGAGAACAAAGTTCTACGAGAAAATGTCGCTGTGCGATACCTGTTGTCTAGGTTTACATCAAAATCTGGGTGGTTCAAGACATCATGTTCACCTCCCGGCCGAGTAAACCCGACAGATATTAAAAATGATTGGTTCAAAGCTGAAAAATGCTACCTCTCAGATACAGTTACATTTTCGTATACTCTCGAAAAGTCTGTCTAGTCTAGTGAGTCAAGTCTGTCTAGTAAAGTCTAGTCAAGTCTGTTCAGTCGTCATATGTTTAGAGTCATTTCTATTCATGTGGGGGATTGTTGGAACAAAATTTATAAAAGCTTGTGGGCTTTATAAATATGTGTATGTGTGAATTGAAATGAGGCTTTTGGGCTAAAAGGATAAGCCTTGAAAAAAAGGAAAAAGCCTAAAAAGGAAAAACCTTGTGAGGGACATGTAAAAAGTCCAACATTGCTAGTTGGAAATAATTTCCTCTATGATCTTCTCCTATATATAGGATCGCCTCTCTTGAGAGAAAGGCATCCGATTACACACAAAAACCACACTTGCAAAAGAAAAGTTCCTTCAATTCTCTATTGCTAAAAGTAAGTCTTTTATTTCAAGAGTATCGTAGTATTAAGTTCGACAGATCCGTTATCAAGTGCTTGTGATAACGGATTCAATGGTTGTATCCTGGGACTCACGAATATATTAAAACCGTCGCACTACGGGAGATTCTTTGAGTTAAGGAAAGAGATTAATCCTCGCCTCCATTGATATTGTTTCTGCTTCATCTCCTTTCTGTAGATCGTTTTATATTATCTTTCCTTAACGTTTATTTATCATTCTGTGATTAAATCAATATCCTGTTATAGTGCAAATTTTTGGTCTTACACTATATGTTGGATCCATTTTTATTAAAGCCAAAGAACTTATTAAATTGAATGAAAGGTGAATGAGAAATAGGTAATTGAGTTCATGGAAAAACCATAAGTTTATTAGCTAAGTGTATGTGGCTATATATTCACGCCTCTAGTCTCATTCATTTAACACGCTTTTCGGAAGATTTAATGAATTAATTGAGACTAAGAGACGTGAATATGATGTTTAATTCCCCAAAATTTCCAATGTGGGATATAAAAGTATTTTTTTTCTTTAAACACTTAGCCAATAAACTTATGGCTTTTCAATTAGCCTAATGACTAATTTCTCATTCACCTTTCATTCAATTTAATAAGCTCATTGGCTTTAATAAAAATTGATCCAACAATCTAAGACTAGAGACGTGAATATAGTCAGAAAAAGAAGGTCTAATTCCCCAAAAATTCTAATGTGGGATAAAAACACTTTTCTCTTTAAATACTTAGCCAATAAACTTATGGTTTTTTCCATGAGTCCAATGACATTTCCCATTCACCTTTCATTTAATTTAATAAGCCATTGACTTTAATAAAAATTGATCCACCATTATATATATATCCGAAGTGTAAAATGTGAAATCCAATTGTTTTGATAATTCTTATTTTGTAAATTTTCTATATAATTTAAATGTTAAGAACGATAAAAATGTCTATAATCAGGAATACTACTAATTTGAAGACCTTATATAAGTTTCTAAATATCAGTTTCTGTCAAAATACATTTTTTAAAAAAGAAATATCAATTTAGTCTTGTATTATTTAGTTTAATGACTGATCTATTTTTCTACTGCTAATGATGTCAACTATTCATTTACATGTTTCGTCTATATGGGTTTATTTCATAAACCACATTTCTTTTTTTGTTCAAATATAAACCAACATTTCAAAATTAGAATTTCTAAATGAATATTAATTAATGCAGTTAAGAAAGAAGAAGAATATTAGCGCAGTAGATATGACAAACATATCTAACAAAATCATGCACTATTTAAAATCTGTTAGATAATTAAAATTAACCTAAACTGTTAATTAAGTATAAATCATGGAATGATGGAATGAGGCAAAAAGCATAAAATTGGCATTTAGAGAAGGTTAGTTTAGAGTAATTTAGTTAAACTGATCAAGAAAAAAACAATTAGTGGGTCCCTCTCCGTTCAAATTTCAACCACAAACATATATTTCCATCTAATCCTCCATTTTTGATTTTTCCCTCACTCTTTCTCTTCTTCCACAACAATCAAATTCCATTTTTGTTTTTGTTTTTGTTTAATCCCTAAATCCCAAATTTAACGAATCGAAATTGCAATCTTGCGTGTGTATACATTCGGTAAATGCCAGGAACTATACAAGTTTCAGGTAACATCAACTATCGATTTTGGGCAAAAACCCTTTTAGGCATATTTTTAGCACTGATTGAAATTTGTCTTGTTCAAATCCTCAGTTCTGGGTCTTATTGATGTTCATACATCTTCTTCTCCAGGCTCTTCAAACACTTCCATTAAAGGTCTTAACTTTGTTCTATTTCATAAATCGATTTCTAAGTTCCTTTATCAACGAACACTAAAAAGATCATTTTTTTTTTACTTGTCTTCTTGTATCAGTTGCTATGGGGAAGCTAGAGTATCGAACTTCGGATTCAGGAGACTACATTTTGTAATTTCTCTACTTTGATCCTTTTGAATTTCAATTTTTTTCTAAATTTTGAAATTTTGACACTTTCTTGTTTCTTTGACTCAATGTGGCACCAGTCCAGTTACGAGGCTCCGAGAAAATTTGATTGTTAGTCTGTTAGATGTCAATGGAAACGGAATATTACACAGAGGTAACTTTCTTAAAACCCTAGCGATCAAGCTGGTTTTATTAGATCAATTTGATTTCTGAATTTGGAGATTTTTGGGCGGTAGAGATAGAGACCAGAATGATAATAGAGAGTGGCTTATTGGAAGAGAAACTTTCATTCAATGGCTATGGTGATGTCCAATTGAAAATGCAGTTTGTTCTTAGCGAAGAAGATCGTAATCGCATACGTTTTCTGGTACCATAATTCATTCTTTTGTTCTGTTTTTGTTCATTGAGCTCTGCAAGATTCCAATCTTGATGAATCCATTGGTTATTGATTGCTTTGAAAGAGACAATCTGCATTGAGAAAGAAACACGAGGAGCTTGTCAGTGGCAGTTATTTTACCAACTCTAAAAGCATTGCTTCAGGTTAATCTATGAAAAGAAATAGGAATTTTACTCTCTTTTTTTTTGTGGTTTTACATTGTTAAGTTTGTGTTTCTAAACGTTTGTTCTTTTCTCCGGCTTTTGTTGCTCTTGATGTTATGAGAGATCTGTCTTCTTTAAGTCCAATGCAAACCCGAGACACCGTGGCTGCTGCTAGTCCAAAGACAAATCTTGGTCTTTCTCAAGAAACCGAGCTTAAAGTATGATTAATAGTCACTTTGATACCGCTTTTCGCTTATACAAATTTCAAAAGATTTCTTCTTTGACAACTGATTGTATCACCTGATCTAGATTAGTGCAGATAGAGAACCAGCTTCGTCAAATCTTATAATGTGGAAGCCTGAAGTAAAGGAATTAGTTGAGAAGACGAAAAATCAACCATCTTCTTCAGATGTTTCTTCAAGCAAGAAGCTTTCGGAGGTTAAGAAACCCAAGAGTGTATCGTTAGTGAAGCAAGAAGATAAAGGTTTGAGCAAACCGGAAAGAATTCCTAAACGGAATTCAATGAGGCGGAGTATGTCAGAGACAAACTTGAGCAATGTGCGGAAAATGATAAGCACCTTTGAGATTAAAGTGAGTCAGGTATTTCTTTTGGGGTTTTGAGTATGAATCTTCGTGATCAACATCTTCAAAAACTTGTTTGATTAAGATTCTCTATATGTTTCTGACAGGATACAAAACTTCAGACAGCGAAGATTCAAACTGAATCTTGTAAAGATGTGGAGGAGAAAACTAAGGTGCAGCCACAACCGGAAAGCTCTGTGAATATAGAGAAACCGAAGATAAGCATTGAGGATATGGAGAAGACAGTGTGTGGAGATAACACAGAGTTATGTGATGATTTAGTAATAGTTTCAAGAGATGAAAGGACAGTAGTTATAGAGGAGAAGAGTCTTGAACAGAGCACTAGAAGAAGTGACTCGTTAAGTAAGCAGAGGCGAAAAAGAAGTTCGGTGGTAGAAGTAAGGAATGATGAGAAGAAACCGCACAAATCTGTGCGTTTGAAATATTCTCAACTTGAGAATGCGCGAGGATCACGTCTCTGGATATTTCCAGACGAGGCAAAAGATTTGTCTTGCGAAACAGATTTTGGAACAAGACATTTGGATCTGGCAGAAGCAAATTTGTTACAGAAGAAGACAGAAGAATCCACCAGGGAAAACATCGGTGAGGTACAAAAGCAGTGGCCTTGGTGGTTTTTACAATACTTGTATGATATATCTCAGATCCTGCGTTTGCTCGAAACATTTTCAGAGGGGATTCAGCTGCAGAAGCATCGCGAAATTGAATAGTAACAACAAGTGGAAGAACATTGAAAGATCAAAGAAACAGAAGTCTGAGACATCTGCAGATTCAGAAAGTTCAAGAGGACCTGTTGGGCAGGTAGGTTTATAAAACAGACATGTTTCACGGCTTATTGATAAACCGAAAAAGATTAAATCTTTTCATCATATTTTTCGTAATTTTCAGGTGATGCGTGCATTGATTGTGGTGGGTTTTGCAGGCTTGGTGTTTTTGACACGGCAATGAACTTCAACAGGTTTGTGTTCTGCAGAAATTTGAAGCCTTTTTGAATGTTTTTCTATTTCTTGTTATGGATTTTGTTTTATTTCTTGTTATGGAAGGAACTTAAAGTAGGTTCCTTGTGCTATAAGCTTTCCCTGATATTTCTTTCCTTCTTTGATACATTCTGCAGATGAGCCAAAGCTGCATTTGAGATGGTACTATTGGATCAGTTCTTTTTAAAACCAGACTGTAAAAGATTTATTATTGCACATAATAATAGTTTTCGATAATATGCATATAGGCGATAAAAAAACTACAAAGCTTGATGATTGATTACACCGAGTTTTTTTTTTGCTACAGTATATTGATTACACAGTTGAAACAAAAAGATGGTTACGGTTAAAACCAGACTGTAGTATTTAGGGTTGGGCACGGGTCGGATACCTTTGAATTTTGGAGACTCTTTACCCGACCCTTACGGGTAAAGAAATAAATTACCCTTATCCGACCTACAAATAACGGGTACCCGGAAAAATGGGTACCCTAGCAAAAATATCCGACCCTTACCCGACCTGCTAAATACCCGACATTTTACCTTTACCCGCATATTTATAGATCGTGGCTCTTACCCGCATAATGATTTCATATTGGATTAGGTTGGACTTGAGTTTTAGCGTTCACTAAAAGATATAAATAGATATTTATTGTTAATTGAGCGTAATAATTAGGTTTATAATATTATCAAGTATATACATATATATATTTATAACGTTTTGGTAATGTTATAAAATACAATTAAACGGGTATTTACGGATCGGGTAACGAGACGGGTACTAAAAAAAAAATTGATACCCGTTACCGGACCCTTACCCACGGGTAATAGAATTATGATATCCTTTACCCTACTCTAAGGTCACGCGTACCCTTTTTTTAGAGACGGGTACAAGTCGGGTAACGGGTCGAAGACGGATAACGGGTCGAAGTGCCCAACCCTAGCCAGTAGTATTGGATCAAAATCTATTCAAACCAGATTGTAATAATAGTTTACAATATTGGATCAATACTGTTATAAGCCAGACTGTAATATATATATACTATTGCACATAAGAGTTTTCAAGAATATGCTTATAGCTAGGCGAACAAGTTTTTTAAAAGCTTTAAGCTTTGATGATTGATTATACATAGTTGAAACAAGAGTTCATGGTTAGGGTTAATGATGTTTTTTTTTTCCTTATTCTTCTGGATGCCGTCGATGAAGCATAAAGATTTAGATAAATGTGAGAAACACGCATATATTATGTAGTTGCGTCGAAATTAATACAATGAATACTAAATCAGAGTATATAAGAAAAAAAAAACTAAGGGTTCTGGTTTCTGGACATTCGGGTGAACCAAAAAGGGATGAGTTATTTGCGCCTGTATCCGTAAATAAGCTCGGTCCATACTAAAAGAAGGCCCGTTAAGAAATAGCCCACATTTTTTTCTTAGCCTACCCAATTTTTTTTTTATTATGTTCTCGAGGATAACTTGTTTAATATTGCATCTAGTTCGATCTGGGATTTTTTTTTTTTTTTTTTGTTGACATCGTATGCTCCATATTTTATTACGATGATTCAAATAGGTTGGTTTCGAAGACTATCCGGTTCGGAATCAAAGAGTCTACATGGGAAAAAACAATACCGCGTACTCGAGCCCCTTTCGCAAACAAATCAGCACGGATATTTAGCACACGAGAAATATAAAAGATATTAAAATGAATAAAGTGGAACGAAGATGATAGAACTAATCAATTTCTGAAGATGATAGAACTAATCAATTTCTAAAGCTAAAGCGGGCTATTATTCCTCTTCATCGATCAGCTTAACCATCTGGATATTCGAAAGACATAGACGATTATCCCAACAGTAGGACGGTTTTCATGACCTATAAAAGAGTATTAAATTCAGCATGAAAGAGATAAAGTGCATTCTTTCACAAAGGAGCCAAAACTTCGACTTCCATTCACGAGCTCTATAACAAAACCGCCACCAAAATTAGCATCATCGCCTACCCAAGAGGCGTCTATTTGGCAACAAGGTCTTGATCCGCTACTTCCTTCACCTTGGAGGGTACCCAATTGATGATCGGTTTCTTCACCTATTTGCGAGACCATTTGTACTACTTTCCAGTGTTCTGCTTCATGGATAACAAGTTGCAGGGTGTCAATGGGAG
The DNA here is from genome assembly GCA_002933915.1 of Eutrema heterophyllum. Lineage (NCBI taxonomy): Eukaryota > Viridiplantae > Streptophyta > Magnoliopsida > Brassicales > Brassicaceae > Eutrema > Eutrema heterophyllum. The sequence goes on from PKMM01021303.1 coordinate 299,377, forward strand.
AGATCTCCTTACCATTAATTTTTTTTTCATTTCTGGCCTTTTAAATATACCAGATTATCCACGTAAAAGCTTTTAGGGAATTTTCCATTGCCCCTTCTTCCTTTGCACGCCAAAGGAGATAATCAAAATTCCTGTATAGAGACTCACTCGGGAAAGAGCCCGAACTAGACGAAGTCAATAGGGATTTTACTTTTATCTTATAAAATGATGTGTTTTTTTTTATAACTTTTTAATGCGAATTTAAAAAAAAAAAATTTAGTTAACAATAGTGTATAATGTGTATTATAATAGCTTTATATGAAAATAACATATATATATATATATATATTGATAATGGGCAATATATAACATTAATATTGATATTGTTGTAGCTGGATATACAACGGTCAAAATTTGTAAAAAATGAAAATAGAGGGGTCTTTGGCTTATTTTTAAGCAAAGAAGAACCGATGGACTATCGAGCAATAAACAGAGAGTTTGTTGCTCGATGTAAACATACATGATTCGAAAAAGATTTTGGACAAGGTTTTTGGGAAGTAAACTGGATTAGTATTTCGATTCTCATGAGAGATTTACAAGAACAAGAACAAAGAAAAGAAAAATGTTTGAGTTTAGAGCTAAATTGTAGTTGAGAGTGGTGTAGAGAGTTGATATATCATGGTTTTTACCCATTTTTTACCATGATATAGGTCTTGTTTTTAGAGTCTTTCTAGTGTTTTTGTAGTCTTTTGAGTCTTTTCAGGTTTTAGGCACGTTTGGAGCATAATTGGAGATATTGAAGCATTCTGGAGCTTTTTGGAGCAAAGCATAGATCGTGTAGCTGAGACAGCCGATTTGAAGCCCTTGTATCGACCGACACCACATGGTGTCGATCGATACTGACACCATGAAGGAAGGAACGTGACTCACTGCCCGTATATCGATCGATACCACTTATGGTATCAGTCGATACCACTTATGGTATCAGTCGATACCGCCGTCCATGGAGAAGGAAACGCGACTTTTTACAAATCTGAAGAATCTGCACCTTGGTCCAGAAGACTTTAATAATTATAAGAAGCCCCAAAACGTGTTTTAGGATATAAATAGGGTTTTCAGCCACTTTATAGAGATAAGCTTTATTTTACTTTTGATACTTTGAGAGAGATTGGTTTTAGGGCTTTTGGAAGACAACTCTGAACCCCTTTGCTTTCTTATTGATTTCTTTTATGCAATTTTATTCATCTATGATTTTTGTTCCATTAATCATGTCTGAGTAGATCTCCTTTTAGGTTTAGGGTTTTCTCATAAAGGATTTCATTGAATGCAGGTAATTGATTGGTTAGGATTCATAATCTGAATTAGTTCTTCACCTTAGGTTGTTCTCAAAGCTAGTTCTAGGTTGATGAATCTGGAACTTAGATATTAGGTTAATCGATTAGGCACGACAGTGCAATTGATAATCTGACAGAACTTAGGGTGAGCAAAATAGCTATCCGCAAAGAGATTTGGTTTAGTTGTTTTGTGAACATATCAAACCTGAACTTTGAAACTGGTTTAGATCTTTAGGATTTGCAAAGAGATTTGGGATTCTGGGATTTAGATTTAGATAATTCTCGCAACGACAGTTGGTTAATTATAGCTTAGTGATTTGAGTTCAAGAACCGTGCATAACTGAATCCTGACTAGTTGGTTTATATGCATTCTCTGATTTCCTGAGAAATACACTGAACCTATCTTTCCTCCATTGAATTACAACTCTTTTAATTTCGTTTATTGCTTTCTATTAAATTGAATCGCTTAGCGTAATTCAAATCTAATTGGTCTATTGGGTGATTTCTTGAATCTCTGGGGTTCGACCCCTAATATACTGCAACTACAGATGTTAGTACTTTAGAGTATTAATTTTGAGCTTATCAAGAGTCAGAATGTAGTCCTTGGCTCCTTACCCTTGTCCTTGTTTTATACTCTGAGATCATGTTTAACGTCTATGTTTATCCCGCTTGATTCACCATGAATGGTTTTTAAGTCCGAGGCTCTGACCGTTACCTTTAGGCGGCTTAACTCACCGGTTTGAAAAAGTCTTTGGTCTCGGCGGAGTTGACTAACGATTCTGCATTTAATCCCCTTTGACTGTAGATGTTCACTCCGATGGACCTTTCAGCTCGGTCTGTCACCTTGTTACTCATTTGATATCGCTTGATTTCTTTTATTTCACTATGCCTTTTTACCATAAATTTATTATATCCAATTTACTGGATCAGAATTTTAACCCCACGTATACGTAGACAAAGAGAGTTTCTTAGTCACATTTGGAGATTGTCAGAAACTTGAAGGCTTACAGCCAAGATTCAATAGTATAATTAATTTTTAAGGAAAATGCTAAAGAAATAATCATTTGAAAATGAATTCAACAACTAACTCGTCCGAAAGGTAATTAAATATACATTCTCCTAGGACACATGAACTATAATGATCTTTTTTTTCTCTCGATCTACGTCACTTAGAGTCTCATTCTATGACCAAAAAAATAAAAAGTCTCAGTCGGGGTTCCTACCAGATATTTGATGATTTATAAATATTTCATAATCTCCAAATCTATAAAAAATCTAGCTCCTTAAGTTAAAATTTGCTCATTTTTTTTTGGTTACGATATGATATTTCTGCATATGTTCAGATAGGGTGGCCTAAGAAAGGCTTATTACCGATCCTATAGTGGGTTTCGATTCGAGATGTGCCGATAAGAGCCATCATCTCGAAGAGGCGTGTTATGATCCCACATCGGAAATTTAAAAGGACCAACACTAGTATATAAAAAATATGGACCAATACACTCATTGTCAATGGTTTTGAGTTACAAGCCCATAAAACTTAACATTTTTTTGTCACGAAACATAGCATGATTAGAATTATTCTCTTACAATATATAATACCCCGACCGCCATCGTTTGTAGGCCCACACATCCTCTCTCGGCCTGTGGGCCCCACCCTCGTCCGACGGCCGGTGAACTAGTCCGGGAGGCTCGTAAGACTTTTTTACTAACCCTGCAATCACTACGTGATCTTTCCCCGTGTTTTGTTCTCACTCGCACGGTACCGCGAATCACTTCCCGGTAGGTCACTCATCCTTAAATTGCTCCAGCTCAAGCATGCTTAACTCTGAAGTTCTCTATGGACAAGTGACCAAAAAGATAAGTGCACTTTGGTGACATAGGTAGTCAAATCAATTCTTATAAGCCTCTCCGCATATACCAGAAATCGGTATGTTACAATCACCCCCACTCACAGAGCGCAACACCCTCGTTGCACACCAAGACCGTTACCCTTGACGGTGTGAGCCCACATGACTCCACACTCGTTTTTGGGTTCGGCTCTGATACCACTTATAACGCCTCGACCACCACTGTTCGTGGGCCCACACACCCTCTCTCGGCCCATGGGTCCCACCCTTGTCCGGCGGTCGGTGCGCTAGTCCGAAAGGCTCATAAGACTTGTTTACTGACCCTGCAATCACCACGTGATGTTTCCTCGTGTTTTGTCTTCACTCGCACGGTACCGCGAATCACTTCCCGGTAGGTCACCCATCCTTAAATTGCTCCAGCTCAAGCACGCTTAACTCTAAAGTTCTCTCTGGACAAGTGACCGAAAAGATAAGTGCATTTTGGTGACATATGTGGTCAAATCAATTCTTATAAGCTTCTCCGCATATACCAGAAATCGGGATGAATATTATGTATAAAAAAACAGGAGATAAATGAGATAATTTGTATGATATAGAAACCAAGCATATATGTAAAACAAAATCTAGATGAGGATATTTGTATTTATATATTTTTATAGACATTAATATTATCGACCACACGATTTGGATCTTTGACAAGATATACAGACTTTTGTATTATTATTGAGTAAAAGGAAAAAAATTGAAGCCTCATATACATAGTCATTGATAAGCAGAGGACCCCCAAAGGGGTTGGGTGAAATGTCTTTGTAACTTAAAAGTGACTATTGGTGTATTGACATAATAACAAGGGACCCTCACACGCACCAATAGTAATTTATTTTCAAACTTCTTCAATATCAACCAATGGTTCCCCATGGAGAAACAAATATACCTATTTTAAACTAATACGAAACGCATGAATATATTTACCTATATAATTTGATTCGAGTTCATATTGGACTGTCAAATTTGGTGGTTTTTAGGTGAGGGTTTTTCTATTTCCATTTTGTTTTGTTCTTGTGGATAAACTAAATAAACCATTCTTTTTTAAAGAACAAGATAAACTATCACAACTAGCACCATAAAAAAGAAAGAGAATGAATCAAAACTGAGCTAAGATTTATATTTGATGATAAAAAAATCATTGTCGCTACAAGTTTTTAGTTATAAAGTTAAAATATTAATTAATAGAAGAGGATAAAATCAAAAATTTATACGTAAAGTTACACATGAACAATGCCGGTTTCAATAAATAAGTTTTACAGTGAAAATCTTGATGGTAAATGTATTTTTCTAATTTTTATGAAGCATCATTCTTTTTTTATGCACAGCGATGATAAATACTCTCCATTTGAAAAAAAACCCAACAGCATGCATGATGACATGATGAGGATTTTAACCATTTAACTGTATATGAAACTATAATTTATTATCTTTTGATGAATGGCGATAATACACTCTCCAAACAACCCAACACACTATAAAAAAAAACTATATTATGAAATGAATAAATTCAGGCATCAAATTGTTGATGCTCTCTATTGCTCTGTATTCACGACATTAAATATTTCAAACTTGCTAAACTTTAAGACAAAACAAAATCTCTAAACTAATGGTTTCATTAATATGTAGTCATTATATTATCTTGTTTCAAATGGGTATCCCAATATCCAAAATCTCAACCAAGAAAAGGAAACCTAATTTTTAATATATCTAAGTCGATGACATAAAAAGAAGAACATTTTGTCCTCCAATCACTTTGTTTCCTTTCCAATTGTAGTGTCGCTATTAACACAACTTGCACTAAATATAGACATGTTTAAATTGTAATCTATTTTATTTTCCCCAACAACAAAATTATTTCGATTCTCAAAAATACCCTCGTTTTGTATTAAAGTGGGTTCAATATAAAGATTATTGACACGATTCTTAAAGTTATACTTAGATTTTAACCCACGTGCCCGCGTAAATTAATTATATATATATACATATTTAATGTATAATTTTTTTAATTTTTTTTAAAAATACATAAAATTTGATATTTTCAACTTAAAATCTCGAAAATCTAGTATAATTTAATATTTTTTAGAAAATTTTTTTCTGATTTTTTTCTACAAAATAATTGGTGTTTGGCAACATGTTTAATAGTATATATAAATTATAGAAATATCTTTAATGAAACATGTTTGACTACAAAAAATATTCATGTTTTAATAGTATATATGTATTTTTTTATTGTTTTCTTAAACAAAAAATCAACAATATTAATTTATTCCGAAAAAGTTTATAGTTAACATAAATGATCCAAGGCAAAAACATCTGACAATGCTAAAAAAAATATTCACCAAATTATCAAAGTAACTAAGATGGAACAAAATCAAATTAGACAGGATCGATGATTATATATGTAAACATTTTGATTATACGAATTATACCCATTATTTAACGTGTTATATGTATTTTCACGTAACGCTGATAGGTCTAATATTCGATTCGGAAGAGTGAAGGGACGCAAGCTTCAACTCAAGATCGAGTCCACCGGAGTTACCCGACCCGGATATTTCCAGATCTGGATATCTAAGACGAGGATTGACTAATCCTTGTTCCCAAACAACATCTGTGGTCGACCCAATATGATCATTACATGGAACAGTACTATTTTCTTCAACGTTGCTGGCCGAAACCTGTTGAATATATATAAATTGACAATTCAAGATTTTTGTTTCGTCTGATTCATCAAGAAATTATGTGTTCATATATATCTTACTATATATATAAAGCTTAGATTAAAGTAAAAACTCGACTTTTTTGGTTTATATAATCTTGACATTTCAAGTCGTAAAAAAATTTGAGAATTTTTTCTGACTAAAACAACATAAAAATTATTCTTGAAATTTTGAAGATGTGATTTCTGATATGGAGTTTCCTTTGAAAAATTGATTTTTTATTTTATTTTCAAAGTTTCATACCAAGAGTTTTTAGATTTTATGTTTGTTATGTTTAGAAAAAAGATTGGAACTTGCCATATCGAAGAGGCTTGTACGGCGTCTCTTGTGATGGAGAGTGGTGGCTTGCCGGAGGAAGTATTTTTGAGCATGACTTGCCACTTGTGTCGGCGATTTTGTGACGACGAATTTTCTAGAGATTCCTCTCCAATCCCCTTTTCCAAGCTTCTCCAATCCAATTAGAAACGCCCGGTGCTCTGCCTCCGTCCAAGGAACCCCTAATCATCAACAAAACAAAATCATTATCCGTTAAATAAAAATAACTTAACAAAAGCCGAGGCCAAATATCGATTTAGATGCATCATTTATATATATAGCGGTTGCATATGCTTTTGGTAAAGTCTGAAATTTAGTATAAATTTATTGTTCAAAATCTAATCGATTAATTCGGAAAAGTTAATTTGAATTATGTCACATGTCGTACTTAATGAGAAAGGTTTCAATTTATACATTTAAATATTTCAAAACTTTAAAACACGTCAAAACCAATAATAATTTACTGGAAAAACACAAACAAGAATGGAAAAATATGTCAGAGTTGCAACCTTTTTTGCGGTCGGGTGTTTTGTGGGGGAGACCATCGGAGAGATAACCACAGAAGGAAGAGGAAGAGGAGGAACATGCCGGCAAGCAATCCATGCTAAAGCTTTTCTTCATTGCGGTGGCCAAAATTGACGGCGGAGGTGGTGGCGGAGAAGAGCCTGTAGTGTCTAGATGAACACCAAAGAGCCTAATGACTCTTGTTCTGTAAGAAGAACATGTTCTTGAGTTATGCCCTACGTTTCCACAGTGTGAGCATCTTCTGCCCATTGCAATGAATGTGAAAGAGAGAAGGAGGGAAAGAGAGAGACAGAGAGATGATGAAGAGAGATTTTGGGGTTTATGTAAAATGGTGGAGAGCATAGAGAGAGAAGATGATTGGATAGACCAATTTTATTTAGGAGGGTTTTATAATTTAAATTATGTAGTCCAAGTTGGTGTTTTCCTATTTTAGCCAATAAGCAGACGAGTTTACGCTAGAAAACAAAAGGGGGGAAATATGTCTTTATCAGTGGGGTTTTTATCATTAATATGGACTAAAATGTAGTAGTCTGGTTGTATTAATGGGAAACTCGAAGTACAACGAGAAATTCATAGAATTACAAGGAGAACTAACATCAAAACCTAATTCTAAAGTATAAAAGATGCTAAGATTCAAACTAAATAAATCACAAAATGCTAAGATCGTCTCGACGATGTTCCAAATATGGACCAAAAGACGTGCATCATGATGTACTCTCAGACGTTCTATCTCCGGCTAAAAACATGATCAATTAACCGAAGAAGAGAAACCAACCCCAAATGAGGGAAGTATAGTCCCAAAAAGCCCAACCAGCAACGATTATAACATACAATATTATACAATTCGGTAGGAAAAGAAATCCAGGAAACAGAACCGGTGGGAAATAAAACCCCAGAAACAAAGCCGGCGAGCAAAGAACCCCCGGAAACAAAGCCAAAAACTAAAAAACATCAAAGATCTGAAACCCAACATAAACTAAACCCACAATGAAGACAAGAACGAAATTTATTAAAATATATATATATATATATTTTTTTTTT
>PKMM01021303.1:319932-332076 GCA_002933915.1 Eutrema heterophyllum
TAAAGAGAAAGTTTCATATTACGTAAAGAAAAAAGCATGATTGCGCCACGTCAAGTCAATCAATCATATTCTGACATGTGTAAAAGAAATTTCCAAAAAAAAACCCAATTAGTTTTGACACATAATATTAACAATAGAAAGATAAATTTATAATTGATTCATAATCCTAAAAAATAAAATTAATAAACAAAAAATAAAAATAAAAAAATTAAATTTATCCTAAAAGCCAAAGTTAATTAAAAAAAGAAAAAAAATTAAAATTAATAACGGAAAAAATTTAAAACCGATTAATAAAAAAACTTAAAAATTTGGAATTTAATAAACGGTTCATAATATTAAAAGGTAATAAAAGGCAAAATTAATATAAAAAAGAAAAAAATTCTTAATTTTTCCATTTATATTAAGGAAACAATTAATTACTAATCCAAAAGGAAAAATTTATCACCTCTATATAAACCACAATTTGGTAGTATGTCAATTACATACCAAAAAATTAAAAGTCCAATAATCGTATCTAAAGTTTTTTATTGCATATGCTTCACTAAAATTTTCCTTCAAAGTATATATATTTCATCGAAAACTTTGTTTCAAAATTTATGTATTATATATATTTGCACGGGTGCTCTAATTTTGTTTTCCATTTTTTCGTTTTAAAGTTTTTTACGGGTTATAAAATATTAAATTACAAACCCGCATATATGCGGATACTTATCTAGTTGTATATATAAAACTCAAGAGACCAACTCACAATATTAAAAATTTGAAGGAAAAAAACAAAAAAACCCATATTAGAACATTATGCGAGTGAACTTCATCCACAATAACAACACAAATTACATTCTTTTGATCTCTGAATTAACAATTTTTACATACTTCTTAAACTAAAATTATGCACATGTCCAAGGATTCTTCTTGATTTCTTTGCAAGTTCTTACGTGAAAAAACATCGATAAACCACCTCTGTATCGTCTTCCTTTCTAGTTTTAAGAATCTTAAAGGTGTCATCATAATCAGGAATGTTTATTCCATATAAAGAGCCGACATATCCTTGATTCTTAGATCTTTCCGTCTCTTAACCAATTCTCACTACAAGAATAATTATTGTCTACTGCCACATAAAATTTTGTGGCAAACATCTAAAATCCGTGGCAATATAGGCATTCGCCACGAATTGTCACGAAAATAATTTGTAGCTATAGAATCGTTACAAACAGAATTTTGTGGCAATTTCTGGCATTTTTGCCACAAAATGTCATGACAATATTCTCTGGTAAATTAGCCACGAATTATACAGAAAACATTTCTGACAAATTTGCCACAAATTAATACAAAATAATTGTGGCAAATTGTAACGAATTATCACAACATCATTTCTGGCAAATTTGACATAAATCGCCAGAAAAATGTTTGTCACAAATTATGACAAAAACATGCTTAGAACCTTTGAATTCAACGGGAGTTAGTCGTCATAGTTGTAAGCATAGGGATTAATACTCCGGGAGGAGGTTAATCCATTATTAGGTTTGAGTTCTAGACAATTCTTAATGCAATCCCTTGTTTAAGATGCATTAACCGTTGTTCGTGATTTCCCGCAACGTCACCTGAGGCTTAGCGCTTTCTTTATTTGAATTTACACCGTTTTAGTTGTCATTCTTAGTTTCGAAACCATAAAACCAACAAAAACTGTCATTCGTCTTAGCTTTAATTTCATCATGCATCTTCATAGTCGTAACGCTTGGTCCTTGTGGATTCGATCCCTACATTACTACTTCGTATTGCTGTGCACTTGCGGTAGTTACATATAGGGTTAAAACCTGAGCTCATCAATTGCCACAAATTATTCGTGGCAAACCCATAAATATATTTGCCTACAAATTATTTGATTGGACTCGTCGACAGAAAAATAATTTTGTGGCAAATTTGCCGTTTATTGTGTTCTGGCAAATTTGACAGGAAAAAAATTCTAATTTGACACGAAGTTTTTGTGGCAATTTGTGGCAAACTTTGCCACAGAATGTCACGATATTTGTCAACGTGGCAAATTTGACACGAATTTGACACAAAATACAACAAAATTTTAAAAATCGTTTTTCGTGGTAAATTTGTTATAAGTTTGTGGTAAAAATAATTACCGCAAAAAGATTATGGCAAAATTTTGGCAATAGACAACTTTTCTTGTAGTGTCTTCTTCCAGAAGCCGATCAGAGTTTTCACTCTCTATAGCATCCCATAGGTCACGAGACATCGTTAAACTCCTCATTTTGATACTCCAAAGCTCATAGTCGTCTCCAATAAACACCGGAACAAGCTGTCGCATCTGCGTTTGAGCCTCCATAGCCAGTTCCGGCTCTAACCCATGGCGACCGCCCTAGGTCCAAGGCCCATAATCTTTCTTTTTTATGTTTTAAAATTTGATCAAAAAGGTCTACGATTTATTATCATTTTTTTTTACAACAAGCTCATGATCTACTATCTATTTAGTTAAATAAATAAGACTTATATATAATATATATATATATATATCTATGTGATTAACAAAATGGGCTTATAATCTATTAAAACTAAATTATTAACAAAAATAATGTATTTTTGGAAACTCTATGCAAGTTGTGTAACAAACCCACAATGCATTTTATTTTGTCCAACAAACTAAACTTATTTTGCATTCTACAATATCACATATTCACAATTTGTTTATTTTTATTAATACATTCAATGTTTAATTTTTTTGTTATATTTATGATATAAATAAAAAGTCTATATTTCATATTTTGCGTAAGACTATCAAAATTATTAAGGTGGGCCTGTTCATAGCTATGCTTCTTTCTTGTTCTTGTGGTTTCTGAGTTAGCTCTTGATGAAAAAGGTACTAATGAAGATGAAGACCAAAAAAACGTCATATGCAACTAAAAATCGACAAAATTACACACACCTCTCTCATTTTCTATTCAAAACTACAAAAAAAATCCTAAAGACCCTAAACCTTAAAAGCCAAAATCCTTAATTTCATGAGATTCTATAAAAAAATTAAGGGAAAAGATTTCAACAAGATCAGAAGAGACTGAGCTCAGAAACTCAATTTTCATTTTCTTTTTACCCAACAAACCTGGAGATTTCTAGTCAACGATGGACAAGATTTGAGATTGTCAAGAACTTAAAGAACCTGTGTTTGTAAGTTAAAATTACATGGGTGTGCCACTGAGAACTCGTAACTTTAGGAATAAGCGGAAATACGATCTTTAGTTTGTGTGGTGCGAAATCGATACTTATTACTCTGTTCTTCACTGTTCTAAGAGGAAGAAAAGATAAAAAGTCTCTGTTTTTACTTCTTTTGCCGAGTCTCTGTTTTTAATCTCTGTTATAAGAATCAAAGTCTACCTGACGCACAATTCTCCAAATCTTGGTTTGATTTCAACATTTAACTCATAAAGAAAACATCTCAATATTTATAAATTAAGCTTTAAGAGCAAAAATATAACTACCAAAATAGAACGTTCTGTGAGTGTTTGTTCTTCATCTACTACAGAACAACACATCTCACTCTTTATTTTTAGTTTTTCTACTTACTTCCTCAATTATTTTTCAGTGAAAAAACATAGGTAGAAAAAGCTCTCTATCGTCTTCCTCTCTTGTTGTGGTTGGGCAACGCTTCATAACGTTTCTCAAACTCATTGCGAGATTCGGCTTCTCGCAAGATGCACAAAACTTCAATGAGTGTAAGTTTTTTGTGAAGAAGAATGTAGGATACAGTTTTCTCCTCAAACCATTCTGGAGCCAATTTGGAAAGAATCTCACGGATGAACACATAATCAGGACGGAGGTCTCCATAGAACTTTAACCGGTTTACAAGCTCAATAAACTTCTCAATGAACTCATGAACGCTTTCTCCGTTCTTTATAACCATGAGACGATACTCCCAGTCAAGTTCCATCTCTTTCCTAACCAGAATCTCACCGGTCTCTCCAAAGTCTGCCTTGAGAAGTTCCCATGCTTGCTTGGACGATGTAGCTCTTCCTATCCGGAGAAAGATTGAGTCGGTTACCAACATTTGCAACATATGAAGAGCCGTCATGTCCTTGATTCTCAGATCTTTCTGTCTACTAGCCAATTCTCCCATATGATGGTATGGCTTTTCGTCCGGGACTCCACTCTCTACAACATCCCACAGGTCACGAGCCATCAAAAGAGTCCTCATCTTTATGCTCCAAATCTCACGGTCGTCGCCATTAAACAACGGAATTTGCATCTGCATTTGAGCCTCCATAGCTACAAGATGAAGGCAAGAACCTCCTCAGTAATAATACCACACTACAAATCAACAAAATTACCAACCCTAGCTCTTCTAAGTTCGAGTCTACAAAAAATAAAAAATAAATCAATCCAATTATAACCCTAAACCTAGATACCCACAACCTAAATTACCAACCCTAATCGACAAAAAATACAAAATATGCTTAAAACCATAAACCCTAAATAGATTAAAGAAAAAAAGGCAACACCAAGATTTCATGAAAATCTTCAAAAGTGGGTCAGATTTCAACGAGATCAGAAGATATCGAGACCCAAAACTCAAAATCGATTGTTTTGGTTTGTGAGCAAGTAACTTAGAGATTACCAGTAAACGAGAGAGATTATACCAAGATTCAAGAGCATCAAGAAGTTAGGACTTGGTTTTTGTAAGAACTTTTTGACCTGACCTTGTAGCGCAGCGTACCAGCTCAACAGTGTAATTCACGCAAAGTATCACGCGGGAACTGCTTCTTGTTATCAACTTCCATAGAAATTTGAAACACGGTAATAACAAAAGCTCTCTGTTTAGTTTTCTCTAAAAACTGTCTTCAAACACAAAAAGACAGTTTATGTTTCGACGAAAAACCAAACCAATTAGAAATAGGAAAATCTCCTAATTCCTAACACAAAAAGGAAATAGCAAATAGGAAGTAATAAATAAAAAGTAAACGAAGAACACCAAAACTAATTAAGGATGCGCTGCATCACCTCGTAAGCCTTGGCAAAATTGGAATACTAACTAACATGGAATCTGCGGAGACGGCGATTTTTGGTTTTGTTAATGGAACCTTCCCGTTTCGTTATCTTGCAACATCATAAGCTTCGAAAACCAGATTATTCGCCGTTTATCGACCAAATTTCCGGGAGATTCAACCACTGAATTTTGGGCTCTCGTTTTTAATTCTTCCAAAATGCTGTCTTAAAACAATTGAGCAACTCTGTAATAGATTTATGTGGACTGGTGACACAATGAAACAAGGAGGAATCAAAGTCTCATGGCAGCAAGTATGTTACCCGAAATCAGAAGGAGGATTTGGATTGCGAAACTTATGGATTTGGAACAAAACGTCGAATCTGAAGCTAATCAGGATGCTTTTTACAAAAAGAGACTCTCTTTGGGTGGCCTGGTGATAACACCATATTTTACATGTTTTTAGAGCTTTATTTTCATAGGTTTTTAATCTCATTTTGTATAGTTTTGAGATATTTTCATGCATTTGAGTCTTTTATTCTCCTTGTCATGCATTTTAGAGTCATAGGTGTATTTCTTAGCATTTGCATTGCATTTGTGGTCTTTTTAGGTGTTCTTAGAGCCAAAGGGAAGGAGAGACTTGAGCATAGATGAGAAATAAGACAAGAGGAGCAAGAAAAGATGAAGCACATACTTTGAGAAGAAAAGTGTAGAAGGGAAATGTAGAGGCCATCCAAAGTTCGTTAAATTTCGACTCATATGAAGGGTTTACATATGGATTTAGCTTCGGCGGTTTTCATGAAAGTCGTAGATGCTTGAGTTAGCTTTCCAATGGAGGTGGTTTCAAGTCATTCGGAGTAGCGGTTCAAAAGCTATATTACATTTAGTAAGCATATGTCCGTCTGGCGCTCAGGCAAGAGTCACATCGGGATAGTGCATCGGGGAGATGCATACCGATGTGGACTCCCAGAATCCCACAGGAGAATCCTCGAGGTAGTGCATCGGGGTGAGGCATACCAATGCAACCTTTCCCGTCGCCCAAAACACCTCACATCGGTATGCAGTATACCGATGCAGCATACCGATGTGACTTCTGCGAACCAGTTTTCTATAAATACCCTCTTATGTTGTAATAAAACCTAAGTTTTCTTCTTGTAACATTGGGGGCTCGACCCAAACTCGCTCTTTTGAGGGATTTTGATTGTTCTTCATACAAATGTCATTATAGAGAAGATTTCTTTACTCTATCTTTATATTATGTTTATTTGATTCTTGTTATACATTTCTATGTCTTTTTCTCCTATGTTCTTCATGTTTTTGTGAGTTGACTTTTTGTTGGATTTCGGATTTTGCTTGATTTGGATGGTTTGATGGTTGATTGTTGATGCTTAGGACTAGATAAACATTTGTTCTCAGGTTAGGAGGGATTTTAATGTTCTCATGTTAGGAGGGATTTTAATGTTTCTCTTGTGTTCATCATGTTTTTGTGAGTTGATTTTTTGTTGGATTTTGGATTTTGCTTGATTTGGATGGTTTGATGGTTGATTGTTGATGCTTAGGACTAGATAAACATTTGTTCTCATGTTAGGAATGATTTTAATGCTAGAATCGAATTGATAACTCATTTCTAGAACTTAAGACATTTCTCATCCGGAAGGTGTTCGATGAAATGTCTAGAAAACTTCCAAACATGCAATTCAATTCTTAGCCAATGAAAATTGATGATTAAGGTGAATTGTTGACTTGTATGGACTAATGTTTAATGATTATGGATTATTGAGTTACGAACGAAAGTTCTTGATAACTAGATGATTTGTAAATGGATTAGTATCATGGGAGTGAACTAATCTACTTATGTGATCCATGTCATAAGAATGAATGTGTATTGAATGTCTAGGCATCATTAGTCAATTGTCTTGATGGTTAGATAACGGTTATTTAGGATGATCTTGGATGAGTCTTTCACTTAGGTTGGTTCTTAATGCTAGATTTGACAAGATAAACCAAAACCTAGTACTACACCTTAGATTAGTTAGATTTTTGGTCTCATCCCACGCATTATGGATAGATTCGGGTAAGCGGTGTTCGTACTAGATTAGGTGTGTTCATTCATTTCTAGATCTTAGGCATTTCACTCATGACTCGAGTTTAAATGAATTGCTTGACCCGAACCTTTTGTGAGCTATGCATATCCTAGCCAACAGAAGTTGATGTTTAGGGTGTTTAGTGAATAATTGGAATTGTTTCTTAATGTTGTTGATTATTTAATCACAAATGGAAATTTGTTCTTGATTATATAATTAACAAGTGATTAGTGCCATGGAAATGGTTAGTCATATTTGTGAATTCCATGTTATAAGATAGTGATTAATGCTTCCAAATGATTCATTGCTTGATTGTTACCCATCTCATTGATAGCTTAGTTCATGATCCAACATTTTAGTATTGTGTTTTGATAACACCATATTTTACATCTTTTTAAGACTATGTTTTCATAGTTTTTAATCACACTTTGTATAGTTTTAGGATCTTTTCATGCATTTGAGTCTCATTTGGTATTGACTTGCATTTTAGAAGTCCTAGAGGGTTTTGTGTCGTTTTTGGCTAGCTAGAGCCTTTTTCAGGTGTTTAGGAGTGACTTGGAGTAGCTTGGATCAAAGGAGACGCTTGGAGCTTAAAGGAAAATGCAGAGGCCATCCGAAGAGTTTTAATGATTGACTCATATGAAGGGTTTCCATGTGGATTTAGCTTTGGCTATCTTCATGAAAGTCGTAGATAATTTAGTTAGCTTTCGTTTGGAGGTGGTTTCGGGTCATTCCGAGCTGTGGTTCAAGAGTTATGACCAATATAAGTGGCCAGACTTCACAATACAATGGCCAGACTTCACTTATTCCCTGATCTTATAGGCTGTTGACCCAAGTCCAAGTCGGGTTGACCCGAGTCCGATTTTAATGGTTTTGAATACTCTCTTAAGTATCTAATTATTGATAGCTTTTTTTGCTCTGAGACAAAAACAAGAGCACAACTTTGTTCTTCATTTTTTTCTTAATGTTTTGCAATCTATTTATGATCTATTGAAGTTTTCTTGAATTTTCTTCCATCAATCTTCTTATTTTCATTATGTCTTCCATTTCTATGGTTTATTTGTGCTATTTGACTATGTGTGAGTAATTCTTTTAGGGTTCTTGGGTAAAGTAGATTAGGGTGATTTTAGGTTTGTTCTTGATGTTGAAGAGCTAGATTACTTGATTTACTTTCTCATTGAGTGTTCTTATTGCTAGATTAACCTTGACAAAGTTGATTTAGAACTCTAGGGAATTTCATGCCCGGAAGGTGTTCGATTAAATTCCCCAATGAATTTAATGAGTGTTTTTCATATCTTAGCCAACGGGAGTTGATGTCTAAGGTGAATTGTGGTTAATTATATTTGTTATTAATGCTTGTTAGTCATAGAATCCCAAACGGAAGTTTATGACGGTTGATGACTAACAAAGGGGTTAATAAACTTCCGTTTAGATATGTATATGTATATGTGTGGTGTGAATTTGCTTCTTTGATTTGTTTTGGTGTGTTTGGAGTATTTGTTTTTGTGTGTTTTTGTTTCAGGAACCTCACATGCTTTAAAAGGGTGATTCGGGAACAAATACAAGACAATTGAGCTGAGAAGGAGTTTTAACGGCCAGCAAACGTCGAAAATTCACGAGTCTCCTGTCGACCATTTATCTCCATATCTCTAAGGTACCTCACTTGACCTTTTGTACATAATTTTTTATTTGCATTTTTACTCTCTCTTTGGATTCATTTCACACCGAGACAGTGTGATTTAAGTCCGGGGGAGAGGTCTTTGTCATTTAACATTGTGTATTTTGTCTTATTTTCTTTCTATTGAGTCTCATGAATTCATGTATATTTCACACACAAAAAAATTGAAAATTTTGAAAAATCCAAAAAGAAATCATATAGCTTTGCATCATTACATTCTTCATTTTAAGATTGAGTCTAGAAGCATATAGTTGCATATGCATAGGGGACAATGATAGAAACCACTAAAAGCTTAGTTTAGAACTCGATGTAATACCCTTAGTAATATTATCAGGTTGCTTGAACAACCTTTTGAAACTTGTATACTCTTTGCTTTGATCTCTCTACTTTTAACTCGTTGTCTCGCAATTACTTGTTTAATTTTAAAACAACCCCTTGATATTGGACTTAAATGAATCTAATCTTCTTGCTTATGGGCTTATGATACATAACCATGGTTCAAAGAAAACACTCGGGTTATCTTATCCACTTTTACCACTCTCTAATAACCCGAGTGGCCATTCTCATCTTTAGAATGGTTCCCTACCTTTTACCTTAACTATTTTCTTTCCACCCCTCGTTGTTTGATTGAGTGAGGCATTTTCTTGATAATGCTATTGTGTGTAAAATCTTGTAAGTATCGGGAACGACAAAGGTTAGCTTTCATTTTTAGCTAGTCTAAGTTGTTCAAAGAAAAAAAGGCTAGCATTAAGATGAGGATCAATGGAATGAATGGTATTTGGTTTTGGGGAACATGAGCTCACTAGAAGGAAAACTCTAGAGAAGTGCTTAAAAGAAAGACCCTAGGAAAGAAAAAGAAAAACAGTCTCCATGTTTGAAAAGAGAAAAAATTCAAAGTTTAGGGAGAGTAAAAAGAAAAGAAAAGGGTCGAATGAAAATAAAAATGTTCTCTAGAAGTTTGGCGTTTTGGGAAGAGAAAAGGGAGTTTGATTTAACCAAAAGGGTTTGGGAGGTCTAATGAGCTTCAATGAAGCAAGATAAGAAGAGGAAATGGAATCACAATTCGGGTAGAATTCTGTGCAAGGAGGGTAGAACAATGTGAGCTTAACTTTGTGTGCATAAATTGTTTCTAGTCTTCCTTGCTTTTGCATAACATATAGCATTCCTTTTTCTTGAGAATATTGAGAATAAGTTACCCAAAAAGAGAATGAACCTCCTTACACTCACATTAACTAGTGCTAAAAGCCTTTTCTCCCAAACCGATTGGACTTGATCACTTGCCCATTTGTGAGACCGCACCTTAAGAAAGATCAAATGAATGTGAGGGTTGGTTGCGAAGAGAACTTGTAGGCATGAAACATTGTTGTTAAGAGAAAAAATTAAGAGTTGCGATAAGCCTTGAATGAGTTAGAGTGGATTAAGTGTTTGTTTGTTTTTGCAACATGCTAGTATTATTCAAGGTGATCATATCGAATGCTTACTAAGATCTTTTTGTTTTGAGTTCCCGCGTTCAAACCTCTCTTTCGGTTTGTCTTTTCTTGTTTGCTTGAGGACAAGCAAAAGGCAAGTCCGGGGGAGTTGATAACACCATATTTTACATCTTTATAAGACTCTATTTTCATAGTTTTTAATCACACTTTGTATAGTTGTAGGATCTTTTCATGTATTTGAGTCTCATTTGGTATTGACTTACATTTTAGAAGTCCTAGAGGGTTTTTTGTCGTTTTTGGCTTGTTGGAGCCTTTCTCAGGTGTTTAGGAGTGACTTGGAGTAACTTGGATCAAAAGAGACGCTTGAAGCTTAAAGGAAAATGCAGAGGCCATCCAAAGAGGTTTAAAGATCGACTCATATGAAGGGTTTCCATGTGGATTTAGCTTCGGTGGTCTTCATGAAAGTCGTAGATAATTGAGTTAGCTTTCTTTTGGAGGTGGTGTCGAGTCATTCCGAGCTGTGGTTCAAGAGTTATGACCAATATAAGTGGCCAGACTTCACAATACAATGACCAGACTTCACAATATAAGTGGCCAGACTTCACTTATTCCCTAATTTTTTAGGCTGTTGACCCGAGTCAAAGTCGGGTTGACCCGAGTCCGATTTTGTTGGTTTTAAATACTCTCTTAATTGTTTAATTATTGATAGCTTTTTTTGCTCTGAGACAAAAACAAGAGCACAACTTTGTTCTTCATCTTTTTCTTAATGTTTTGCAATCTATTTATGATCTATTGAAGTTTTCTTGAATTTTCTTCCATCAATCTTCTTATTTTCATTATGTCTTCCATTTCTATGGTTTATTTGTGCTATTTGACTATGTGTGAGTAATTCTTTTAGGGTTCTTGGGTAAAGTAGATTAGGGTGATTTTAGGTTTGTTCTTGATGTTGAAGAGCTAGATTACTTGATTTACTTTCTCATTGAGTGTTCTTATTGCTAGATTAACCTTGACAAAGTTGATTTAGAACTCTAGGGAATTTCATGCCCGGAAGGTGTTCGATTAAATTCCCCAATGAATTTAATGAGTGTTTTTCATATCTTAGCCAACGGGAGTTGATGTCTAAGGTGAATTGTGGTTAATTATATTTGTTATTAATGCTTGTTAGTCATAGAATCCCAAACGGAAGTTTATGACGGTTGATGACTAACAAAGGGGTTAATAAACTTCCGTTTAGATATGTATATGTATATGTGTGGTGTGAATTTGCTTCTTTGATTTGTTTTGGTGTGTTTGGAGTATTTGTTTTTGTGTGTTTTTGTTTCAGGAACCTCACATGCTTTAAAAGGGTGATTCGGGAACAAATACAAGACAATTGAGCTGAGAAGGAGTTTTAACGGCCAGCAAACGTCGAAAATTCACGAGTCTCCTGTCGACCATTTATCTCCATATCTCTAAGGTACCTCACTTGACCTTTTGTACATAATTTTTTATTTGCATTTTTACTCTCTCTTTGGATTCATTTCACACCGAGACAGTGTGATTTAAGTCCGGGGGAGAGGTCTTTGTCATTTAACATTGTGTATTTTGTCTTATTTTCTTTCTATTGAGTCTCATGAATTCATGTATATTTCACACACAAAAAAATTGAAAATTTTGAAAAATCCAAAAAGAAATCATATAGCTTTGCATCATTACATTCTTCATTTTAAGATTGAGTCTAGAAGCATATAGTTGCATATGCATAGGGGACAATGATAGAAACCACTAAAAGCTTAGTTTAGAACTCGATGTAATACCCTTAGTAATATTATCAGGTTGCTTGAACAACCTTTTGAAACTTGTATACTCTTTGCTTTGATCTCTCTACTTTTAACTCGTTGTCTCGCAATTACTTGTTTAATTTTAAAACAACCCCTTGATATTGGACTTAAATGAATCTAATCTTCTTGCTTATGGGCTTATGATACATAA